>CM024760.1:56737303-57280620 GCA_014218235.1 Colocasia esculenta
CTGAAGAATGAGACTTCATCGACTCAAAAGGTAGGATTTCTCGGGCCAAATCTTAATGTCTCCTATACCAAATGTGTAGAGCATCACGTTAGCTTTCATTGCCCTCTGGTTTCATCGAATTTCATTAAGTAGATTTTGAACTATAAGCATTTTCCCAAAGTCATGCACTATTAGGGCTTTTTCCGTTCTTTATATGTTGCACTTGATTCAAGACCGAATTAGAGTAAACCCACAACATAAAAGTTGTTCTACTAGTTATCTTCTTCAAGTTTGGTGTTGAACGTTTTATCTAAATATCATTAGTTAGAGAGTTATAAGCATGGTAATAGGGTTGCTGCATAAAACTATGACTTCAGGTTACACCTAGTCTGACTTTGTGTTCAACGTGATCAAAGCCTATCGAAACCATCCTTATTTTCCAATTCCGATTTACTGGAAGTACCCTTGTATGTCTAGGTTGTTTTAAAACTAGTTTCATTATTTTTCATGCACTGTACACTTTGTTCTCTATTTTAGAACAACCCTGTGTCAAAAAAGGGAAAGACTGGACCGCAATCCAAGAGCATGTCCTTGCTGTGTCATAGTCTGGCGCAGAACCTGTGAACGCGACGGCCCGATAGGTCGCGTTCAGAGGTTTGATTGTGACATACCCCTTGTCGCTTTCTCAAGGCGACATGCCCTCTGTCGCGATCGTTCTGCCTGATCTGACCGCCCTATCGCGTTCTTCACAACCCCCTGTCGCTTTCTGGTCCCGACCCGTCGCCTTCTTTGTAAGACCCTGTCGCGATCTGACCCCGAGCCTGACAACCCCCTGTCACCTTCCTTACATGACCCTGTCACGACCTGACCCCGTGCCTGACAACCATGTCGCCTTCCTTATAAGGCCATGTCGCGATCACAGGATTTATACCTGAAACCACGTGTTTTCTTGCAAAGTTTACCGCATATACCCGAGGTCTGTTTAAAGGTGATAATTACTGTCTAAGTTGCCTGTCTTGGGTCTGATTATTACATAATTGTTATTTAATGGCTTAAAAGTGATTAACCCATTTAAAAGCTTTAATTACATGAATGCTATTCTAAGTGCTCCTTAAATGTTATGATCCATTCATGCTTCTTGTGATTTAATCTTCCTACTATTCTTCCACGTTTAAATGATAATGGTTATCATAAAATCTTGCAATCCATGATTAGTTAAAGTGCATAGTTTTATTCCATGTTATATTGTCTAGTGTTTCCTGCGAGTTTGAGACCGATGGAATTGTGAATTGAGACACGCGTACTGCACTACACACTAGCACTATTAGGCAACATTTTCTTGGGAAATTGGAAACTCTCTACCGGTCATTCCGAATCGGTAAACTAGCGACCTTTTCACCAAGGCCTCCGTAAATCTCCTCTGACCATGGATTCCCACATGGCCGACGAGTTGGTTGTACCATTGAAGTTCCTTGAAGATAGCATGCACTTCCTTTCTCTTCTTGTTCTTGTGAGTGTGACTTACAAACTGGACTAAAGCCACTAATGTAAAGATTGAATAAAAGTATAAATCGTACCGTTATGCTGCCGAATTTATCTCTTGACCATTGTACTCATGAAATCATGTTCAATTACTTATTACTTGTTCCCATCATCATCATGAACATGACATTACACACGCTTACTTATTGAAACTCTCATTGGCCATTATTAATGACTGTGGATATCTACATTTAAAATTTTACATGAGATGCTGACAGGGCACGGCGTGTGTCCAAGGGCTCCAATCTAGCCCCAATGACGGCGAGTCATAGATATACTATTAACCATGGGGTATAATGATTAATGGCGTTGCATCTGCGCTGTGAGTACTTTCTTGCTTGTTGAATGTTAGATACAACAACCACATACATGTGTCCTAGTGTGCATTCTTGGTGGATCTTTCCTTGGTGTACATTAGAGTCTACATGCCTGATTAGTGTTACTTGAACGTGCTCGTACATTCTTGCTTGCTTGCTTGCTTGCGTGATATGGCCATCCTGCATTTAATGCAATTATTGATATCTTGCGTTCTTGACATCGAGTGAAATCTCGCGTGCTTGTACAAAGTGATCTATTGCTAGTTCTATCTTGTTCACAAATCTTGTTCTATCATAATCACTCTCTCTAACTTGTTTTATATATCATGTTTTAACGAGTTTTATTCATCCTTGCATATCATTCATTGTACTTGCCTAGTTCTAAAATGTTAATCACTTATATCATTGCCCGCACATTAAGATATAAATCCTACTGGGCTAGTTTGCTCATCCCCTACTTTTACCCAATCTAGGTGACTATGACGTTCAAGAGGAAGAGCAAGTCGAGAATGGGAATTCGTCCGAGTGAAGAGCGTTCCAATCATGAGTCTATCTATAGTTAGTTTATTTTGAGTGTTAGAACAATGTAGTAGGAAGTGAGGATTAAATGTACTTTCCCTTTTATTGAGTCTTAGTCCTGTACTAGTTTCCATTTGAATACCAAGAGTTGAGATTTGAATACAATTTATAATTGAGTTCACAATTGGGCCCTATTATGATGTTGTGTTAATACACATTTAGTGCAGGCTAGCTAGAGGCTTATTTGCCGACTGTTCACGTCTCAAAATATCGACTCGATTTAATTAACAATATCTGTTGCGTAATTCTCGGGACGTGACAGTTTAATGGTATCAGAGCCTAGGATTACCAAATAGGATATGTCTCAGGAATAGGAGATATCTATGGAACCTAGGTCATGAAAAATTAAATACAGTACCTGGTGAGAATGGGTAGAGACTGGGAATATGCTAGAAAGAATTAAATCCTCCTACCCATTGACTCTTATAATGTATCTAGAGACATTAATGGGTTTCCATCCTTTTCTCAGGAACCCTCATAACACTCTCACTCAACTGCAATGGCTCGCAACCAGTGGCAATCTATGCAAGACACTGTGGCTGGACTTACTCAGACCCTACAAAATGTAGTTTAGGCTGGAAATCAAGCGGGAGCTGCAAGGAATGGAGCCGGTGATCTGCACTGGAATTTTAGGAGTTTGAACCCCCCTCGTTTCTCTGGGTCCCCTGACCTAGATGAGGCAGAGAATTGGCAAGAGGAGATAGAAAGGATTTTCTAGGTGATGTAATGCACTAATAGGGAGAAGGTGGTGCTGGCCACTTTCCAATTAACTAAAGATGCTCGAGCATGGTGGAAGGCCACCTCGGCCCACCTGCCAAATGTAGCTGAACTAGAGTGGGCCGGATTCCTGAAGATATTCCGAGGAAAATATTTCTCTGAGAGAGTCAAGGAGAAGAAGGCAGCAAAGTTTATTGCACTAAAACAAAAGAGCATGTCTGTGGCTGAGTACGAAGCTCAGTTCGCTCGCCTGGCAGTGTATGCCCCACATCTAGTGGGCACAGAAAGGTTGAAGGCCAACCGTTTCATGGACGGGCTCAGGCCCATGTTCATTGAAAGACTCGGACCGCATAATATTCAAACTTACACTGAAATGGTCCAAAGAGCTCAGCTTGTAGAAGACACCATGGCCAAGGTGGATTCGATGGTATCTGGGTTATTGTCGACCGCTTAACTAAGTCATCTCACTTCTTGCCAGTGAAGAATAAGTGGTCAGTAGATGTTCTGGCCGCATTGTACGTAAAGGAAATAGTCAGATTACATGGAGTACCGGTGTCTATCGTGTCTGATAGAGACCCCAGGTTCACATCCCACTTTTGGAAAGGACTACACTACTCCTTGGGATCTAAACTAAACTTTAGTACGGCTTTCCATCCACAGACAGATGGTCAGACGGAGAGAACCAACCAGGTGATGGAAGACATGCTTAGAGCATGTGTCCTAGATTTTGGAGGAGGTTGGCACGAACACTTATCCCTGGTGGAGTTCGCCTACAATAATAGCTATCAAGCTAGCATTCAGATGGCACCGTTTGAAGCACTTTATGGCAAAAGTTGCCGATCTCCAATATGCTGGTATGAAGTTGGCAAAAAATAAATGTTAGGACCAGAGATGATAAGGGAAACAACCGAGAAGGTAAAGCTTATTAAAGAAAGAATGGCAGTGGCGCAACAAAGACAAAAGGCATATGCAGATAATAGAAGAAGAGATCTGGAATTTCAGGTTGGTGAACATGTATTATTGAAAGTGTCTCCAGGCCGTGGGATCAGACGTTTTGGCATTAAAGGCAAGTACAAGGTTTGTCGGGCCTTTCGAAATCCTCGAAAGAGTCGGCGAGGTGGCATATCGTCTCGCTTTACCACCACAAATGGATGGAATACACAATGTGTTCCACATATCCATGTTGAAAAAGTATGTACGAGATCCATGGCATGTCATAGAATATGAGCTTCTGGAATTCAACAAAGACGGAACATATCAAGAGAAGTCGATTAAGATTGTGGACCGAGAACTGCGCCAACTAAGGAACAAAGTTATTCCACTAGTAAGGGTTAGATGGAATCAACGCATGGATGAAGACGACACGTGGGAAACGAAGGAAGCAATCCGCAAAAGATACCCGGAGTTATTCATAAGTAAGTACACCTCACTTGCACAATAATTTTCTATACATGAATTTGGGGACCAAATTCTCTTAAGTGGGGGGAGGGTGTAGCACCCCGGAAATTTCAATTTTTATAAAACTCAATTAAATGGAAATAAACAATTTCCATAATATCAAGTATTTAAAACATACGTATCATTATTGTATGTGATAAAACACATCGGAAAATTCCATAAAATTTATAAATCAACCCCAAACATTATTACTAAATGATTCACAAAGAAACATATGCTAAGAAAAATTGGATTAGCTAAGTTTAAAGTGTTTCACGACTTATTATCGTAATTCATGAATAAGTCGGAAAATCATTATCACACGTACTTGGATGAGTTAGAAAATTAAATAAAAATCATAGATGGGCTTCAAATAATATCATCTAATGACCCATCAAGAAATTTGGGTCAATAAAAATCATTTGGACTAGGTTTAAGAATTATTGTGACCGATTATCCAAATTAGGAAACAAGTCGGAAAACCGTTAACACGGAAATACGATGCAATCATAAATTAAATAAAAATGTTAGAAATGCTTCTAACAATATATAATAATGACCCAATATCATAAGTGGGCCAATGGACCACATATGGCCCAAAAATCAAATGAAGTAAGAAAATACATAGAAATTCCTAATCATAAATAAGCTGAAATTAAAAGAGGCAATTAGAGTTGAATTGGGACACAAACATGCATTCATGGCAACCCAAATTCGTGCCTAGCCATCCATGGAAGTTTCTTGATGGCCAAGACTCTCTAATGGAGGAAGAAATCATCAAAAATAGGAAACCAACATGCCAATCCCGAAACCCTTCTCTCCTAGTTACAATAGGACTCCTAAACACCTTGGATGCTTAAATACTCTTCACCCATACCCTAGAGATGAGTTTAGAACTTGCTGGGGTCGTGTGGAGGAGCTCCTGGAGGCTGGAGAGTAGGAGATCAAGCATACCAAGCTCATCTTCTTCCCATGTTCATCTGCTACGACCTGCATGAACCACCTTCTTGAACCTGATCAAAGGTAGGCCAAACCTAAATCCCATCGTGCAAGGCTTATACCCCTGGAAAGAGGGTCGAGTCTACTTCCTAACCCAAGTGGAATGCCCAAATTCCATGCAGTATATACGAAGTATTAGACGTTCTACAAACAGTGGTCTGAACACGGGATTTCTGAAGAACGAGACTTCATCGACTCAAAAGGTAGGTTTTCTCGGGCCAAATCTTAATATCTCCTATACCAAATGTGTAGAACATCAAGTTAGCTTTCATTGTCCTCTAGTTTCATCGAATTTCATTAAGTAGATTTTGAACTATAAGTGTTTTCCCAAAGTCGTGCACTGTTAGGGCTTTTCCCGTTCTTTATATGTTGCACTTGATTCAAGACCGAGTTAGTGTAAACCCACAACATGAAAGTTGTTCTAATAGTTATCTTCTTCAAGTTTGGTGTTGAACATTTTGTCTAAATATCATCAGTTAGAGAGTTATAAGCATGGTAATAGGGTTGCTGCACAAAACTATGACTTCAGGTTACATTTGGTCTGACTTTGTGTTCAACGTGATCAAAGCCTATCGAAACCATCCATATTTCCAATTCCGATTTACTGGAAGTACCCTTGTATGTCTAGGTTGTTTTAAAACTGGTTTCGTTATTTTTCATGCACTGTACATTTTGTTCTCTATTTTAGAACAACCCTGTGTCAAAAAAGGGAAAGACTGGACCGCAATCCAAGAACATGTCCTTGCTCTGTCAGAGTCTGGGGCAGAACCTGTGAACACGATGGCCCGATAGGTCGCGTTCAGAGGTTTGATTGCGACATACCCCTTGTCGCTTTCTCAAGGCGACATGCCCTCCGTCGCGATTGTTCTGCCTGATCTGACCGCCCTGTCGCGTTCTTCACAACCCCCTGTCGCTTTCTGGTCCCGACCCGTCGCCTTCTTTGTAAGACCATGTCGCGATCTGACCCCAGGCCTGACAACCCCCTGTCGCCTTCCTTACATGACCCTGTCGCGACCTGACCCCATGCCTGACAGCCATGTCGCCTTCCTTATAAGGCCATGTCGCGATCACAGGATTTATACCTGAAACCACGTGTTTTCTTGCAAAGTTTACCGCATATACCCGAGGTCTGTTTAAAGGTGATAATTACTGTGTAAGTTGCCTGTCTTGGGTCTGATCATTACATGATTGTTATTTAATGGCTTAAAAGTGATTAACCCATTTAAAAGCTTTAATTACATGAATGTTATTCTAAGTGCTCCTTAAATGTTATGATCCATTCATGCTTCTTGTGATTTAATCTTCCTACTGTTCTTCCACGTTTAAATGATAATGGTTATCATAAAATCTTGCAATCCATGATTAGTTAAAGTGCATAGTTTTATTCCATGTTATATTGTCAAGTGTTTCCTGCGAGTTTGAGACCGATGGAATTGTGAATTGAGACACGCGTACCGCACTACACACTAGCACTATTAGGCAACCTTTTCTTGGGAAATTGGAAACTCTCTACCGGTCATTCTGAATCGGTAGACTAGCAACCTTTTCACCAAGGCCTCCGTAAATCTCCTCTGACCATGGATTCCCACATGGCCGATGAGTTGGTTGTACCATTGAAGTTGCCTGAAGATAGCATGCACTTCCTTTCTCTTCTTGTTCTCGTGAGTGTGACTTAGAAACTGGACTAAAGCCACTAATGTAATGATTGAACGAAAGTATAAATCGTACCGTTATGCTGCCGAATTTATCTCTTGACCATTGTACTCATGAAATCATGTTCAATTACTTATTACTTGTTCCCATCATCATCATGAACATGACATTACACATGCTTACTTATTGAAACTCTCATTGGCCATTATTAATGACTGTGGATATCTACATTTAAAATTTTACATGAGATGCTGACAGGGCACGGCGTGTGTCCAAGGGCTCCAATCTAGCCCCAATGACGGCGAGTCATAGATATACTATTAACCATGGGGTATAATGATTACTGGCGTTGCATCTGCGCTGGGAGTACTTTCTTGCTTGTTGAATGTTAGATACAACAACCACATACATGTGTCCTAGTGTGCATTCTTGGTGGATCTTTCCTTGGTGTACATTAGAGTCTACATGACTGATTAGTGTTACTTGAACGTGCTCGTACATTCTTACTTGCTTGCTTACGTGATATGGCCATCCTGCATTTAATGCAATTATTGATATCTTGCGTTCTTGACATCAAGTGAAATCTCGCGTGCTTGTACAATGTGATCTATTGCTAGTTCTATCTTGTCATCTTGTTCACAAATATTGTTCTATCATAATCACTCTCTCTAGCTTGTTTTATATATCATGTTTTAACGAGTTTTATTCGTACTTGCATATCATTCATTGTACTTGCCTAGTTCTAAAATGTTAATCACTTATATCATTGTCCGCACATTGAGATATAAATCCTATTAGGCTAGTTTGCTCATCCCCTACTTTTACCCAATCTAGGTGACTATGACGTTCAAGAGGAAGAGCAAGTCGAGGATGGGAATGCGTCCGAGTGAAGAGCGTTCCAATCATGAGTCTATCTATAGTTAGTTTATTTTGAGTGTTAGAACAATGTAGTAGGAAGTGAGGATTAAATGTACTTTCCCTTTTATTGAGTCTTAGTCCTGTACTAGTTTCCATTTGAATACCAAGAGTTGAGATTTGAATACAATTTATAATTGAGTTCACAATTGGGCCCTATTATGATGTTGTGTTAATACACATTTAGTGCGCGCTAGCTAGAGGCTTATTTGCCGACTGTTCACGTCTCGAAATATCGACTCGATTTAATTAACAATATCCGCTGCGTAATTCTCGGGACATGACACCAAGTCCTGGGTATGGCTTCGCCACTAGGGGTAGTGAGCCTGTATGAGCCTTTCCCATGAACTTGGGTGACCTGATAAGGTCCTTCCCATTTTGGGGCGAGCTTGCCGACCGCTCTTCGGGGATCCGAAGCCGAGCAGCAGCGCAGAACTAGATCTCCCACATTGAAGCACCTTTCCCGAACTCGAGCATTAAAATATTGCGCGAGTCGTTGCTGGTAGGAAACAGACGAATGTCGGCGTCGTTCTGTCATTCGCCGAGCATGTCATGGTTTTCCCGAAGAGCACGGTTGTTAGCGGCTTCATCGAAGTGGGTTGTTCGGAGGGTGGGGAGAGCTACTTCCAGAGGCACAACGGCTTCTGAGCCGTAAGCCAAGTGGAAGGGTGTTTCTCCCGTTGCTACCCGAGCTGTTGTTCGGTGACACCAAAGCACGTTGGGGAGCTCGTCAATCCACGAACCTCCTGCAGCCTCCACTCTTGTGCGGATCCCATGCAGTAGTGTTCGGTTGGCGTTTTCCACCAAACCGTTTGCCTGGGGATGCGCTACAGAGGTGAAGTGGTTGTAGATCCCGAGCTCGGCGCATTTTTGCTTGAAGAAGGTGCTCTCGAACTGCTTCCCATTGTCGGAGGTGATAACCCTTGGGACACCAAACCGGCAGAGGAGGTTCATCCAGATGAACTTCCACACTGCTTGTTCGGTGATTGCGGCAATAGGTTCGGCTTCGATCCACTTGGTGAAGTAATCGATGGCCACAAACAGGAACTTCTTTCTACCTTGGGCCTCTGGGAAAGGGCCCAAGATGTCAATGCCCCATCTAGTGAAAGGGCGATGTTCGAACAAGCTATGGAGTTGTTCAGCTGGCTGCTTGATGAGTTGCCATAACTTCTGTCATTTCGGGCACCTCCGAGCAAAGGCCATGCAATCCTTTTGCAGAGAAGGCCACCAGAACCCTGCTTGAATGATGCTGCGGGCCAACGTTCTTCCCCCCAAGTGACTACCGCACAGCCCTTCGTGAACCTCTTCGGTGGCAGCGAGTGCTTCTTCGGGGTTGAGGCACCATAGAAGAGGTCTTGATAGGGACCGTCGGTACAACTTGCCTTCTACGAGGGTGAAGCACTGAGAGCGCATCCTGATCTTTCGAGCTTCGTCCTGCTCAAACGGAAGCTCATCTCGAAGTAGGTAGGCCAGGAGCGGATCCATCCAGCTCGAAGCCGGTGGGTCTGTCTCGATGGCGGCGACGTCCACTTCAGTGCTCGGCGAGGCGAGCTCTTCAATGAATACGGAACGAGAAGGGGCGATGTCACCTGAGGAGGCCAACTTGGCCAATGCGTCGGCTCACGCGTTCTGCTCCCGTGGGACATGTATGACCTCGAAGTAGAGGAGACCCTCTGCTCGGCTCTTGACCTGCTGAAGGTATTTGTTGAACCACTCCTATATTTTACCCTTTTATTTTGGTGATAATAAAATTTATGTTTAATTAATTATTAATAAAAATATTTAATATTATGTTCTTCTTAATAAATATAAATTTACATGATTAATTGAATATTAAATGTATTTATTAGCATGATTTTTCTAATAATAAATTAAATATCATGATTTTCTAATAAATATAATTTTATGACATTATTCTATAATGATTTGCACTAAACAGATAAATGGATTCCATTCAATATATATATGGATTTCAGTTCAAAGTGCCACATCGATTTGGTCTCATAACGATTTGATAAGTGACTCTCATAAGGATTCCTTTGTAACTCACACAGACTCCTTTGTAACTCATAAGGATTCCTTTGTAACTCACATAGACTCCTTTGTAACTCATAAGGATTCCTTTGTAACTCACATAGACTCCTTTGTAACTCATAAGGATTCCTTTGTAACTCACACAGACTCCTTTGTAACTCATAAGGATTCCTTTGTAACTCACACAGACTCCTTTGTAACTCATAAGGATTCCTTTGTAACTCATAAGACTCCTTTGTAATTCTCATAACGGATTCCTTTGTAACTCACATAACGATCCTTTGTAACTCATAAGATTCACTCTCATAACGATTCCTTTGTAATTCTCATAACGATTCCTTTGTAACTCTCATAACGATTCCTTTGTAACTTCTCATAACGATTCCTTTGTAACTCTCATAACATTCCTTTATAATTCTCATAACGATTCCTTTGTAACTCTCATAACGATTTCTTTGTAACTCACACAGACTCATAAGGATTCCTTTGTAACTTACACAGACTTCTCATAAGGATTCCTTTGTAACTTACACAGACTTCTCATAAGGATTCCTTTGTAACTCTTCTCACATGGATTCCTTTGTAACTCTCATAAGGATTTGATAAGTGAAACATCGATTCCTTTGTAAAACATGGATTCGTTTATAAAAAATATAGATTTCATTTATATTCCAAAAAAAAAAAAATTGGCATCTAGTGAAAAAGTCAAATATTCTTGATTTGCGTAATCCTCTATCTTTCTGACAAGAGATCTTTTTTGCTTATCTTTCTAGATCTTTTTCTTTCCTGCCAACAAAAGGAGATTACTTACTACTTCTGGGTGGCAACAGGAAACATAGAGGTATGAGCCTTTTTGACAGAAACACTCTTTCATCTAAACACTTTTTTCTATGCTTGCAGACCTCGTAGACCACAAATTATCAGAAGAAAGAGAAGATGAGCAACGGCTAGAACTCCAACGGATTTATTCAAATTGCTCATATAAAAGATGAAGCAAGGCTGAAGAAGATAAAAGAGCTTTTCCTGAAGATTTTTCAAGAGTGTACATCCGGGAAGAACCTCAACTCCACATACACTCAAAGAAAAAGAGAGAAAGAGCCTGAGCCCAAGAAGAAGTGTTCAAGCATCTGAAGCCCTCAAGCTTCAAGCTCCTTCTCCTCTCTTCACTCTCTCTGTGTGCATCTTTGTAATCTGGGGAGAGAGTCTTTTTGCTGAGAGTTCTTTTAGTTGGTTTTCATTTGTTCCAACTCTCAGCTTTGTTCTTTCTTTTCTAAGAAAGACTTCTGTCCAGCTGTAGGACTGTATACAGTGTAGAACCCAGCTAGGGGTTTGTGTCTAGAAGAACCGCACTGGGGTTTGTACCAGGAGGTTGGCTTCTTTACCTGTAAGAGAAGTGGGTTGCCTTCTTGCCCGGGAAAGAGAAGAAGACCAGCTGGGGTGCTGGGTGTTGTAGTGTCCTTAAGGGGGACTGTACCATTGGTTAGTGAAATCCCAAGAGGTTGCTTGGGGACTGGACGTAGGACTTCCATGTGGGAAGGGCCGAACCAGGATAAATTCCTTGTGTCCTTTGTGTGATTGTTCATTTGCTTCCGCACTACTACTCTTTATCACACCAAACTAACCAAACATTCATGTGTTGATTTCTGTGTTTAAGTTTCTATTTCAGATTTCAGAAAAACCTATTCACCCCCCCTCTAGGTTAGCTTGCTGCCGTACCAAAAGGGCCAACAAGTGGTATCAGAGAGGGTATCTGATCATTCAAGAAGATCTAACGATCTTAGAGAAGATCCATGGCAGCTCAAGGATATGTTGAAGGTCAATCAGTCACCAGACCTCCATTCTTTGATGGAGAGGACTACCAATATTGGAAGATGAGAATGAAATGCTTCATTCGAGGCACAGACTTTGATCTATGGCAGGTAATCGAGGTAGGTGATTATGTTATTGTTCTTATTCCAGGCACTACTGCCATTACAGCAGCAGATAAAAGTAAATTATCTTTAAACTTTAAAGCTAAGAACTACTTATGTTGTGCTTTATCCAAAAGAGAATTTAGTAGAGTATCTGCATGTAAATCAGCTAAAGAAATATGGGATAAACTGCAGATAACTTATGAAGGAACAGATAAAGTAAAACAAACTAGAATAGATATTCTTGTCTCACAATATGAGCAATTTAAAATGTTTCCAAATGAAAATATCACTCAAATGTATAATAGATTTTCAAGTATAGTAGTTGGTCTAAGCTCTCTTGGTAAAAATCTTTCTGATGAGGAAACTGTTAGAAAAATACTTAGGTCCTTAACTATTTCATGGACACCTAAAGTAACTGCTATTGAAGAGGCCCATGATTTAACCAAATTGTCAATTGATAATTTAATAGGTTCTCTCATGGCACATGAAATAAATATGGAGCGATTGTCTGAAAGCTCATCTAAGAAGAAATGTACTAATGCTCTTAAGGTTGTAGCTGCCCCTTCCACTTCTTCTTCTAGCTCCAAACATGCAGATTCTGAAGATGGTGACGTAGATGAAGTTCTGTCCAAGCTTCAGAAAATTTTCAAGAAGAAGAAAAATGGATCAAGAAGGATTCAAAAGAAAGAGAGAAAAGAAAAAGAACCAGTCTGCTATGAATGCAGAAAACCTGGACATCTAAGACCAGATTGTCCTAAACTAAAGAAGATTGGTCAACCAGAAAAGTCCAAAAAGAAGCAGAAGAAATTCAAAACAAAAGCCATGGCGGCTGCTTGGGAAAATGAAGAGGCCACAAGCTCAGAATCATCAAGCTCAGAATCGGAGAAAGAGCAGGTAGGTCTAGCCCTCATGGTAGGACTAGATGAGGTACATCCTAACTCATCTTTTAATTCTTGCACAGATTCAGGATCAGAATCTGAAGACTTAGAAGAAGTATTTAATGAACTATATGAAAAACATAAAAATGTTGTAAAAGAATTAAAGAGTCTGAAAAACAACACTATTTGCTTAGAAAACACCAATTCTGATCTTAAATCCGAACTGGAGCAACTAGAAAAACAATTAAAGGACAATAAAGATAATATTTATCTTTTGAATGAAGATTTAAAAAATAAGGACAATGAAAAATTAGAGTTAGAAGAAAAATTTAAAACTCTAACTGAAGAAAACCTTTATTTAAAAGAATCAGTTAGAAAATTAACTAAAGGGAAAACATCTTTAGCCCTATGTTTAAAAGGATCAAAATCTGGAAATAATAAACAAGGGCTTGGATACATACCTCTGGAAAAAGGAAAACAAGCAATAATTCCAGGAAAATATCCATTACCAAAATTTGTAAAAGAAACCAAGTTGCCTCAGAAAATGGCCCCTGTAAAAGAAAATGTTCTAAAAAATTATGTCCTAAACAGACATCATAAAAACAATAAGAACTGCAAAATAGATTATATTCATTGTTGTTCTCATTGTAATAAATTAGGACACACAGTAAACACCTGCACAACAAGGCACTTAGTTTGGATTCCTAAAGGTTATTTTCATGCATCTAACCATCAAGGACCCAAAAAGATTTGGGTACCTACCTCTGAGTAATGTATTTGCAGGTTAGCCTTGGAGCATCAAAAACCAAGGATGCTCAAGGCAGGAGTGACTGCAGACTCTTCATTCAAATCACATCTGAAGAAAGAGTAGTCACAAAAATTGAATTAGTCTTCATTACTAATAATTATTTTCAAGTTTCATTCAGGTGGAGTCTCTCATTCAGGGGGAGCACAGACTAAGGGGGAGTTATTCATTTATGTCAATCATTGTTGAACCCCTCAATGGTAAGAATTTCTTTCACAAAGGGGAGAGAATGCAATGGTAAGAACCTTCCTTTTTGCTTTGTGACAAAAAGGGGGAGAGTATGCATGATATGCATTATCTGTGAATTTTCTGTATTTTCTATGCTTTCCGTATTTTCGTCAGAAAATTCTCATAAATTTTGTCATCACCAAAAAGGGGGAGATTGTTGAACCACTCCTATATTTTACCCTTTTATTTTGGTGATAATAAAATTTATGTTTAATTAATTATTATTAAAAATATTTAATATTATGTTTTTCTTAATAAATATAAATTTACATGATTAATTGAATAGTAAATGTATTTATTAGCATGACTTTTCTAATAATAAATTAAATATCATGATTTTCTAATAAATATAATTTTATGACATTATTCTATAATGATTTGCACTAAACAGATAAATGGATTCCATTCAATATATATATGGATTTCAGTTCAAAGTGCCACATCGATTTGGTCTCACAACGATTTGATAAGTGACTCTCATAAGGATTCCTTTGTAACTCACACAGACACCTTTGTAACTCATAAGGATTCCTTTGTAACTCACATAGACTCCTTTGTAACTCATAAGGATTCCTTTGTAACTCACATAGACTCCTTTGTAACTCATAAGGATTCCTTTGTACTCACACAGACTCCTTTGTAACTCATAAGGATTCCTTTGTAACTCACACAGACTCCTTTGTAACTCATAAGGATTCCTTTGTAACTCACACAGACTCCTTTGTAACTCATAAGGATTCCTTTGTAACTCACACAGACTCCTTTGTAACTCATAAGGATTCCTTTGTAACTCACACAGACTCCTTTGTAACTCATAAGGATTCCGTTGTAACTCACACAGACTCCTTTGTAACTCATAAGGATTCACTCTCATAACGATTCCTTTGTAATTCTCATAACGATTCCTTTGTAACTCTCATAACGATTCCTTTATAATTCTCATAACGATTCCTTTGTAACTCTCATAACGATTTCTTTATAATTCTCATAACGATTCCTTTGTAACTCTCATAACGATTTCTTTGTAACTCACACAGACTTCCCATAAGGATTCCTTTGTAACTTACACAGACTTCTCATAAGGATTCCTTTGTAACTTACACAGACTTCTCATAAGGATTCCTTTGTAACTCACACAGACTTCTCACATAGATTCCTTTGTAACTCTCATAAGGATTTGATAAGTGAAACATCGATTCCTTTGTAAAACATGGATTCGTTTATAAAAAATATAGATTTCATTTATATTCCAAAAAAAAAAAAATTGGCATCTAGTGAAAAAGTCAAATATTCTTGATTTGCGTAATCCTCTATCTTTCTAACAAGAGATGTTTTTTGCTTATCTTTCTAGATCTTTTTCCTTCCTGCCAACAAAAGGAGATTACTTACTACTTCTGGGTGGCAACAGGAAACATAGAGGTATGAGCCTTTTTGACAGAAACACTCTTTTATCTAAACACTTTTTTCTATGCTTGCAGACCTCGTAGACCACAAATTATCAGAAGAAAGAGAAGATGAGCAACGGCTAGAACTCCAACGGATTTATTCAAATTGCTCATATAAAAGATGAAGCAAGGCTGAAGAAGATAAAAGAGCTTTTCCTGAAGATTTTTCAAGAGTGTACATCCGGGAAGAACCTCAACTCCACATACACTCAAAGAAAAAGAGAGAAAGAGCCTGAGCCCAAGAAGAAGTGTTCAAGCATCTGAAGCCCTCAAGCTTCAAGCTCCTTCTCCTCTCTTCACTCTCTCTGTGTGCATCTTTGTAATCTGGGGAGAGAGTCTTTTTGCTGAGAGTTCTTTTAGTTGGTTTTCATTTGTTCCAACTCTCAGCTTTGTTCTTTCTTTTCAAAGAAAGACTTCTGTCCAGCTGTAGGACTGTATACAGTGTAGAACCCAGCTAGGGGTTTGTGTCTAGCAGAACCGCACTGGGGTTTGTACCAGGAGGTTGGCTTCTTTACCTGTAAGAGAAGTGGGTTGCCTTCTTGCCCGGGAAAGAGAAGAAGACCAGCTGGGGTGCTGGGTGTTGTAGTGTCCTTAAGGGGGACTGTACCATTGGTTAGTGAAATCCCAAGAGGTTGCTTGGGGACTGGACGTAGGACTTCCATGTGGGAAGGGCCGAACCAGGATAAATTCCTTGTGTCCTTTGTGTGATTGTTCATTTGCTTCCGCACTACTACTCTTTATCACACCAAACTAACCAAACATTCAAGTGTTGATTTCTGTGTTTAAGTTTCTATTTCAGATTTCAGAAAAACCTATTCACCCCCCCTCAAGGTTAGCTTGCTGCCGTACCAAAAGGGCCAACAGTATTGAGCCATGCAGGGCTCTCTAGCTTCAAACTGTATGTTCACCTGGCTGGCGACCAACTGGGAGTCACTGAAGACTCTAAGCCGAAGGGCCCCGAGGTGCCGAGCCATGCGTATTCCAGACAGTAGTGCTTCGTATTCAGCGACGTTGTTGGAGGCCGCAAAGTGAAAACGGAGGGCGTATTGGAACTCTAGCCCTTACGGAGAGGTGAGAACCATACCTGCCCCACTCCCTGTGACACAAGAGGACCCATCCACGTAGAGCTCCCATGGGGGCTCATCAGCTAATGGCGGGTCCTGCTCAGTAGGGAGTGTGCATTCTGCGACGAAATCCACCAATGCTTGCGCCTTAATTGCTGTCCTTGGTCGAAAGCTGATGTCGAACTCGCCCAGCTCAATGGCCCACTTGACGAGCCTGCTGGAAGCCTCTGACCGCTGAAGGATAGACTTCAGTGGTTGGTCGGTGAGGACCATTACTGAATGGGCCTGAGCTTCCGAGCAGCCGTGACCAGAGCAAGGGCAAGTTTTTCTGCTCGGGGGTACCTCCTTTCGGCTTCCTAGAGGACCCTGCTGATGTAGTACATCGGATGTTGCGCCGCTCCCTCTTCTCTGATCAAAACCGCGCTGATGGAGTGTTCAGTAACCGAAAGGTATACGAACAGTGGTTCTCCAAGCACTGGCTTTCAGAGAATCGGTGGGGCTGCCAAGTATGCCTTCAGCTCGGTGAAGGTAGGTTCGCACTCCGCAGTCCACCGTACATGCCCCCCTTGTTGTGGGGCACCTTTAGGACCTCGCAGCAACTTGAAGAAGTTAAAACTTCTTTCAGCTGCTCGGGACATGAATCGGTTCAGGGCGGAAAGGCGTCCAGTAAGACGCTGGACGTCCCGTACCGTCTTTGGACTGCCCATCTCAACTGTGGCCTGGATCTTCTCTGGGTTTGCCTCTATCCCTCTGTTCGAGACGAGGAAGCTGAGGAACTTTCCCGAGCGCACTCCAAACGCACATTTGGACGGGTTGAGCTTCATGTTGTACTTCCGCAGGGTTGCAAAAGTTTCTTGGAGGTCGGAGATATGATCGGTGCTCGGAAGCATCTTGACCAGCATGTCGTCGACGTAGACCTACATGTTGCGCCCAATCTGCTGCTCGAACATCTTGTTGACCAGCCGCTGGTATGTTGCGCCAGTGTTCTTTAGACCAAAGGGCATCCTGGTAAAGCAATATAACCCTAGGTCTGTAACGAACGTGGTGGCGTCTTGGTCCGGGGGATGCATGCTAATCTGGTGATAACTAGAGTAGGCATCCAAGAAGCTAAGAAGCTCGTGCCCGGATGTTGCATCCACCAACTAGTCGATGCGTGGGAGAGGGAAGTTGTCCTTGGGCGTTGCCTTGTTGAGGTCTTTATAGTCCACTCACACTCGCCATTTTCCGTTGGCTTTACGCACGAGGACCACGTTGGAGATCCATCTTGGGTATTGGGCTTCTCGGAGAAGCCCCACGGACCGGCTTTTGACGACATGATCCTGGATGACGGTCTGCCGTTCTCGATTGACAGGTCGTCTCCTTTGTTGAACTGGGGGGACCCGTGGGTCCAAGCGGAGGCGATGCACCATGACATCAGAAGAAATGCCTAGTAGCTCATCATCGGACCACGTGAACACATCCAAATTGGCTAGTAGGAAAGTCCTGTAACGTTGCTGTTTGGCATCCGTTAGCAGAGCGCCAATGTAAAGTACATGCTCGGGGTCATCATCCACCTGAATAGGTAGCAGATCTTCAGCAGGCGTTCCTCGGCTAGTGGAAGGTTGATCAGTGGATTGATCGGTGGGGGCCGCGAGTGGTTGCTTGTCTCTTAAAGAGAGGACATAGCATCGTCGAGACTCGCGCTGGCACCCGAGCACCTCGCCGATCCTGCTCGGGGTTGGAAACTTCATCTTCTGATGAAGAGACGAAGGTACTGCTCTGATTCCTCCGATCAGGCCTCTGCCGAGGATGGCGTTGTAGCCCGGCATGTTCTTGATGACCAAGAAGTCAACTACCTTGGTCACAGTCTTCGGCGTCGTCCCTAAGGTGATTGGGAGGTGTACTCTGCCCATGGGCTACACCAAAACCCCCGAGAAGCCGAACAAGGGCGACTCTACTGGGGTGAGCTGGTCGGTCTTGAAACCCATAAGCACAAAGCAGTCGTAAGCCAAGACATCGGGGGCACATCCATTATCCACCAAAATCCGACACACATTACAATGGTTGATGGTGGCCGAAATGACCAGCGCATCAGTGTGTGGGGTAGCGACCCCTACAAGGTCTTCATTTGAGAAGGTTATAGCCTCCTCGGATGATGTGAGTATAAGACTGGTGGGATATGAAGCTGGCCTAGGCGCTGGTGGCCTGTCCACGACGTGCACTCGTCTTGCGTAATCGCGGCGGCTTCGAGTGCTTTCTCCGCCCGTGCCGAAGCCTCCTGCGATCACATTGATTTCTTGCCCGTTGGGCTCGTTGTTGACCGACTGCTCGGGAGTTCGCTCTCGGCGTCTGGGGCGTTCTTCATTATGGTGCACATACCGCCCGAGGTAGCCGCGCTTGATAAGGTCTTCTATTTCGTCCTTGAACTGGAAGAATTCGGAGGTGTCGTGGCCGTGGTCGCGATGGAAGCGACAGTACTTTGCTTGATCGCGCCTACGGGGGTCGAAGCGCATCCTCTGCAGCCACCGAACAAATGGTTCATTCCTGATCTCCACCAGGATCTGTTCGGGTGAGACCGTGAGGGGGCTGTAGTTAGTGAAGGGACGTGGTCGGCGCGGTGAATCCCCATTGAGCCGTCCTTTTTTCTGATCATGGTTAGAACCGTTGTCGGCGGGTCTCTTCTTGTCCGACGATTCCCCCTACTCTGCTCGGCCCGCAGCTAAACTCTCTTCGCAAGCCGCATGGCGTTGCACAATGGAAAGCAGCTCGGCGAGGGTTGCAGGCTACTGGACGCCAAGAGTCCTCTGCAAGAAGCCGTCACGAGTGCCTTGGATGAGGGCACTAGTGGCTAGAGAGACGTCCAGGTGCGAGATACGAAGCACCTCGGTCCGGAACCTCTTGACGAAGTCCCAGAGCGCTTCGCCCTTTTTCTAGCGAATGGCCAGGAGGGAGGCCGCCATACGCGGCTGCGACTTGCCGCCAAGAAAGTTATCCCGGAAGGATTTCTTCAGCTGGCGGAAGGATGAAATGGAGCCCGTCAGCAGAGTCTCGAACCATGCTCTGGCGGTCTCCTTTAGAGTTGCAGGGAAAGCTCGGCACTTGGCCACATCTGATGCTCTGTGGAACACCATGTGCGACTCAAAGCCGTGAATGTGGTCGGCCGGGTCGGTAGTGCCGTCGTAGGGTGCGATCGTAGGCAAAGGGAGCTTGGGAGAGACCCGGGCTTCCAGGATCTGTCCACTGAAAGGGGAGCGGAAGTCCAGGTCATCCTCCGCTGGGGCTTTCCCCTCCGCACGCTGAACCATCGCATCCACGCGGCGCTCCAGGTCGACCCCGCGACAGAGACGTCTGGCGAGCTCCTGCTCGGAATGGACGGAGCCTTCTTGGCCGATGCCTTGGGAGTTGGCTCCCACAACCGAGTGCGGAGGACGGGGGGTGACGACAGAGCAACGAGGTGAACGGCCTCGGCGCTCCGGTGCCCGCTCCTCGGACGGGGCTCGGTGGGATTGGCGCAGTGAGTCCGCCTGCTGATCCTGGGGCACCGGAAGGACACGAGATCGTTGGCGGGACGACCCTGCCTGCCTCTCCCGCGGCAGGGAGGGCTCCGGGGCTGGTGGCCCAGCCAATTGAGCCTGTAGGGCCAGGCAGATGCCAGTCAATTGCTGCATCTGTCCCCAGAGTTCAGCCATCTCCAGGGCAGTTGCTGGCGTGGCAGCCGCTGGTGCAGGGAAGTCATCGTTTGCGCCGGCGGGGGTGACGTTGACGTCAACGGGAGAAGACTGACGGCGAGAATCCGCCAGTGACTGGCGAGATCTTGTCGCCCTGCTCCCGATGTTCTGGTAAGATGATCGTCCGCGAGCCATGGCTGCGTCCTTCCCACAGACGGTGCCAAAAGTGTGGAGGCCTTTTCTTGTTTCGGCCGGAGCCTAGTGGGCCTACACTTGGAGAAGGGAAGGACACTAGTGGCGGACGAGAACCTGCAAAACTAGAAACGGATTAGGGGGGCCTGGTTGAAGAACCGGGGAGAACCCTCTGATGCCTAAGTCAGTAGGTGACTGGAGATGATGGGAGTTCTCATGTATGAAGGTGTATTCGTATGAGGGAGAGAGAGCATACCCCTGCATGGCACTATACATGTGCCTTTTATAGGCGTGGTCGCTGAAGCGAATGGGTGTAACGTCTCTGGGTCGTGCCTGGAAGGACGCCTTGATTGGCGCATGTAATAGGGGGTTACATGCCCAGATGTCCGCTGAAATGCTTAGCAGTTAACGCATCTCTTGATAGTGGGGCGCATGGCTCGCAGCGGTTACAATCGTTGCTAATACGAAGAGGCTGCTCGGGCGGCCTTGACTGTAGTTCTCGAGCAAGTTACTTGCTGGGAGAAGATGAGCCTGGTGCTCGATGACCGTGAGGGTTGCTCTGGGCCCGAGTAGGATAGGTGTTTCCGAACACCCTGGAGATGGTCGTCCGAGGACGGATGATGCCCTAAGACAGCACAGTGCCAGTTTGTTTCGTCGTGGGCTTATGCGAGCTTAGTTGATGGGCCTGGATGGCAGGAAGTGACCACCACAACTATATACACTAGGATTGCATTTCAATGAATATTACCTTACCCGCTTGAAATATTTTCTTCTGCATGTGTAGGCCATATCTAGTTTTGGGAAGGATTAGAAAAGTGTACCTGATCTTTAGATTGAATCAATTTAGTTTCAGACTTGCATCAACATGACTCGTGTACATTACATGAATGTATTAATTACATACTTATATATAGTATAACATGGCAATTAGAAACCGATGTGTGCATAGCAAATTAATTAATAAACACATATTAAATCTCTCCATACTTAAGACCGTAAATTACATTTGATGCTATCTACATCTCAAACTATACTTGACAATCGTGGCCAGACAATTAAAATGAAAGTGACAGTACCAACTAGTAACACAAGCGAAAAAAGTGATATATATTGCATCATCTTTTGTTAAGGACAACTCACACCTCCTCGCATCATCTTTTGTTAAGGACATCACACCTCTATTACAGCAGACATTCTTGAATATTCTTCATCTCATACTGGCAATTTAAGGGTTGTTCTACATGTCACCCTTCATTAATATTCTCACCTGCTATATATATCCTTCTGCTGTTGGCATCTTCTTGGTGCCTTCGCTGAGCATGTCGTGGCATAAAATGACCTATGAATGAAGAAGAAAACAAACCCCCATATGAATAAGCAGTTGTATGCCCCAAAAAATGAATAACCAGCTGTATTTGTTTCTTCATATAACTATATTTTTGATAGATGATCTTAATATCTGTATCATCAGATGCCTTACATTAAGCCAATCAGCTCACTGCAAACACCCAGACTATTGATATATGTTCCACTAACATTAATATGCTTGAAGAAAAGAAAATTGGATCCAACATATCAGGAACCAGGCTGATCAAGTTCATAACCCGATACAAAGAGACTAATAGCAAAGATGAACAAAAGCAAGCAGACATAATATAAACTATATATGGGCTAGGGAAATAATGGAGAAAACTTAGGGCAAGAACATGGAGGACACATGCATGCAAGTACATCGGACATCCACGGATGACAACTCAGGCGATCTTCGCCTTCTTGTTCTTCCTGGAGCTTGATGACCCATGGTCATCTTCAGCACAATCGGGATCGAGATCGATGATGGTCTTCACGGCACCACCATCCTTGCCATCTTCTAATGGCTTCCCTGGACCGAAGAGATCCAAGGTCTGAGGGCACGGGCGACCGTTCTCCACCCTCGGCTCTAGCACA
This sequence comes from Colocasia esculenta, assembly GCA_014218235.1. Lineage (NCBI taxonomy): Eukaryota > Viridiplantae > Streptophyta > Magnoliopsida > Alismatales > Araceae > Colocasia > Colocasia esculenta. The sequence goes on from CM024760.1 coordinate 56,759,595, forward strand.
CCTAGCTGGACCACCGGACCACGCTTTGAAGGCCATGCGCCTCCGCTATATCCATGTAGAGTCCCCATCCTCAGCCATGGGTCTACAAGGAAACTCCTGATCTGCCTGTTGGACTCCCTCTGCAAATCCCTTCTGTATGTACGCCAATACTGACTAATAAGCTTCATGGAACAAGTTGGGCACAACCAGTCGGGCAAGGGGATCGTGTTGGGGTTGTGCAGCAACTGGGGTAGGCGGACATTGTTTCCTCCCATGTTTTGGTACCGACCGTTCATGGTTTGTGCAAAGGAGACGGAACAAACAAGATATCTAGTGGGGGATATATGGGCAGGCTAACAAGAAAATTAACACCCAGGCCAGAAGAGCAAGAGACTGAAGGAGCTGTGTGGAGGAGAGCCGCCTCTAGAGTTGTATAGATTATATAGGGGTTCCAACTAGCAGCGGAATCCACAACTATTTAGTGTTGTTATCTTGCATTCAATTCCATACTTATGGTATGGCATGACAGACCCTTTTACAGCTAACGTAACGCATGAAACCAGTTGGTCAGTGTATAAAACGGTCAGTAATCGCAAGCAGTCATAAGAAAGTTATTTGAACGGGGTAAAAAGTATAATGAGAATAATGATAGTACATAACAAATGTAGATGAAGAGGTGACACTTTTCTCCCGCCATCCCATTCCCCCTTTATTGCTCACACTTTGTCATCCTAGTTTCTCTCTCTCTCTCTTCCCTTCTTTGACCATCTAAAGTTTGGCTTTCTACTTACTTTTTCCCGCTTTGGTAACCGGTACCCCGGGGTACCCCCCTTGCCCCGCTTTCGGGCACGGAGCGGCTCTGTCCCGGGGTATCCCGGGATGCCCCGCTTATCCCGAGTACCCCCACCCACCTGTTGAGGTGGGGTGGAGGGGTTAAATTTATTTTAAAAAAAAAAATCTAAAAAAATATCATAAAATTTTAAATATTCTGTTATTATATATCTCATGTTTTATTTATTTTTTTAATTTTTTAAATGAAAATAAGTGAAGTCAAATTGTTAGTTGACTAAAAAATGAGGTAACACAACTCCATTTCCCAAAGTAAAATCACTCCTATCCTGGGTTACCCTACCCTGGGTAAAGTGCTCTACCCTTCAACCAAAGCGGGCTAGGTTACAAGAGGTGGTGGTCTGCACAGATGTCACTTGTAGTGTTCTAAAAAATGAGCGCTATTTGAATTCGTTAGCTTTATGAGAAGAAATATGTAGGATATGTTTGGTATTTGGATAGACTGGAGATAGAGTGAGGATATTTTTAAAATTTTGAAAAATTTTAAAGATGTCCTCACTCTATCAAAATTTTGAAGATGTCCTCGTTCTATCTCCAATCTATCCAAATACATAATATGCTCATAGTGTTCTCAAAAATGATTCTTCATTGCATCGAATAAAAAAATTTTCAACCGATCATCTAGTGCCTCGAGGCTACTTCTAGTGTGGAGTTTCTTGCATATCAAACTTGCAGTCTTGCATTTTTCGATTATCGCAATTATTGAATAACTAGTAACCCAATGGCTATCCGCTTTCTTTAATAAGTGGGTTAATTGGACCGAAAACAAACATAATCCAACCTACGATTAAGCAAAGCTAATTGGACCGAGCCCATCCAAGTTGATTAGAATTGGGCCAGTTCATAGAACCATGTTGTTCTATATCAAGGTCGGGGAAGAGCTCAAGCTTGTGTGGGCTTGGGCCATTGACCCCATGTTTTGGGATTGCTAAACTAGGTCGGGATAGTCCACTTCATTAAAATTGGGCCAGCTCGAGAGCTCAGGCCAGTGCGGTAGGGATCAAGCTGGTCTCAGGCTTGTGTAGGTCTGGCTAATTGACACGCTTAAAATTATTTGAAATGTAAAGTAGGTGTCAAGAGAGATGTCCACGATGGGAATATTTTGAGTCATTTGACTTTTTGCAAAATACATGAAATAATACAAAATATTGTATTTATTTTTATGTCGATACTCCAAAATTATTTTAAAATATTCTATGGCATTTCATGCCAAACAAAAAATCCCATAAGAGATAAAAGATACGTGATTACTAAGCAAAAGGATTGTTCTGGCTAATCTGCTTGTTATGGACTGCAGGCTGGCTAATGCAGAAAAATTAATTTTAATGGTTCTTCAAAATGTTAGATCAATGATATTTATTTTTTATATATTCACCGGAATCTCTAGATTAGGGTTACAATTGAGAGTGAGTCAAATTAAAACGAAAAAAAAAAAAGAATGAAAGAAAGAGCGTACATAACTAAACTGTCATCCCAACTTGGGCTCATTTAAATACTGGTCAAAGTTTGAGCCAACTTTTTGACCAACTCACTGAACAACCTTGTCGCGACCGCAGCCAGAGACCCGAGACTTTCAAAAATACCCTAAAATGGCAAATTTGGTGTGCACAGAGGGAGAGGCGCATGGAGAACAACAAGTACACATTTTAGGAGTACAAACCACTATCATCCACACCCATGCATGACAATGTGAAAGATCTACATTCATGAAATCACAAGCACGTTTATGAGATCACTCAAACCCCCAACCCCATTCAAGATCAAGGAATCCAAACATGTATTATGTAACACCCCGAGTTTGGTTGCCCTTGGTGTTAATGATCATGGGATCGCGACGGATCGAGGTGTCGCATTCTAAACGCGACGGGATCCATGTCGCCTTCTGGTTGAGAAAGCGATGGCCTCTGTGTCACGTTCTCGTGATCTGTCTATGGCTGGTGTGCCACGTGTCCGCGCTCCTTATGAAGGTGACGTGCCAGTTGTCGCATTCACCTAAGGCACCTAAAGGTGTGACACGTGCTCTGGAGGCTGTCTATCTATCAAAAGACCTGTCGGAACTTCTAAGGCGGCAAGATGCCTGTCAGATTCTGGTGAGAACCCGATGCGCTCCTTGTCGCAACCTCAGTCCCGAAGCCTTAAGGCATGCAACCTCCTCTTTCTTCGTCTTTCTTTTCCTTTCTCCATCTTTCTCCTCCTCTTCGTGGTGGGAGAGCTTCCTCCCTCCCTCTCAAGAATTTGGGCATGGTGGAGGTGCCGGTGTGCTCGTGGTGGAGCGTTGGAGCGTCGTGGAGTGAGGAGGAGGCAGCCAATCTGACGTGAAGGGCCCCAGCGGGTCTGGCTCTTCAATTGCTTGTAGGGATCTCTTGCTTTCTTCCTATCTTGAGGAGATGGAGCTTGGTTTCGAGCTATCCTCCCCGTGCTCGTGGGTTTTCTTGTGGGTTTGCACGGGTGGATGCTTGTCGGTGGTGCTCCCTCTTTGTGTAGCTTGGTACTTGTGGTTTGTGGGTGAGGCAAGGTGGTGTTGGTGCCCCTTAAGCCGTTTTCTTTTCGTGCATGGTGTGTGTACCTCGTTCCCCTTTCTTTTCTGTGGCTTGTGTGGCTTTTTGGAAGCTTGGGGATGGTCCATCCCTAGTTTTGGTCTTCTGACTGATATTGTGACAAGTTCGCTGTCGTGATACCTTCAGAAGGTGATAGGCAACCTATCCCATTCTGGTTGCGACAGGCTAACCATCGCGTTCACCATGCTCGTTTTGTTTCCCTGTTTCTGGGTCTTTCAGGGTGGTATGTGCCTAAGTTGATTAGGGGATGTGTCTTCCCCAACTAGGGACAAGATTTGTCTTCTGTGATCGTTGCACCATCAGGTTGTGGGTGTGAGCCTTGGGTTTGTGTTCCCTAAGGGCTCTGCCTTCAGAGGGTGAACGCGATGGGTCGATACGTCGTGTTCATCATCTGAAGGTGACACCCAGGTTTTCGCCTTCTAGTTGCGACCGGTGCTATGTTGCATTCTGCTTCAGGTCGTGATGATTTGCTTGTCGCTTTCTGGCTCTGATGGTGTCTGGCTGCAAGTCTGCTGACCTGCTTGGGGTTCAGCTTTCTGATGCTGAATGCGACAGGTCGATACGTCGGGTTCTGATCAGAAGGCGACACCCTTTTTGTCACGACCTAGTTGCGACGGGTTGGACGTCACCTTCTGTTTATGAAGGCAACGCCCCTGTGGTCTCGTTCTTGTTGTCGAGTTTCTGGCTGTGGTGTGTGTGCCTTTGTTGGCCGACGGCCCTCCTGGGGGTTTTTGGGAGGGGTGTCGTACGTGCCTTGTGCCTGCTGGGTTTGTCTTGGTTGCGAGCCAGGGTTGTCCTTTGGTTGTTGATGTTGCCCTGCTTGTTCCATGTTCGCCTAGTGCTCGACACTTGAGGGCTTATCCGTTTAGAGGTTGTTACCATTAGCTGGAGCCCCATCCCCATGCGCCCGTTGAGGGAGTTCTCCAGGCGGCGGGCGTGCTTGAGTTAAGGACTCTGGTAGCTGAAGGGAAAAAGGTTGTTTGGACAGTAGTGATGAGTTGTTTATAGAGCTCTCTAGACTGGGGCAGGATGTCGACGTTGTTGGAGTTTCTTCTCGTCGTGGCCTAGTTAGTCCAGGTTCTCATTGCCTCTCTCGGTGTTGTTTTCGGAGCCACGTTGCGGTGCCAGGCATGGGGCCGCAGCTTGGCTAGGCTGCAGTTGTTACTATTGAGTGGTGTTCTCTGTGGTGGCTCGATGGCCTCACTCTTCCGAGGAGGTTGTGGGCAGGAGCCGGTAGCTAGTGAGCAGAGGGAGTGGTCGGTGTGCCTCCTCTTAGCTGCTAGTGGTGGTGGCTTGGTTGTTGTTGTTGTGACATTGTTTCCCTATCATTTTTATAAGTGTGATCTGTTGCCCTAGCTTGTATGGTGGTTATCGCCTGGCCGTGTCTAGTTTCCGTGGGCATCGTTAGTCTGACCTTGTTGTCCTATGCTTCTGGTGGTTTCCACATTGCACGTTCTCTCGGCGTGCCTTGTGCTGCCCCCGACCGTTGTTCTGCAGTTCATTCCTTGGTGCCTATCTATGGTGGCACCAGCGTGTGTGGTTTCTTGACCTCGTGGTGTGTCCGGGGTCAAGGGTGGTTCTACTTGTGGGCCCTCGACCTTGTGGAGGTCTGAGGTGATCTTGCTTGTGGTAGACGTCCTTCTAACGTGGCTGCTCGGTGTCGTTCATGGTGACACCTGTCTGTGTACCCTTGCTGACCTTGTGAAGGTTTGGGATGGCTGTGCTTGTGGTAAGACTCTTGCAGTACCTTGGAAAATTCATTAATTAGAAAATATAGATAAATTGAAATTTTTCAATTAATGAAATTCAAACTAGTTAAAAGGTACACATCATTATTGCATGCGTATAAACCCATATAAAAAAATTCATAAAAATAGTAATTACACCTTAAATAATGTTCTCTAATGACCCATCAAGAAATTTGGGAATAGAAAAATCATTTGGACCAAGTTTAAGAATTTATGCGACTTATTATCGTAATTAAGGAATAAGTCGGAGAACCCATTATCACATGTACCAAAGTGAATTATAAATCCAAATAAACACAATGGGTAGACTTTAAATAATGTGTATTAATAGCCCACTATGAGAATTGGACCAATGGACAATTTTGGCCCATGAATAAAATTCTCTAATAAAGGGATAATTCAAACTCATTAAGTAAATTAAGTAATGGGTTAAACAAATGATCCATACAGGAATTAATGGGCCCAGAAGTGAAAAGCCCAAGATGGATGGGAGATATTTAATGATAAATTCGTATCTAAAATATTAATAAATGGAAAAGGGTTAAGATAATGACTATTTTAACTCTTAATTATCTTAAAAGGAGTCCTAACCATAGTCTAACTCAATAGGACTCTATCCTAATCTAAAAGGGAGATTTAGATATGAGACAATTGGGTTAAATAAAGGAGACTCATATTAAATAGGAAAATTTGTAGCTATATTATCTCTTAATTAAAAAGGGGTAATTAAGGCATTTATATGACTCTTATATATCTTAAAAAGATTCCTCATCCCATCCTAACCCATTACCCATGAAATTAGACCTCTCATCAATCTTATTAGGTGGATAAATGCTAGGAAATAGGGAGATAAATGTGGAAATTAGGAGTTTGAAGAGAAGGAAGAGTTTTAAGTCATTAGGACTCTTAAACTAGCTAATACACCTCCCAATTCGTCCCTACCAACCCATAGATCATTGCTGGAGCCTCGGGGAATGAGGAGAGGAGGCTGGGGACGAGGAGCAAGGAGAGGAAGGGATTGGAGCAAGAGGATCTCACATTCTACTTCGTCCAAAACCCTAGGATTTCTTTACATTGTGAAAAGGTAGGCAATCTCTCAAGCTTAACCTAATTAAACATGACCCTAGGTAGACCTTGATTTCCTCTATCAAAGCCCCATGTTTGCCCAAATTTTCGTTGCTCCATGAAAGAGTATTAAATGCTCAATTCCCTGTCACCATCATGTACCTGAACCTACTTGATTGCCTTCAATCCATGAATGTACTCGATCTCATGCCATGCAATTATTCTCATAAATACTGCATGATGTTAGGCTTCAAATGATTCTATTTCCCCCAATTTCCATCATGCATCCTATGCGAATTAATTCGGATTCCATGACTGTGCATGTTTTAGGTCACTGAAATGTAACCTAATTAAAGCATGCCCATTACTTGTCTATTTTCTAATTACTCATCCCTATTAATACATCTAAATGTCTAGTTTCGTTTAAAACTAGTTTCATAATTTTTAGATTTGTATACAATTTATTATGGATTTTTAAATGAACCTGTATCAAGCCATGGAGGGATGGACCCAACCCAAAAAGGGTTGATTCCCCTTTTTGGGCTCGGGCCGCCTTCTGAAATCGCGTCGGCCCGACCCGTCGCGATCTCAGAAGGGTAACGACAGGGTGGACCATCACGTCTTGAATGCGACGGCCTGACCCGTAGCGGTTTCCCTCGGCTCACATAGACCGGCTCGATTCAGCAGAACGCGACCGACCTCTATGTCACGACCTGAAACGCGACGGGTACCCCCGTTGCGATTTCAAATTGTCGCCAGAACCCTAAATTGCTCATATACCATTGTTATATATGCCATTTAACCCATGTTTTACCTTAATTATGCACTGTTATGATTAGTATTGATCTGAATATTAATATTGTGTAATAATAACATGAAATTCCTTAATTTAAAGTCATGTGCACGATTATTCATGCTCTCATGATTTCTTTACACTTGCACACACTAAGCATTAATATTTGCCATGAGACCTTATTAAATTACTCAATAAAGTATCTAGTAATTAAGTGTAATTATTCACTTAATCCCCCAATTATTTTAATAACACTTGTCTTCGTTTTATTCGCGTGCTTTGTACACCGCTGTCCCGTCCCTCTGCCTTCAAGCACTCGAGGCAAGATGGACAACGTTTCGTTACACACTTCTTTCTTGACTTGGGCCACCTCTCCATTGGGAATACTCCTGACCAGACCAGGGACTCCTTGTCAAGGCCTCCGTAAGTATCCTTGGCTTTGGCGGACGTCCATTGCCGATGAGCTGGTTGTACCCTTAAAACCATTTACATCCCTAGGGATCAGCACGATCCAACGGCCTTAGCGTGTTCATTCTTACCTTGGGATCACGCCGGACCTCTGGTCTATGTCATGGCACAGCTAGTGGGCGGTTGTGACTTCTACCTGACTGCCGGCACACGACCTAGTGCTGTGCAACTATCTTTATCGTCGTTTATCATTGTTTTACGAATATGTCCCTGTTCTCATCTACTATCTCTATACCCTCATCTGTTCACATTCTCTCTACACTCTCTTCTATTTCTTCAATTACTCTCATCTTTTCTTAGTACTCTATTTGGCCATACAATTGATTGTCTAAGATAACAAACATAATCAATGTCAGGCAATAGGGCCCGATCTGGTTCTGGGGAGAGCGCCCGAAGAGTGCCATTTTCCTATGGGAGTTAACATGATCAGGGTGTGCACGGCATGTACTCAGCGCCATTTAAAACTATCAAGATTTAATCTATGACAATCAATCAATCACTATACTATGTTCGCTTGGTTGATAAAATGATCGACCAATCGTTACATGCTATCGTTACTAGTGCACTTTTGTGCAACCATAATACACTATCTCATTATATGGCCAATCCTTTATCATACTAGTTTTGCATTTATTCTTTTTGGAAGTCTTATCGTTCTCTTGTTACCACGTGCTATTACTCTCTTGACTATACTTGATCGTTCTCTCTAGTTATCTTGCTTGACAAGACATTAATCACTTAAAGCATGCATGTTTACATGAGATATTAAGTCCAACTGAGTGTTATCGCTCACCATGCACTGTTTATTATAAGTGTTTCAAGTAAGCCAGATGATGACCTTACACACACCAACGGGAATGGACTGGAGTGATGAGCGACTTGGAGTCATAGTGACGGAATGATCCTAGTATCATAGAGTTTAGTTAGATATTTGCTTAATTATCCTTTCCAATGTAATGATGTTATTGAGCCCTATGTTTTGGCTCTAAATTAGTGATTGTAATAGTTTAGGTGAATTATTAATTAAATGAAGAGTTTATTTCAATTATTGTTCATTAGATGCTCTGATTTTTGTGACTGCATACGCAATTTACGTTACCATACACTTTGTTCACGTCCCCGCAATTTATTCCATAGCTAAATTGGAGGGGCATGACAACTCTGGTCTCATGTGGTTGCTCTGGTGTTCCCTGAGCTCTTTGTCTCGGTGTGTGTGTGTCGAGGTTGCTTCCGCATCATGTCCGACTTCGCTAGTTTTGTGGGAGTCATGTGTGGCCCGACCCTGGTTGTGGGTCATGGCGTTACTCTGTTCTGTTGCTTTGTAGTACTCTACAGTAGGTGTTTCTCGCTTTACTGCTTTCTAGCATAGTTGCTTTCACATTCTTTGGAGTTCCTACTGCTTTGGCTGGTAAGGGACTGAGTATCCCAACTAAGCCTTGTTCACAAGGCTCACCCCCTAACTTTCTTCAAGTAGGGATTCACTGTCATAGGAGTTCGCTGCCAGACGGTTGAGGTGGCAGTTTGTTACGCCGTGCGCTGCCAGTAGTGTGTGTGCATGAGCGTGTGAGCTCTTGTACTGGTGTGAGTTGAGAGTTGCCTTTTGCAAGTCCTCGAGGTATGCCCCTTAAGGACTGCACTTTTCTTTCTATACCTATACTTTTATTTTAGACATGTTGTACATAAGTTCCTTATTAATGTACGAATTTTCTTGTTATAGTTATTTGAATTCATTGCTTATCTCACTGGACTGAATTCTAACCCTTCTGGGTCCTCAGATCTGTAGGTGGCGGCATGACCTTCGGGGTCCCTAGTGGGGATCCGGCGAGTCGTTATATATTCAAACACCTAGTATGGATTGTACACGGCTTGAAGAAGGGGGAAGGAGATCCTAGCATGCTAGAACTAGGGAAAGGTTGAGAATCCCTACCTCAAAATGAAGAGCCAACCTATTGGGGTCTTCTCGTGTGAATGGTCATCTTTTCCTCGTTCCAAGATCCACGCTTACACCGTCCACGAGCAATGGCTGGATTCCTACACGTCGGAGAAGCGGTCACACGTTGAAGAGGAAGGCTGCCATGCCGAAGGGAGCACCACGTCAGAGGAGGAGCAACGAGCGAGAGGTGCCACATCCACCAAGAACGCCTCCAAGAACTCCCCCATAGGGAGGTTTCGCACAGAGGGGTAGGAGGAAGGAAGGGGAGAAGGAGAAATGGAAGAAGAAGTATGTTTTGATGGCCCAACTTATATAAAGTTCGGGTTCAGAATGCGACGACAAAGTCGTCGCAACCTGTCTGCAGGCGACAACTTTATTTTCGCAACCTGCCTGAAGGCGACAGCCATGCTATCGCGACTCAAAGACCTAGTCAGACCCAACAGTTGGACTTGACACGTGTCACCGACATGCCTATGACCCTGAACGCGACGACTGGCATGTCGCCTTCAAGTTACATGCGCCCCGACACATGTCCCAACTATTCTGACAGTAAAACGACAAGAAACACATGCAACTTCTAGAAACTGTCAGAGTTCATCATTACGTTCCTAACCAGAATGTGACAGCCATGTCATCACCTTCAGAAAAGTGACATCCGTACTCGTCGCTACCTTCAACAGAGGGTGGCCGACCAAGGAAAATGGGATGTTACAAAATGTATGTGAATGTGGATCAAAATGTATGTAATGTGGACACAAATGTATGTGATGTGGATCTTCAAATGTAGGTAATGTGTATCTCCAAACGTAGGTGAATGTGGATCCATATGAATACACTACTATTTTTTTTAATTGAAAAAATCATGCTTATGGTGTACGTGGCCGTAGGGAAACATGCCTATGGTTTACATAGCCGTAGGGGTGTATGCAGCAGTAAGTGAGGCTATACCAAAAATATGACTATAGTTTACATAGCTGTAAGGGAATGAGGATATCCTCATGGTGTTACTTACGGCTCCACACATCATGAGCAAAGTTCTCTACCTACGGCGTTGAAAATGTCGTAGCCATAGGCCTTTTCTGTCGGACCTTTGCCGACGAAACCCTATCATAGGGTAACACCATAAGTGAAGACTATACTTATGATTGTCGAGGCTCTACTTATGATGTTTTGGTGTAAGCAAAGACCGATTTTCTTGTAGTAATGTATGCTTTGCTATGTACTAGGCCTGATGTAGTGCATGCTTTAAGTGTTGCAAGCATGCATCAGGCGGATCTAGTTTTAGAACACTGGAAGGCAGGAAAGTGTATCCTTAAGTACTTGAGAAGGACTAAGAATCTTTTACTGGTATATGGAGGAAGTAGCCTCAAGGTTGAAGGCTACATGGACTCGAGTTTTAGTTTGATATCGATGATAGTAAGTCTAACTAGGGGTTTGTGTTCACCGTTAATGGAGCAACAGTAATTTGAAAGAGTTTCAAATAAGAGACTACTGTTGACTCCACCACTAAGGCGGAGTACATTGCTGCAAATCTAGGAGTGGTGCCTAGCCATGAAGAGCCAATTACAATTGTTTTATGACAACAATGGGGTGATTTCTCAAACAAAGGAACTAAGATTTCATCAGAAGTCCAAGCACGTTCTGAGGATGTTCTACTTTATCAAAGAGATCATGGTCCTTGGTGATGTGGCAGTGGAAGAAAGAGTTCCTTTTGAAGAGAACATTGTAGATCCATTAACAAAGCCCTTGACTTAGATTATTTTTTAGCGACACGATGGTCTGATGGGGATCAGACATGTAGGTGATTGGCTTTAGGTCAAATGGGGGATTGTTAGTTTTGAGTGCCCTACAAGCCAATTACTCACATTAGTGATGATACCTCTAATCTTATACTAATCTCTTTGGTAATAATATTAATAGCATTTTCTCACTTTATATTACATACATGAAATGATGTGTATATTGTGATGTCCATAGATCTGTGCAATGGGAATTGGATTTTGATGAGATCATGATTATGTGACCAATTCTCTTTAAACATAGATCATAAATATTCATAGTCATAGGTTACTCGAGAAGGACATTGAGATAACTCGATAGACCAGTGTGTTGTATACTCGTCTATATGATGGAGGTACCTAGTCTCATAGCTACTTGTGTGGAGACATTAGGGGTATGGTGCAAGTAGTCATTAGAGAATGATTTCATTGAATGATCCGCTCTGAATGTTGTATGGTTGACGATACCTAATGTCAGACAACGATTCCATGGTCTCTGTTGTGTAACTGGTCCTTGGATTTATGATACCAAAGATGTCTTGTTTGAGTACTCCATTCATTGATTCTAGACTTATAGATCTTGAAGTTCTAGATCTAATATAGTTGGTTATTGGAAATGGTAGCCAACTTTACGAAGGCAATTGTATGTCAATGAAGGATCATCCACTCTCGGTATAATGAGAGGAATATCTCTTGTGTTCTTACTCAGACAAATCCCTGGATAGGATCAATCGGATTGAGCGAGATAGAGTTCTCCTGAAGAATCTGATAAGAGTGAGAATTGAATGGATTTCGTATAAGCCTGACAATACCATGCCTCATGTACGGTCTCTGGGATATTGGGTGGATGAGGGGCTAAAGGTACAAAGTAACGAAGGGTAGAAAGGATGAATGGATTTGATCCCTCTGTACTGTCTGAGGACTATGGCATAGTAGCTTGGTACATGTAATGCCCCGACGCCCTCATTGAGGAGTGTTCCCTTTGTACTTGTCTCGTCACCCTCAGGGTATGCCCCTAAGGGATTTATTATTCCTTTTTTTTTGCACTTGTACTTGTTACTTGGGACTGTACTAGACTCGTACATTGTGTTGGATGCTTTTTCTTCACTTGTTAGTACATTTTTAGTGCTTGTTTTTGTTGCTTACTTCCGTTACATATTTTGTTAGACTGGTCTGTTAGCCCTTCTGGGTCTTTGGACCCATGGGCAGTGGTGCCGACAATCGGATTCTTAGCGGGAACCGGGGTTCAGGCTTCGAGGCGTTACAGTGATATCATAGCAAGGGGTCTATCAAGACTTGTAATGGAACTAAGTGACAATGCAAAGTCCCATAGGGAATACAAGTAACACTGCTAGCCACTAGGTTAATCTGATTAATAGTTGTGTCGCAGGACATGACTCCACGTAGATGCAGGCCGGTCAAAGACCTGATGGAGCATCAGGACGTCGCACTGCATGAGTCGGTTGCAGCCAACCACGCATTGGCAGATGCTCAGCCTCAGCAGGGTGTCACATTGCATCAAGGAGCACAACAACTGCAGAGGTACTCGCCCCCGCCTCCTCCAGTGGTGATGAAGCAGTGGTGGAGAGCTATGTTCCAGGCCCCTTGGCAATACCAGCAGATGCCAGTAGAAGGTCAGCAGTTCGCAGAGATGGCAGCAGAGGAGCAGCCACCAGTGACTCTGCAGGCAGCACCCGTTCAGCCAGAGGTACCACCAATGGTACAGAAGAATACTCCATTAATGGTAGCAGCACCTGAGGACCGCACAACACTTCTGGAGAGGTTCCTTCGCCTTCGGCCTCTGACTTTCTACGACGACTACGATCCTAACCGAGTAGAGAGCTGGGTCCATGAGCTCGAGCATACCTTCGAGACCATGGACTATGTAGAGTAGGATCAGGACCGACTTGTAGTCTATCAGCTGAAGGGGTCAACCCATGAGTGGTGGAGGACAGTGAGGCAGACCAGTTTTCGGGGCAGGAAGCTGGACCAGGTAGCTTAAGACCAGTTCTTGGAGGTCTTTCAAGACGAGTACTTCCCCAACTACCTATGTCGTGAGAGGAGAAACCAGTTCCACTAGTTGGCATAGGGAGAGCAGACCGTGGTGCAGTACCACCAGAGGTTTGTACAGCTTTTGTGGCATGTCCCTCATATAGCCACTAGTGAGCAGGCTCACACTGAGCGGTTCATTAGTGGGTTACGATTGGAGTTGAGGTGGGCCATGGCTGGCCACCTTTGTGACACCTTGGCGTTAGCGGTATCCAGAGCTACCACCTTGGAGAGGGAGTCTCATTTCCAGCTGCAGTAGGGAGGATGTTCGGAGAGGTCTACCGCGTACCAGCACCCTTCGAGCAGTCGAGGGAGTGTATATAACACCCCACTTAGACCTGGTCCAATTATACCAACTCTCATTGAATCCAAGAGATGTGCTACGTAGGGAACACACCCCAACATATATCAAATGTAGGTTGATTCATTCACAAATAAATACTAGTGCAGCAGAAATAAAGAACATCTCATCAACTTTAATACCAAGTCCATAGTCCATGAAAGAAGTCCACAATAGCTATATAGTTGAAATACAATGTTCATAAGAAAAGCATATCGTCACATACAAATGTCACTCAATCACACAATTAATCCTCACACTCTAAATCCAATCCCACTACTAAAGCCTCGAGATCCGCCGTCTCACCTGAAATGTTAAGCAAGTATGAGTCTACAACGAAGACTCAGCAAGCAACCCAAAAATGGATTACCAATCTAACATATAGAATGGTTTCAAATCATGTTATTGCATATAGATTTTAGCAATCATACTACTTGCAAAATAATCATTTACTAAATACATCCTAAGTCAAAAGTGTGTACAAATGCTACTTGTATAAAGTACGAATTTAAGACATGGTGCTAACCTCATAATGTTTAGTTTTGCAAAGAGATTTCAGATCTGATCATGATGACATAAATTTAAGTATTAACATGGTATATTTGTCATACATGGTTTCAAGAGTTTGCATAATTAAGCATGACTACTAAACATTCATCTGAATGGAAATAAAACAAGTATTACTTAAAATCATTATAAAGCTGAAAACAAACATTTTGCATAACATATACATATGTACAAATTTTGCCAAGACACAGCACAAACCACCCATTGGAAGTCAGATAGACATATGAACATATACCCATCACTTAGGCAATTAGTGATAGAGTCTTGGTTATTGCGCAATACCGGGGGAATCCCTCCCCACGTTAATCAGTGGCACTTGTCCACCTCTAAGATTTCTTCATGTGCCCTCGGGAACATATAACATATTGAACATTTCCATAGGGGCATTACTTTGGTCTTGTTCTAGATTACTTCTATGGTAGCAGTGTTTTATTGGCCGAATACAAAATCATATACAAATTTCTCCAGATTCAAATGCAACATAACATGCTGCCAAATCATATACATATATTCAGATGCTGACAGAAAGATATTTCTGATTTGTCACATGTTGTGTTTTCTGAAAATTTTCCACAATTCATTTCAATAGAACACATTTCTCATGATGATAATGGACTAAAAATAGTTACTAACATCACAAATTCACAAAATTTTGCCAAAACGTGTCTCTATTGTCATGAATCAAATCAATAGTTTTTTATGATTTTCTAGCCTATACTCTAATTTCCGCAGTATTCAAATAAGTGATATAAATAGAGAAATATTCATCCCAATGAAACCGTCTATCAACCTAGTTCAATATTTTTACTAAGTGTATACCATAATCGTACAAACCACTTTTCAAAATTTCACGATTTTTGGAATCCAAAAACTATTTATGCAATTAAAATAGTGCCACTGATTTTTGTATTTCAGTCATGGAAATTACAAAAAAACAATCAAATTCGGATTTTTGATCTATCACAGCATTAATATATTCCTAACATGCATTTCTACACACAAATCATAATTTTAATCACGAACATGCTTGAAGTATAAAATTTCCATTTAAATCTATGCTTAATTACAGAATTCAAAAAAATACCCTAAAATCATGGTGACTACAAAAATTAACTCAATTTGCAGCATGGCAAAAAGTTGACCTATTTAACCCTACACATTTCATAGGAAGTTCATTCAAAGTTTGAACACAAAAATATAAATCCAGATGTAAAAATAGGTGAAAATTATGGACAAAAGAACTTGACGATAACACTGTTGTCGTTAACCTTAATTGACGGCTAGACGTTAAGTTCATCCTTGATGCCAGTCAAGGTTGACGTTAACCTGACAGGAAACCAGAACCCTTTCGGAACTCATATAAACCCCAAATCCGACTGTTGTTTTAATTTTTAAAATCATGAAAAATTTGTAAAAAGGTAGAATCTATGGTTGGGAACCCGATCCCTAGGTTACTTGCCTCTGAAACACCAAAGAATCTACAGATTTAGCCGATGAAGCCTGCCTTGGCCAACCAAGACAGTCCTCCCTCTGGGGTAAAATCCTCAATCAGCAGATCTTCAATGGCACGAGCACGTTGGAGACGCCTTCAGCCTTCAAAAGCACACCCTTCCAACTCATAGATGCTAGGTCAAATCGCCGGATCTCCTTCAACCTTTCTTGAGACTTGGAGAAACTCCCCAAAAGTGGGTTTAAGAAGACTAAACCACCCCTTTTATAAAAGGTTTGGCCTCCCATACTCGGTCCACAAGGGTAGGAGTTGTAACCCCTAAATGTTTCCTAAAAATTCGCCCTTACCATAACTCCACCAGAGCTGGACTACGAAAATTTCATTGTCTGCACCTGAAGAAGTTGACCTCAAGGTTTATTGTCGTTTACACAGAGTTGACGTCAATCGATATGGACATTTACTTGAAGTTGACGGCAAGGGATGTTGTCGTTAACCTGCTGTTGACGACAATCTATGTTGCCATCAGCAACACAAATCGACACAGCCTTCATCCAACCCGAGAACAGACCATACCACTTTACATAGTACTAAACTACACACATATATTTACAAAAATTCTTAAACACATAGTAAAATAGACAACCATTGAAATTAAAATCTAAGAATAAAATTTCAGGGCATCACAGTGTATCGTCGTCTTCTTCTTCAAGCACAGGCGGAATTGGCCTGCGCTCGAAGTTTAAGAAGATGTTCACTCGTGGGGGTAGACGGCATTTCCAGCAGTCGTCGCAGCACCGACGTCAGCCAGAGATTGTAGAGCAGTTAGTGCATCAGGGAGTAGAGTAGAGTCGGCAGGACACAACTTGTTTTCACTATGGGCAGCTGGGCCACTTTAGGCGGAAGTGTCCGTTGAGGCAGCAGCAATAGCAGTTGGCATCCCCATAGTACACACAGTAGATACCGCAGATGCAATACCCTCCACCTTAGCAGGCGTAGCGTCAGCAACAACACCAGGGACAGTTCTAGCCACCTCAGCAGGACCAGCAGCAGCCACAGCAAGAACGTGGTCACGGTCGTGTGATGAACATCACCAGAGAAGAGGCGGAAGCCTCTAATCTGGTCGTCGGCACAATTCCTATACTTAGTAGAGTTGCTCGTGTTTTGATTGACCCCGATGCTACACATTGTTTTGTTTTAGAAGAGTTCTTTGGTTCTCTTACTGAGTTTGCTCAGGGGCGAACCTATAACCTAGCTGTTGAGCATCTGACGAGTGACTATGTGCGTACTATGAGTTACCTAGAGGGTGTCACCATCGAGATACAGGGCCATCTTCTACCAGCTAGACTGTTTACCTTACAGATCCACGACTTTGATGCCATCCTTAGCATGGATTGGTTGGAGACACACTCTACGTTGGTAGATTGTCATTGCAAGACCGTGCGGTTCGAGATACTTGGAGCACCTGTGCTTTGCTTCCGAGGTACACGGTCTATCCGCCGACCCTTTGTTTCTTTCTGTAGAGCTCGACGCCTAATCTGAGATGGTTGTGTGGCTTACTTAGCTTGTGTGAGTTTCTTAAATTCTGGTGAGTTATCTATTTCAGATGTGCTTGTTGTTTGTGACTTTGCTGATGTGTTTCTGGAGGATCTACCTAGTTTACCGCCGAAGCGGGAGGTAGATTTCTCCATTGAGTTATTTCCGAGGACCCTGCCTATGTCCAAGGCACCGTACCGGATGATGCCGACGGAGCTGCAGAAGTTGAAGCGCCAACTTGATGAGTTACTCGAGAAGGGCTTCATTCGTTTGAGCCATTCGGCTTGAGGTGCTCCAGTATTGTTTGTGAGGAAGAAGGATGACAATCTCAAGATGTGCATTGATTATCGAAAGTTGAATTAGGTTACCATGAAGAACAGGTATTCGTTGCCAAGGATCAATGACTTGTTTGACCAATTACAGTCAGCTTCAGTATTCTTGAAGATTGACTTGAGATCAGACTACTACCAATTGAGGATCCACGAGTCATATATCGCCAGATCAGCCTTCTGTACCCGCTACGGCCACTTTGAGTTTGTCGTGATGCCTTTTGGGCTCACGAATGCACCGGAAGCCTTCATGGAGATGATGCACAGTGTGTTCCGAGAGTACCTAGACAGATTTTAGTAGTATTCATGGACGACATCCTGGTGTACTCAGCGACAGCAGAGGAGCATGAGGTTCACTTGAGGCTTGTGTTGAAGGCACTGAGGAGTCACAAACTTTATGCCAAATTCAGCAAATGTGAATTTTGGCTAAATGAGGTGCACTTTCTTCGTCACGTGGTTTCAGGTGCAGGAGTGGCAGTGGATCCTGCCAAGGTCGACGCAATGGTTTCTTGGGGCCAACCCACTATAGTTGCAGAGGTGCACAGTTTTCTGGGGTTGGCAGGCTATTACAAGAGGTTTTTTTAGGACTTCGCCAGAGTTGCTGAGCCACTGACGAGGTTGACCAGACGAGAGACTAGGTTCGTGTGGGTAGTAGAGTGTGAGCAGAGCTTTTAAAGGCTAAAGAACAGGCTGACTTCAGCTCCGATCCTCATTGTATCGTCTGGTAGCGGTGGTTTTGTTGTCTACACTGATGCTTCGGGGACTGGTCTTGGTGCCGTGTTGATTCAGCATGGGAGGGTAGTCGCTTATGCTTCTAGACAGCTAAAAAAGCATGAGCAAAACTATCTGACTCACGACTTGGAGCTTACAGCAGTCATGTTTCCCTTGAGTTGTGGAGACACAACTTGTACGGCGAAGTGTTTGAGGTGTTCATAGACCACAGGAGCCTACAGTATGTCTTCACTCAGAGGGATCTGAACCTGAGGTAGCACAGGTGGGTTGAGTACTTGAAGAACTACGACTTTACTCTTTCCTATCACCCGGGAAAGGCTAATTTCGTAGCTGACGCTTTGAGCAGGAGAGACCACTTGAGTTCTTAGTTGGTTAGACACTAGAGGTTGTTCGAGGATGCCACTCGGGGAGTGTTCTCTCTGTCGAGTCTCAGAGATAGAGTAGTGTTGACCAGTTTGACAGTTCATCTAGTCATATACCAGCAGGTGATAAGGGCTTAGAGTGCAGATTCAGACCTAGCAGAGATTTTGCAGATGCCAGAGGTGGAGCTGGAAGAGGACACTAAGGTCAGGTTTTGAGGCAGATTGTACGTTTCAGAAGACGTCAGGCAGGAGCTGTTAGCGGAGGCACACAGATAGAGGTACTCTATTCATTCCAGTTCCACCAAGATGTACCACAACTTGAGGGGACTCTTTTGGTGGCTCGGGATGAAGAGAGAGATTGCTGAGTTTGCTCGTTGCCTTACCTGTCAGCAGGTGAAGGCGGAGCACCAGCGTCTTGGGGGTGAGCTACAATCATTGCCCATTCCTATGTGGAAGTGGAACACATCACCATGGACATTGTGGTTGGTTTACCTCATACTTCACAGGGTCATGATAGTGCATGGGTGATCGTAGATCGTCCAAGAAAGACAACTCATTTTCTACCAGTCATATCAGCTTGGTCAATGGACAGACTTGCCAGATTGTTCTTGGACCGAGTAGTACCATTGCACAGGACCCCGGTCTCTATTGTCTCAGATAGAGATCTGAGGTTTACTTCTCATTTTTGGTGTAGTTTTTTAGAGGGCACTGGGCACATAGTTGAGATTGAGTTCAGCCTACTACCTGCAGACAGATGGTCAGTCGGAGAGGACCATATAGACCCTCGAGGACATGTTGAGAGCGTACTGCCTAGACTGGGGTAGCATGTGGGAGTCGAACCTTTCTATGGTGGAGTTTTCTTATAATAATAGCTTTCACTCCAGCATTGGGATGCCGCCCTACAGGGCTCTGTATGGCAGACTGCATCATGCACCTTTGCACTGGCACGAGTTTGGTGAGAGGTAGTTACTGGGACCGAAGCTTGTGCAGCAATGTGCAGATATAGTGACATTGATTAGACAGAGACTGCAGACAGCATAGAGCAAGTAGAAGAGCTACGCAGATGATTACCGGAGGCCACTACAGTTTGAGGCAGGTGACAGTGTGTTTCTACGGATCTCGCTAACCAAGGGCGTTATCAGCTTCAAGAAGAGGGGAAAGCTTAGCCCGAGGTTCATTGGTCCCTTTCCCATCCTGGAGCGGGTTAGCGAGGTCGCATACAGGTTAGCTCTTACATTCGAGTTGGCAGGGGTTCACAACGTCTTCCACGTCTCGCAGCTGAGGAGATACATGTTAGATCCATCACACATGCTTGACTACCCATAGTTAGAGTTGCTCCAGATCTGCCAGTGTAAGAGTATGCGATCAGTGTTGATGACCGCAGAGTGCAACAGTTGCACAAGAGATAGATCCTGCTCGTCAAGGTTGCTTGGGAGAATCACGTTGGTGGCGAGGCCACGTGAGAGCGTGAGGACAAGATGCGGGAGCACTTTCCATACTTGTTTGAGTGACTGGAATATTTGTTTGCCTTCGTCCCCCGAGTTTCTCCCTTAATTTCGAGGATGAAATTGTTTTTTTTGTTGGTTAGATTGTAACATCCTTATTTTCTTTGGTCAACCACCCTTCTGTGAGGATCGCAACCTATTGGGCTGTCACCTTCTGAAGGCGACTGGGTGACCATGTCGCATTCCTGCTCTGACCGTAGCATGCATTTTGTCGTCTTGCTATCAGGACAGTTGGGACACCTGTTGTGGCGCATGTAACTTGATCGCGACATGCTAGGTCATCGCGTTCACATTGCCAAGTTTGCCAGAGCAACGCGTGGCAAGTTTGACCATCAAGTCTGATAGGGTTTCCAGATCGCGACATAGGTAGCCGTCGCGTTCTCGATGGGAACGAGACGGCCAGCCCTGTCGCGTTCTTGATTCCGTGGCTGATATAAGCTAGGCCATTAGACCTATCTTCTTCTCCCCCTTTCTTCTTCTTTTCTTCCTTCCTCCGGCCCCTCTGTGTGTGTTCCCTCCGTGGGGAGTGTGTGAGGGTGTTGGTGGCGTGAGGAGTGTTCTTCCCAACATGGTGTCCTCTTTGGCATGGTGTTTCTCTCCTTAGCGTGTGACTCTTCTCCGATGTGTAGGAGGTTGTGGCTTTCTTATGGATGGCATGGGCATGGAGCTTGGAGCAAGGAGGAGGTGGCCATGCACATGAGAAGACCCCAACAGGTTGCCTCTTCATTTTAAGGTAGGGACCCTCTTCTTTACCCTAGTTCTACTATGCTAGGATCACCTACTCTTCCCCAAGCCTTGTAGAATCCATGAAAGGTGTTTATGAATGCTTGGTTTGATCCTTTGAGCATGTTTAGGGGTTTGGGGTTTGAGTGTTATCGTGATTGCATGTGGGGATTCATGAGCATAGATCCATCTCCTTGGCATGCATGGGTGTGGATGAGGGTGGTTTGGATGTTTAGCATGTGGTTTGAATGTTCTCCATGTTCCCCTCCCTCTGTGTACACCGTAGTTCCCATTTTGGGGCGTATTTAGAGGTCATAGGTTGGCACCCGGCCTCTGTTGTTGGGTTGAGTGTGTTTTGGAACTTCCTAAAGTTGTAATTTAATGATATCTAATGAACATCACTCATACCTTGATTTTGATGATGACATACTGTGATATTGATGATGACATATTGTGATTTTAATGATGAGATATTATGACATGTTGTGATTTTGATGATGATATGTTGAACATGTTATACATTTTATACATATCACAATAATGCTTAAACAACATGTTTTTGATGTTTAATATCTCATATTTTAATGATAATATCTTGTACTAATGGTTTATGTGTTAAATTTTTAGGTTCACACATTTTTGTCTTGGTAGTGTCGACACTAGATCAAAGCAGGTCGACACTAGTCCCAGATTCCAGAAGACCCAGTTGCCAGACTGGGACAGCAGGTCGACACTAGATTAACGCAGGTCGACACTAGTCCCAGATTCTAGAAGGGCAGGTCGACACTAGATCAAAGCAGGTCGACACTAGTCCCAGATTCCAAAAGGGCAGGTCAACACTAGATCAGGGCAGGTCGACACTAGATCCAGTTTCCAGCAGAACAATTTTGCATAAATGGGACAGCAGGTCGACACTAGATCAGGGCAGGTCGACACACTCCGGCTGAAAGTCAAAATCGTGAATTTCTCTGTACACGTGGCTGCTTGGGATTTAGGGGATTTGACCTAGGTTTCTGTGCCCATTCACCCCAAGGCACTTTATGGACATATGGGGCTATAAATACCCATGTTTCTTGTACCCCAAAGGCAAGAGAGCCCATACACTTCCTGAAGAACCTTTTTGGCGGCTGAAAGGGGCTTTCCAGATCTGTCTCCATCTCCAGAAGCTACAAGTCATCTTTTCAAGAGGAAGGACAAGGGAATCAAAGGGAATCCCTAGAGAGAAGCTTGCTGTGCAAGGCAAGGGAGCAGATCCAACTGAAGAGGCGCAGGAGAAGAAGGACTTCCAGCATTTCAGATGCCATCAAAGCAGAGCATCGCCAATTGAGGGGAATCTCCATCGGATTCCATCAAGCCTCATCAATTGAAGTCTCTGTAAGGCCTCTTCAATGAAAAACACTCTTTCTACATCCATTTCCCTCATCTCAGAGTTTGTGCTTCCTTATTTCGTCTGTGATATTTGTGCATGAAGTTCTGCACAAATTTCTATGTACGAATCTGTCTTGAATCAGATCATTGCTAGAGGATCTGATCTCTTTTGTGTTTGATCTACTTTTGTACTATGAGCCGTCGAGCTCCAGTTTGTGAGTCGTCGTACTCACTGTGTGGCTTGAGCCGTCGTGCTCAATTTGGAGTCGTCGTACTTCGGTTGTTGTTTAAGCCGTCGTGCTCAGTTTGGAGTCATCGTGCTCCAGGTGTTTCTTGAGTCGTCGTGCTCAAGAGAGTTTGGAGTCGTTGTGCTCCAGGTGTTTCTTGAGTCATCGTGCTCAAGGGTGTTTGGAGTCGTCATGCTCCTGTGTGAGTTGTACTCAAGGTTTTGAGTAGTGTGGCCTCACTGTGTGAGGGGTGGACGTAGGAGTCACTGGAGGTGATTTCCGAACCACCTAAAATCCTCTGTGCAATGGTTTGAATTGTGGTTTGCCTTTGTATCTCGCTAGATGCATGCATAGGGATTTTGTTCACACTACTAATCGACTTGCTCACACACACTAATCACTTCAGATCAGTAAATTGTTTGGGTGATTTGATCTATGATTTAAAGTAATGTTAAATTGCTTAAGCTTCCGCGTTAATTGGTGTTAGATCTATTCAACCCCCCCTTCTAGATCTGATCCATCCACCCATCCGTTCCTAACAATTGGTATCAGAGCGGGTTAATGTCTGATTACTGATCTGATTTGATTGCTTCTATTTGATCTCTGTGTTAATTGCTTGAATTGTTTGCTTGCTCTTTCACCATCTCATTCTAATTGATGGATTCTCGAGGATTTGTAGCTGAAGGCCATTCCATTAATAGACCACCATATTTTGATGGGTCTGATTATTCATACTGGAAAAATCGCATGCAAGTTTTTCTTAGGGCTCAAAATTATGAAATTGGGAGGATAGTTGAAGTGGGTCCTTATGAAAATCATGAAGATGAGGAGAATTGGACTAGAGAGCAAATTAGGAAAGCTACTCTTAATTATAGTGCCATGAACATGCTTCAGTGTGCAGTCCACCCTAAAGAATATTCAAGAATATCCATGTGTAAATCTGCTAAAGAAATGTGGGATAAACTTGAATTAATGTATGAGGGAACATCTCAAGTTAGGGAAATCAAAGCAAACATACTTGTTTCTAAATATGAATTGTTTATGATGAAATCTGATGAATCGATTTCTGAAATGTTTGCTAGGTTTATGATAAATGTCAATGGACTGAAGGCATTAGGTAAGGAATACACTAATGCTGATCTAGTAAGAAAAACCTTGCGCTCTCTATCATCTGTTTGGCATACAAAGGCTACAGTGATTGAAGATTCTAAGGATTTATCCAAAATCTCTTTGGATGAACTCATAGCATCTTTAATGACTTATGAAATAAATCTGAAGAGAAATGAAGAACACATTGCTTAAGGCTAAACCAGTAGCACTTAAGGCTTCATTAAGCAACAAAGAGAAAAATCAAGAAACATCAAGTTCTGATGAGTCTGAGTCTAATGAGGATGAACTTGACATCATGACTAATCAATTCAAAAAATTTCTAAAATCAAGAAGATAAAATTTCAATGGAAAGAAAAAATATTCTTCTAGTAAAAGGAATGCTTCCTCTTCAAATTTTAATGACAGCAGAAATCAAAAAACTGATGAAGATATTGTTTGCTACAGGTACAACAAAAAAGGACACATGAAAGGTGAGTGTCCTGAGATCAAAAAGGACAAATACGAGAAGAACAACAAATTGAAGAAGCCAAAAGCCATGATTGCAACTTGGTCGGATGAAGACCAAAGTGAGGATGATGAAGAGAACTCTTCAAGTTCAGCAAATGAGGAGTTATGCTTCATGGCCAACAGCAGTGATGGAAAGGACTCACAAAGAAAAGGAGCAAAAGAAATTCACAAGCACTTAATGGCAAAGAAGAGCTTCAATGAATCCAGAAAATCAACAACTCAAAAGACTTTGGCTCTAACTGCACATTCCAAGAGTTCAGAGCTTTCTGCATCCTCTCCAGAAAACAAGAGTTCAAATGGGTCTACAAGATCAGGTAAATCAACTACAGATCCATTTATGAATTCTAATTTTGATTCTGATGCAGATGAAGGCATGTCTTATGCTGAATTGGTTGAGTTCTGTGAGAAGATACAAAATCTTAATGCAAAGCTGAACACTAAGAATAAAGACTTGAAAAAGACTTTAAAACATTGTCATAAAGAAATTGAAATTTTAACAAAGACACTTGAATTGCTCCAGAACAATGATAAAGATTTTTCAAAAGAAAATGAGAATTTGAAAATTGAAGTTGAAAAATTAAATTTTGAGAAAGAAAATTTGGAAGATGAAGTCCAAATTTGTGAAACTAAACTGAATGGATTGAAAAAAAATCATGAGCTATTGAAAACAAAAGTCATTGATCTGGAAGAGGAAAATGGAAAATTGATTGATCTCAATGAAAACTTCCAACTTGATAATGATCAATTAACCAAACAGATTTCTAACATGGCTCATGATCATCAAATAAATGAGAGATGCAAATAACTTGTTGAAGAAAATCATCATCTAAAAAGGAAGATTGAATGCTTTTTCCATGACAAACCATTGGACAATGAATGTAGCAATTTGAGTAATAAAATTTCTGATTTGGAAAAACAAATTGCTCAATTTGAAAAAGAAAAGAACAAGATGAAAAATGGGTTGGATGTCATGCTAAACAAACTTCAAATTTCAGAAAAAGAAGTTGTTGCATTAAAAGTTGAAAAACAGAAGCTTCAACATCATTTGAAAAACACTACAAACACAAGTCTTGCTTCTGTGAAATCCAAGAAAAATGAAAAGAAAAGCACAATAACATTTGTTAAATCTGCTGCGAACAAGAACTCTTCTAATTCTAATGAAAAGCTAGTGAAAGTTCTTGTTCAGAAACAGATAGGGAAAGAGAGGAATGTTACTGTCAAGAGTACTCATCTACTTCCTTCATCAATCCAAAAAGCTCCAAGACAAATTCCAAATTCACATCATGCCAAGAGCTACAAAAAGGTACCTCCTTCTCCTCATGGTAAGTCTCCTCACATGAAAAGGAGATTTCAGCAAATGCATACATGCCAAGGTAAGTACCAGGTAAAAAATGCTCTCATTTGCTTTAATTGTAATAAACCTGGTCATCTTGCCAAACATTGCTGGAATAGAAATCAAAATTTCAATAAACATGCCAAATCAGTCCAATGCTTTCATTGTCATAAAATTGGTCATATTTCTAGGGACTGTTGGTACAGAAATGATTTTGTTGTGCATGCTCAGAAATTCCAGTCTAATGCACATGCTCATACACATAGGAATAAACATCATGTTCATACTGAAAATGTTCAGAAATTCCATGTGTATAGGCATAGAAATGTTGCACAAAATCATTTTGTTTCTGCTCATATTAAAAATCCAAAAATAGAAAACTTCATGAAAACATAGATGCATTGATCAAGGCAAAAAGAAAATCTGGAACTAATTATGCTCATAGTTCTATCAATGAAAGAAATGCATCTATACAAAAATTAAAAACATTTTGGATTCAGAAATCTTTGTTGCAATCTAACATTGATTTCATTGCAGGACCCAAACAAGTGTGGGTCCCAAAACCAGCTTGATCAGCAAGCTGAGAAGTCTTGCAGCCATACACTGTAAATGGATTCAAGATATTGGTTGTGCAAGGCTAGAAATGATTGGAGAACACAAGTAAAATCCTTGAAAAATAAATGAAGACCATTCAGGTAAAACTTCTTTATTATTTCAATTTTGAATTGCCTAAATTGAAACGAATGTTGAATTTCTATCTGAATAATGAGAAATGTGTTTCAATGCTACTCCCAACAATGAACTTTGTGTCATAACAATTGGAATCATGTTTGTGTTATCATGATTGCTTAACTGTGTCCACGATTCTGTGTGCATATCAACTGCTTTGACTTCTTGGTATATCAAATGATGACATGTGGAAAAACAAGTTATGCTTGTTTGGAAACTATCATTATGCGTGAGTAACATACTCCGCCAAGTACCAAAAGTCATGTTATACTTAAAGCTAATTGTGCTCATAATCATGTGTGAATTGCTTGCTAACTTTTTCATTCCATGCACATATTAAGGGGGAGTAAATTTGAAAAAGTGCAAAATGTTTTTCAATAAATGCAATGAATTTCATGCTAAAAATAAAGTGTAATTGACCCTTTTTGCAGTGACTATGTGGTATATCAAATGGTGAAATGTGAAAGGATAAGTTAGGCTTGTCTGGAAACTATCATCATGCGTGAGAAAAATTCTCCACCAAGTATCAATAGTCTTTTCTGTATAAAGGTCATCAAGCAAAATGAAAATCTCAAAAACTTTATTTTAAGTCTTTGCAAAACTCTTCTCCTTCAATAAATTGCCTGTTGATATATGTTTGATCATGTTCATACTCTTTCTGTGCAAATTGCTTGGAATGAACATATCTGAATTGCTTAAATGATCATTTCATATCATGCATATCTTATGGGGGAGTGAATTCGAAAGAATCTTTGAGTGAAATGCTGGAGAAATATTCTGTCATATCTGATTCATCATCAACTCCCATTCAATTTGTTGACAAATATTCTTGCTCATAAATTCCTCACTCTCACATTGCATTGACATTCTAGGTATATCAAATGGTGATTTGAAGAAAGACAAGTCAGGCTTGTCTGGACACTTTCACTATGCGTGAGTATATTTCTCCGCCAAGTATCAAGAGTCTTGTATGCAATTGTTGAGGGGAGTCATTGTCATATCTCTTAACCTTACTTGTCTATCTTGAACCCCAAATTCATTAGAATTTTTGAGTCCTTGAGCTATTTTCTTATGAGAGAATTAAGACATTGAAACTAAACTCATTGTGCATTTAGTTTAATTTCAAAGATTCAGTATCATTTCAAGGTTAAGCAATCATAATACTGAATGTTTTTAAAATAATTTGCAAAACACTATTATAGGCACCTGAGTGGCTTTAATATTTCACATGTGTATGTTTAAGCTTTATTTTTACCACATGTTAAGAATAATTCTTCTAAATTCATAGTTATGACTTTGCTGATCAAAACAAACATATTCCTGCACAATATCAAAAGAAAAATGATCAATCTGGAAAGATACAAACAGAGCAATGCAAATGCTTGAACCACTGAGTAACCGGGCCATTTCACCTGACAAGTGACTTGTTTCGCGTCAAAAAGTGGAAATCAAAGTTTCAACTCTGTATAAGATAATGAAAGTTAAACCACTGAGTAATCAGGAGGTTTTGCATCTGATCAATGTGATTTCTTGCACTGAAAAGTGAGATTTAACTAATTTATTCTTGTATTCTTTCCTAGTTAAAAATGAAAGAAAATCAAATTGACATGATGGAAAAGCTTAAGATCTTAGCAAAGTTCATGATTACTGAGTTTAGACCTATTATTTTTTTTACATTGTGTTAAACTTAAAGCTCCTACCATCCTTGTTAAATATTTCTGCTCATTCATATAGGTCACTTTTATTCACATTTGCATCATTATTTTAACCACATTCAGCTCATTATAATTTACTATTCTTTGTGTTGAGTGTGTCTTTGTGATTAAACTTTGTTGCACAATAACCAAAACATTATCTTTTCTCCCATTTGATAATATCACTTTGCCTCACTTAGTTTGATCATATCTGAACACTTATTCCCTAAATTTCATTTCTTGATCTTCTACAATCTTTGTTTCTCTCTCTTGTCTATCCTTTTAATGCTGTCAAAAAGGGGGAGAAAATGGCAAATCAAAAAGAGGGAAAAAGGGCCTTCCAAAAAGGGGGAGAAAAGACCTTCAAAGGGGGAGAAAGTTCTTTAAAGGAGAAAGGTCAAAGTGTGTATATGGTCAAAGGGGGGATTATTGCAGTCAAGGGAGTCAAGATATTGGGAGATTGTGCATATGTTTTGTCATCATCAAAAAGGGGGAGATTGTTGGGTTGAGTGTGTTTTGGAACTTCCTAAAGTTGTAATTTAATGATATCCAATGAACATCACTCATACCTTGATTTTGATGATGACATACTGTGATATTGATGATGACATATTGTGATTTTAATGATGAGATATTATGACATATTGTGATTTTGATGATGATATGTTGAACATGTTATACATTTTATACATATCACAATAATGCTTAAACAACATGTTTTTGATGTTTAATATCTCATATTTTAATGATAATATCTTATACTAATGGTTTATGTGTTAAATTTTCAGGTTCACACATTTTTGTCTTGGTAGTGTCGACACTAGATCAAAGCAGGTCGACACTAGTCCTAGATTCCAGACGACCCAGTTGCGAGACTGGGACAGCAGGTCGACACTAGATCAAAGCAGGTCGACACTAGTCCCAGATTCCAGAAGGGCAGTCGACACTAGATCAAAGCAGGTCGACACTAGTGCCAGATTCCAGAAGGGTAGGTCGACACTAGATCAGGGCAGGTCGACACTAGATCCAGTTTCCAGCAAAACAATTTTGCAGAAATGGGACAGCAGGTCGACACTAGATCAGGGCAGGTCGACACACTCTGGCTGAAAGTCAAAATCGTAAATTTCTCTGTACACGAGGCTGCTTGGGATTTAGGGGATTTGACTTAGGTTTTCGTGCCCATTCATCCCAAGGCACTTTATGGACATATGGGGTTATAAATACCCATGTTCCTTGTACTCCAAAGGCAAGAGAGCCCATACACCTCCTGAAGAACCTTTTTGACGGCTGAAAGGGGCTTTTCAGATCTGTCTCCATCTCCAGAAGCTACAAGTCATCCTTTCAATAGGAAGGACAAGGGAATCAAGGGGAATCCCTGGAGAGAAGCTTGCTGTGCAAGGCAAGGGAGCAGATTCAACTAAAGAGGCGCAGGAGAAGAAGGACTTCTGGCATTTCAGATGCCATCAAAGCAGAGCATCGCCAATTGAGGGGAATCTCCATCGAATTCCATCAAGCCTCATCAATTGAAGTCTCTGCAAGGCCTCTTCAACGAAGAACACTCTTTCTACATCCATTTCTCTCATCTCAGAGTTTGTTCTTCCTTATTTCGTCTGTGATATTTGTGCATGAAGTTCTGCACAAATTTCTGTGTACGAATCTGTCTTGAATCAGATCATTGCTAGAGGATCTGATCTCTTTTGTATTTGACCTAGCTTTTGTACTATAAGCCGTCGAGCTCCAGTTTGTGAGTCGTCGTACTCACTGTGTGGCTTGAGCCGTCGTGCTCAATTTGGAGTCGTCGTACTCCGGTTGTTGTTTAAGCCGTCGTGCTCAGTTTGGAGTCATCGTGCTCCAGGTGTTTCTTGAGTCGTCGTGCTCAAGGGAGTTTGGAGTCGTCGTGCTCCAGGTGTTTCTTGAGTCATCGTGCTCAAGGGTGTTTGGAGTTGTCATGCTCCTGTGTGAGTTGTATTCAAGGTTTTGAGTTGTGTGGCCTCACTGTGTGAGGGGTGGACGTAGGAGTCACTAGAGGTGATTTCTGAACCACCTAAAATCCTCTGTGTAATGGTTTGAATTGTGGTTTGCTTTTGTATCTCGCTAGATGCATGCATAGGGATTTCGTTCACACTACTAATCGACTTGCTCACACACACTAATCACTTCAGATCAGTAAATTGTTTGGGTGATTTGATCTCTGATTTAAAGTAATGTTAAATTGCTTAAGCTTCCGCGTTAATTGGTGTTAGATCCATTCAACCCCCCCCCTTCTAGATCTGATCC
Source organism: Colocasia esculenta (assembly GCA_014218235.1). Lineage (NCBI taxonomy): Eukaryota > Viridiplantae > Streptophyta > Magnoliopsida > Alismatales > Araceae > Colocasia > Colocasia esculenta. Next base: position 56,789,601 of record CM024760.1, read on the forward strand.
ATCCACCCATCCGTTCCTAACATCTGTCTGTGGTCGCGACAGGGGTCCTTATCATGACCAAGACACGACGTGTCCCCCCGTTGCATTCTGTTGTGAACGCGTCGCAAGATCCTATCATGTTCTTGTTGCGACAATGATATACGTCACGTTCATAATAGCTACCTCATGGTGGCAACAGCCTACCCTGTCACATTCTTATCGTGACATGCTTAACTGTCGCCTTCTTGTTCAGGTCACGACAGGTAGGGTCATCGCCTTTAGGTGGCGACAGACCACTGTGTCACCCTCTCAAACATAGAGCGACTAGTGATTTGTTCGAAGTTTCCTTTTCGCTGCGTCTCTGTTTCCTGGCACCTGTGTTGTTCCTAGCATGGTCCTACACTAGTCGTTTGCTCGGTACTAGGCACTTGTGGGCTTGTCCGTTGAGAGGTTGTTACCTTTACCTATGTTGGGCTTACATGGATTTATATTTGACATGTTTGTTTTTGATGATGAGCAATCAATGAGCATTTCATGAACAATACAATTTCATGTGATATGAATGTGTGAAACATGATGAGAATGACAAGTCAAGCAAATGTTAATCAAGAAACACATGTTTAATTTGATCATCTAAATGTTCACATTATCTCACTAACAATGCTCTTAAATGTAGGTGAGATTGCATGCAAGACAATGTACCAAAACAAGAGCAAAAAGATCAAGAAAAACACAAAAAGTAAGTACCTGTCGACAGCCCCCAAGATGCCTGTCGACAGCCCTGCACAGACAGATCTGATAGGGTACTGGCAAAGATGTACATGTAGACAGCCCCACTGATGCCTGTCGATAGATCAACATAGACAGAACCAACAGGCTCCTGGCAAGGTGTGCCTGTCGACAGACTCAAGTCACCTGTTGACAAATCCACACAGGGAACTGTCTCCCAGAAAGCCCAGCCTTCTGCCTTTTGTAAATCTGTCTACATCTGTTGACAGATGTTGTTCTTGCTGTCAACAGACGAAGAGAAAATCTCAATACGAGATCTCCATACGTTTCCGAATTGGGTGTTTCCAATTGTCACGACTCTCCATACTTAAACACCCATATAAAAGGAACTCTTTGGAGTTATTTTTGTATAGAAGCAGCCACCACACAAAAACCCTAGCAAAGTCTCAAAAGAAAAGATCTTGCTGCTGCTCTGCTTCAACCGTTCGTCCAGGCAACCAAAGAGACATCCTCCGAACGGGATTGAAGCTAGATTGTCCATCTCTCAAGCTTCTTCATCAACTAATACCTATCAAGATGAAGCTTGAAGCACATCGGGGCGATCATCTGAAGGGTTCCACACCAGGATTTGAAATCTCAACTCTGAACTCTTCTTCATCTCTGTTTTTCATATCTAGTGTGTGTGTTGTTGAGTCAAGCGTCCTTGTGCTTGATTCACGTTTGTCATGTTGTTCTGATCGTGGTTTACATCAGACGACGTGAGTGTGTGTGTGTGTTGTAGCGACTGAACTTGCTGATAAGCAGTCTTTCTGCATGTGTTTGTGGACGGTGGGCGTAGGATACACAAGTTGTGTACTCCGAACCACCTTAAATCATCGTGTCTGTGGTGTGGACGATCCGTTTCCCGTGCTCCTCTCGAACTGTGGGATCCTCCGGTGGTTCACGAACGTCGCTGCTCCCTTGTAGGCGATGGAGGGTTGTTGATTAACTTCGTTGACTCCCCGTTTGATTGAGTTGACCGGAGAGAAAACAAAGAAAACAACAAGAGAAAGGGAGATGTTGTTATCGCCAGGGCCTTACCTGTGCCCAAGGAAGTGTTGTGACCACGTTGATGATGCTGCCTCACGTAGCGGACGGAGATGGGGCCTCAACTTCTCCTTCTTCGGTCGGCCAAAGAAAGAGAGCTCCACGGTCTTCTACGATTCATTCCTTTCACAAAAGAGACTTTATTAGACTTAAATGAAGTGTAGAAAGCGTCCTAAACAGAAAGAAAACAATCCCAAAAGGACAGTCCCGTACCGGTTACGAACTTGAGAAGAGGGGTGGCCAAGTGCTATGACCACCCTTCTTCCCTCCATTTTTGGTTGGGAAACCCCTTTATAGGTGTGTAGGTAGGTGTCCTACATGCCTAGGGCGTGTGAGAGTGTATGTGTAACATGCAAAACTAAAGAGAAAGGGAAGGGAAAGAGAGAAAGATGAGGGGGTAATCCTCGTTGCTGTGGCGTTGCTAACTCCCTGGTGGGCTCCTCCAGCTCGGGATGAAGCCTCCTAGACGTCTCAAATGATGAGAAGGAGAGAGAGGAAGGATCAAAGGATGAGTGTACTTTTCTCTCTCTTTTTTCAGGGCAACAACATGTGGACGTCCAGCCTCTCCTCCCTCCACTTAGAAGACCAAAGGGTGAGTTAAATAGGCAGTGGGGGTCGTAGCTAGGGTCCCTAGGATGCTAAGTGTGAAGAAACACACTTGCACACTTGGCAATCCATGGATTAAAGCTCCAACCAATGAGGAGAGGCCAAGTAGGATTTTTACTGGGTCAAGGGTGTGCCAAGGTGGCCCATATGTCCGTTGGGAACGGCTACATGCGTTGCATGGCCGAGAGAATGGTGCAAGTGGGCTGGAATCTCGGGATAGTTGCGTAGACCAAGTAAACCAGGTTGACGTCCAATGATGTCGCTGCCAACCCCATGTAGACGTTGAAGGATCGAAGTGAAGGTGAGGAAAAGATCTAGAAGGGGGGGGGTGAATAGATCTTTGCCACCTTTTGCGGAAGCTTAAACAGATTAAAAACACTTTTGAATCAGAGGCAATTTTATCAGTGAAAAACCACAAATCTGATGAGATTTGAGTGAGTTGGTAAAATAGATGTGAAACAAGTTGATTAAGTGAATATTAAATGCTCCTATGCAAGCATCTAACGGATAGAAGAATCAAACCACAATTAGACAAGTGCACAGAGATTTTTAGGTAGTTCGGAAATCACCCATGTGATTCCTACATCCACCCCTCACACCGCGTGAGGATTCACTAAAACAACTGGGTAACACACCCACTGGAGCCTGACTACTCCAACACTTGAGAGCTTACAACTCACACAACTTCTAGAGTAAGACTACTCTAGAACAACTGAGCAAGACTGCTCAACACAACCTTGAGTTAGACAACTCAAACTGAGCACAACGGCTCACAACAACCTGAGCACAATGCTCACACAACTTGAGCACAATGCTCACACAATACTTGCTAGACACCAACTCAAGACATAGACCTTCTAGCAACAGATCTAGTCGAAAATGAGAGCACTAATGAGAGCTATGTAGAAACACTTGCATAATCTCAAAAGATGTCTCAGAAGAACAAAGATACAACGAGGATTGTATGAAAATGTTTTGTTCTTCAGTGTACTCCCATGTAGAAGCTCAGATTGGGAAGAGGTTTGAATCCTTGAAGTCCCAGCAGATGCTCTGCAAAATTGAAGTTGGGGATCTTCCTTGAAGTCTTCTCCAACAGATGCTTCTACTTGATCTGCTTCCTTGAGGTGCTTTAGATACTTCTTCAACGATCACACTCCAATTCTCACAATCAAATTGATGAGAATTGGTCTTTAGGAGACACCAGGAGAGCAGAACAGGGAGATGAACTTCTTCACACCGCCAAAGGAAACTTTTTGGAGGCTTGGAGAGTTCGTTGGGGTCTTTATGTGATGGGGGGCCGATTAGAAACCTTTTATACCCAAAAGATTCCAAAGATACCCTTTGGGTACAAGAGCACATGAATCTAGGTTGATACCCCATCACCCTAGGCTGACACGTGGCAAACATCCATCTTAAGATGGAATCTTTCCGTAGTGTGTCGACCTGCCCTGGTGGTGAGGTCGACACACTGTCCCAAATTGAGAATAAGTTGTTCTGGGAACAAGGTCCAGTGTCGACCTGCTCTGGTCCTGCGTCGACCTGCTGTCCCAATTCTGCAAACATGTTGTTCTGGGAACGGGGTCCAGTGTCGACCTGCCCTGATGGTGAGGTCGACCTGAGTAGGCTAAATCCTGGAATTCTCAACTCGTGTCGACCTGCTTCTAGACTAGTGTCGACACAGTCTAGGCAATTCTTCAGCTCTTTGCCTTTGAGACTGAGGTGTTGTGTTGACACCATTGAGGGGTGTGTCGACACTTCTTTTGCAAAAATTGTTTGTACCTGAAAATTAAACACATATATCATTAGTTAAATGATTTGTCATGAACATAAATGATAAATGTGATTTGAGACATGCTTTTTGAACATTGACTTCAGGTATGATGTTTTTGACATGTTTCATTTAAATTGCTTTAAAAACACCTCTTGTCATCATCAAAATAGGAGGGAAATGATATGAATATACATTCAACCCAACAATCTCCCCCTTTTTAATGATGGCAACAATAAATCCATATTACAATGTGGTTTTGATGAGGTATGATTTTAAGCAATTTTTGTCATTCACATTTTTATTTTCTTTTTTGTTTAAACTTGTCAAAGACCTTTTGATATTTTTCAGTAACAGTTGATGATGTATTTGTGGAACACAATGTTACTTGAAATGAGAATTTTTGTTCACAGAAGTCAAGCAACTTGACAAGTATTCAAACAATCACATTCACATAAAGATTTTCATTCACATTGAAGTCACAATGAAGATTTCATTCAAGCCAAGCAAAACATTTCATTTCATTCAGGAGAACATTACATCATTCCAAAACATTACATTCATATTTCAAGAAAGTAATTTCTTTCTTTCTTCTCCCCCTTTGACATTATCAAAACAAGATTTACATTAAGGATATGGTGGAGGAGGAGGAGGAGGAATTGGAACAAGAATGGTCTCTATGTCTGACAATCTCTTCTCCATTGAAGTCATGCTGGACTTCATTTGCTCTTGAATGGATGTAAGTCTTGTATGCAAGTAGTGCTCCATTCTGTCTGAATTTTCCATCAAAGTAGCTTGGATGTTTGCTAGATCATTGAAATTGGTTGTGAAGAAGATGATGATCCATCTGACCAATCAAGTCTTGTCATGATTTTGACTTCCATTTTCAAATTTGTGATCTGTGCATCAATGTGGGCATTGAAGTTTCTCATGCTTTCCAAGTCATCTGCCAGGTGAGCAAATGATAGTCTTGTTTTGGAGATCTGATCAAGTGATGCCTTTGTGTTGAACACCTCAGCTTGAGAATTTGCTAAAACCCCCTTGAGAACAGTTTCCAACTGCTTCTGATGTTCTTTTAGCTCAATTGATGCATCTCCCAAGGTGCCAATAAGCCTATTAAATCTTTGAGCTGCATAATCTGAGGCTGCTTTCTGTTCTATAAACTTGGAAGATACTGTGTTCTCCAATCTCTGAATCCTCAACTCAAATGTTTCTGACATGGTTTGAATGGAGGAGTTCAAAGTATCAAATTTTTCATTTAAAAAGGAGAACAATTCTGGTGGAACAGAAGGTCAACCAGAGGATGTGGATGCTTGAAAATTGGGTTGTGGAGAGAAATGGGGAAACTGAGGTGAGAGTGGGGCATGAAAAGGAATGTCACCTTCTGTTGAAATTTGAGGATGTTCCTCATTCAAAGGAGGCTGATCCTCCTGACCTTGGGGCTGGTCCCCTTGATCCTGAGGCTGTTCCTCTTGAGCTTGGGGCTGGTCCCCTTGATCCTGAGGCTCTTCCTCTTGAGCTTGAGGGGCTTCAACCACAACTGGCCCTCTCCTAACTTGATTTCCCTCCAGTCTAAATCCCATAAATTTCTGAATATTCTTAAAGGTATAGATGTTGGACTTAGGGATAGACTGGGATTTCTCATTCTCCAAGGGCACACCAAAGTGCTGGAACACTGAGGTCAGATGTGCAGCATATGGAAGAGACCTTTTGAGGTCTTTCCTGGTTGTCTCAGATATGATTTGATACATTATTACATGGAGGTTGATTTTGATGTCTTTTACCATGCAATAAAGAATGAACCTCTGAATATCTGTCAACCTGTCCCTTCCACCACCTTGAGGGGTAATTATTGTGGTCAACATGTGGTGGATGACTCTCAGCACAGGAGGGAAGGTATTTGTGTTGAGTTTTGTAACATAGGTTTGATTGGGATTTGATACATCAGCAGGAAGGCATGTCATGATGGTGTAGGCCTCATGAAGATCAAATTCATAATTGTGATAATCTGCCCCTTCATCTGGCACTTTGAAAATAGAAGCAGCTTTATCTGTTGGCATGTCAATAACTATTCCCTTAACCTTTGACTCATATCCTTCATCTGTGCATTTCAAGTTCTTATGGAATTCCCTAACAAGTCTTGGATAAGAGATTTGAAACTCAGAAATGAATAGCAACCAAGACTGAAAGGAGAAATAGGTCTGAATTTCTGGAAATGAGTTTGCTAGCTGAATATCTGATAAATCGACTATCCTGGGCTTGAGAATGAGCTTGGCTTCACTAGAGATATCTTGAGACTCGGAAGACTCTGAAGATGATGATGATGATGACACTGAAGAATCTCCAGAAGGGGAGCTCGGATTCTCTGTTCTAGAAACCCTACCTCTGCCTGAAGAAGATGGTCTACCTCTCTTTGGTGCTGGCGGAGGTGCAGAGGAGGACCCTGGTTGCTCTGCAGGGTCATTCCTCCTTTTGGTTCTTCGTTCGAGCTGAGGAACATCATCCTCTGCCGGAGCTGGCCTGGACGAAGCTTGAGATTTTGCTCCACGGCGAGGACCCAACTTTCTCACCATGGTGGAGGAGTGGAATCGGGGTTTGATGAAGGAGAAGAGAGATGATTAAGAAAGGGTTTTGATTGTGGGAGAGATGTGTGGGATTTCTTGCTGGAAATGAGAAGAGAGCGACCGTCGGGTTGACCTGATGTCTAAAAGGGTTTTGCAGTGGTGCAATACCCCGCAGGAACAACAAGGCTTATCCTGAACCCACGGTTTAAAAGGTTCTGGCAAGGGGGCAGTGTCGACACAGGAAGAAGGTTGTGTCGACCTGACCTAGGGTATGTGTCGACACGAGATAGTAGTGTGTCGACCTAGCCTTTGAAGAAAATTTGAATTTTTGAGAGGGAATTTTTTTTAGAAATTTTGGGACATCTTTAGAATGATAAACAATGAGATGAATTATCATTTCAAGGATTTTTAAGAGGCTTAAAAATTCATTTGTTATATTTTGCAAAAATTCATCACAATTCAAGTTTTTCAAACAATTTCCAACAGGATATTAGCATTCCAAGACTTGAATCAACAAAATGAGAAATTGAGGGATATAATATATCTAACAATCAACTATAAACTACCATATTTCTCAACTTTAAAGAATTAAAGATGTCATCTAGACCAAATGCAATTGTGTTGAAAATAAAACACAATCTCAAAGAACAACTTAATGAGGAATGAAGATGATTCTTTCTAGACAAATCTCCAATAATGCACACATTTTGTTCTTTTAACAAACTATCAAATGATATAAATCTCTTTCACTCAAGTACTAGTGCTTTTTACACATCATAGTCCCTGGATACTTAAGATTTAGTCATTGTCAAGTCTCAAAGGGGTAAATGATGACCTTTTGACATGAAAATATACGTTTTGTAGACGCCAATATTTCCAGTTACTCGTCATCATCAAAAAGCATAGCACATTTTGCTTTTGTTTTGAATTTAGTTTTATTTTGTTCCCCCTCTGAACAGAGTTAGCAATAGTGCCTCATGACATACATGGCACTTCATTCATTGTGAAGGTGTGCAGTTTCTCAGCACAAGTGCCATTGCTCTGTTGGAGTTTAAAATTTTTGGAGAGTTTGTAAGATAGAAATCAAATACATCCAATCATCAGTTGCAAACAAGGAAATGTTTTAAGTTCAAGGCACAAGTTGATGTTTAGTCTAGGAAGAAATCTGAATTTCTGTGGGTTGAGAGATATAGTTGAAAGTTGATTAGTAAAAAATATAATAGATCACTCAAGGGTTCATTTTGAGACTCTAGACTTCTAAATGATGACATCATGCAAGGAATTGATGAGATTCAAGAAAAGTTGTGAATTTTGCAAAGTCATGACTTGTGAATTTTCTAGCTCCCCCTGAGATGATGATTTCAACCACTTTTCATCAAAATAAAGACATGTAAATTTTGGAAATTAGAAAAGTTTTCTTCTTGGACAATAAAGACTCCCCCTCAACAATTGCATATCCATTTCTTGGTACATGGCGGAGACATATACTCTCGCATAGTGAAAGTGTCCAGACAAGCATAACTTGTCCTTCTCCAAATCACCATTTGATATACCAAGAAATTTCAACACAATAAGAGTTGAAGAATTTATTATCAAAAAGAAATGGAAGTGAAAATAAACAAGTTTTTGAAATCAGAAAAAGTATCCTCTTTGAACAATGAAATCTCCCCCTCAACAATTGCATATCAATTTCTTAGTACTTGGCGGAGACATATACTCTCGCATAGTGAAAGTGTCCAGACAAGCATAACTTGTCCTTCTCCAAATCACCATTTGATATACCAAGAAATTTCAATACAATAAGAGTTGGAGAATTTATTGTAAAAAGGGGAATAGAATTGAAAGTGAGAGAGATATGAACAAGTAACTCAAGGAAGCAAAGAATTATGAAATGCAAAGAACTCCCCCTTAGACAATGCATAACACTCAACCCAAACCTTGAGAGAGATCAAGAAGGTGGACATTTACAGAGACCAAGTTCTCTCCTTAAAGATGAAAATCTGTTTTCAGGAAGGGGTTTAGTGAATATGTCTGCAATTTGTTTTTCAGTTTCAATGAAGTGGAGTTCAAAGGATTTCTTGGCAACCTCATCTCTCAAGAAATGATGCATAATTTCAATGTGTTTTGTTCTGGAGTGCTGAATGGGGTTTTTAGACAAATTTATGGCACTAGTGTTATCACATAGGATGGGTACACACCCTAAATCTTGGTTGTAATCAAGAAGTTGATGTTTCACCCAGAGAATTTGAGTTCCACATCTACCTGCTGCAACATATTCAGCTTCTGCAGTTGACAGAGCAACTGAATGTTGCTTCTTAGAAGCCCAAGAGATAACGCACCCACCTAGAAATAGACACAAGCCACTTGTGCTTTTTCTATCTAATTTACACCCAGCATCACAATAGGCAAACAGATCTAACTTGCAACCAGCAGGATACCAAATACCTAAGTCACATGTTCCAACAAGATATTTGAAGATTCATTTAACAGCAAGCATGTGACTTTCTTTAGGATTAGATTGGAATCTAGCACATAAACACACACAAAACTGAATATCAGGTCTAGAAGTTGTAAGATAGAGCAGAGAGCCAATCATACCTCTGTAGGTCTTTGGATCTACTGACTTACCAGATGGATCTTCTTCTAGTTTAGCATTAATTGCAATTGGTGTGCTTGAGTGCTTAAGGTTCTGAAAGTCAAACCTCTTTAATAGCTCCTTGACATATTTGGTTTGACTGATGAAGATTCCTTCATGTGTTTGGTTAACCTGCAATCCCAAAAAGAATGTTAAATCTCCCATTAAGCTCATTTCAAATTATTCTTCATTTGATTTGAAAATTTAGTGCAAAGGCCTTTATTGGTTGATCCAAATATTATGTCATCAACATAAATTTGGAATACAATTATTTGATTTTTAACTATTTTTGTGAACAATGTTTGATCAACATTACCTCTAGAATATCTTTTTTCAAGTAAAAAGGAACTCAACCGGTCATACCAAGCTCTTGGAGCTTGCTTAAGACCATAGAGAGCCTTATTAAGCTTGAAAACATGGTTAGGATATTTTTCATTTTCATATCCAGGAGGTTGTTCAACAAAAACATTTTCCTTTATATATCCATTTAAGAATGCACTTTTGACATCCATTTGATAGACTTTGAATTTCATGGAGGATGCAAAAGCAAGGAAAATTCTGACAGCTTCTAGTCTAGCTACAGGGGCATATGATTCTTCAAAGTCAATTACAAATTCTTGGTTATACCCTTTTGCAACTAGCCTAGCTTTGTTTCTTATTACTTGACCAGTTTCATTTAACTTATTTCTAAAAACCCATCTAGTACCAATCACTGCTTGGTCACTAGGTCTAGGTACTAATTCCCATACTTGATTTCTTTCAAATTGATGAAACTCATCATGCATGGCATTAATCCAATCAGAACTGGATAAGGCTTCATCAATTGACTTGGGTTCAATTTGGGAAATTAGAGCTAGTGGGTCTTCTTCAATATTTTGCAAGAAGGATGATCTGGTCCTTACTCTATCATTCAAATTGCCAACTACACTGTCTAATGGGTGATCTCTCAGATATCGAGGTTCAGAAATTACCTGTTGAGAAGTACCCACTTCTGGAGCAATGTTACCTGACCCACTTGAAGATGGTGAGTTGTTGTTCAGGTTCTCTTCATTGTTGTCAAGCTCCTCAACAGTTGGTGAAGAATCCACAATGAGGTCATCCTCTTCATTGTCTTGTCTTTCCCTGCAAGATTTAGAATCATTAGTTGAAAAGGAATTTTCATCAAAAATAACATGTGGAGATTCTTCAACAGTTTTGGTTTTTAGAATGTACACTTTGAAAGTCCCTTGACACTTCAGAATAGCCAAGGAAGATAGCTTCCTGACTCTTAGCATCAAACTTGTCAAGGTTTTCTTTGTTATTATTGTGTACAAAGCATTTGCACCCAAAAGTTTTGAAATAAGAAACAGTTGGCTTTTTGTTTTTCAACAATTCATAGGGGGTTTTTCTGATCTTTGGTCTGATCAAAGCTCTATTTAGGATATGATTGGCTGTGTTAACAGCTTCAGCCCAGAAGGATTTGGGCAGATTACTTCCTAAGAGCATGGATCTAGCCATTTCCACAAGAGTTCTATTCTTTCTTTCCACAACTCCATTTTGTTCTAGAGTTCTAGGTGAAGAAAACTTGTGAAATATTTGAAATTCAGCACATAGATCAGAAAAGGATGTGTTATCAAATTCACCCCCATGATCAGTTAAAATGTTTTTGATTTTATATGGATAAGTTGTTAAGATAGTGGTACAGAAATTCCTGAATTCAAGGCAAGTATCACTTTTGTGGGACAGAAAGATAACCCAAGTAAATCTAGTAAAGTCATCAATGATTACAAACCCATATCTCTTGCCACTTAAGCTTAGAACTCTTGTTGGCCCAAAAAGGTCCATGTGAAGAAGTTCTAGTGGCCTAGATGTAAGTACCTCATTGAAGGTTTTAAAATATTTCCTAGTTTGTTTTCCTTTAGCACATATCCCACAAACTTGATCTTCAACATTAGAAAAAGATTCAGGAAGACCCTTAACCAAGTTCAGTCTTAACAACTTATTCAATGTTCTGAAACTTGCATGGCCAAGTCTTTTGTGCCAAGTCCATGCAATTTCATCTTTATTTGCAACAAAGCAAAGATTTTCAGAAAAGTTTTTATTAAGGTTGATCATGTAGACATTGTTTTCTCTTTTTCCAAAGAATTTGATTTTATCAGTTGATGAATCAATTATCTTACAGAAATCAGATTCAAACACAACTTTGTGACCTTTGTCACATAGTTGACTGATACTGAGCAAATTATAATCAAGACCATCAACTAATAAAACATTATCTACTGAGTTTGAAGAAGTTTGACCAACCTTTCCAGATCCATTGATCTTTCCTTTATTTTTACCTCCAAAAGTCACTGACCCTCCCTCCTTTTCAAGCAGGACTGAGAATTTGGCTCTATCTCCCGTCATGTGTCGTGAACACCCACTGTCAAGAAACCACACATTAGTGTTGGGTGCACGACCTTCCTGCAAAATGATCAGTGGAGAGAAGATTTTGGTACCCAAACAGAGTTGGGACCATCAGAATGATTGAGCATTGTCATCAAATCCTTTCTCACCCAAATTTGACTTGTTTTTTATTTTTGTTTTGTTACATTGGTGTTTTCAGCCTTTTTCTGTTTGTTCTTTCTTTTAGGAATGAAAGCACCAACATTTTTGTTTTTGGTGGGAGGGAAGTTTTTCATTTGAAAATTGGAGTTCAAATTAGGAGGTGGAATCCAGGGATTTTGTTGGTACATCAAGAGATTTGGATACAGGAATTGAGGATGATACCAACATGGGTTTTCATACCATTGGCTCCAAGGATTGGTCCAATCATCTTGAAATGTTGTCTTGGAGGTCCAAGGTTTTTCATGAATCATTTCTTTTGACTTTTTCTTATTTTTCAAATTTTTATTTAAATTTTTGGTTAAGTTGTTTGCAGCTTTTGATGTTGAGCAGGTCGACCTCTCCTGTACTGGTGTCGACACAGCAGCCACAGAAGCCTTCTTTTTGTGGACTGGTGTCGACCTGTCAGGGGACTGTGTCGACCTGATTGTCTTCTTTTGTTTTTGAGTTTTTGCTTTGTTTTGTGTTTTGTTTAAGGTTTTGTTTGCTGTTTGTTGAATTTCTGTGTTCTCAAGATTAGGACCCTTGACAAATTTAATTAGTGGTGCTTTGCCCTTTTTCTCACCAGATTTGTCTTTTATGGGTTTCTTTTTGTTGAATCCTAATCCATGAGAGGTGGTTGTCATGGTGGTTCTTAGCAGTGCCTCTAAGTTATCTTTACCTTTTGTGAAGGTTTGGATAACTTCATCCCTTTCTTTTAGCTGGTTTTTAAGAGTTTCAATTTCTTCAATCTTCTGTTGTTTTTCTTGTTTTTCAATTTCCAGCTTTTCAGTTAAGTTTTTGAATTCTTGGGAGGCCTTTTGAGAGGCAAGTTTTAGTTCATCAATAAGGTTCAGGAGATTTTCTTTTTCTTCATGCAATTATGTTACTTCAGTTTCCAGTTCTATTATTCTATGGTTTGAAGATTGGTTATGGTAAAGGTTTTCAATTTTCTTTTTGATGTGTTTGTTTTCTTTTCTCATTTCAGAAAATTTTTCAACCAAATCAGCATAAGCATCCTACCAATCATCTATAGTGTAGTCTTCGAAGGATGTACTTACCTTTCCATCTGAGTTGTTGGCCATGAAGCAAACCTCCTCACTTTCAGAGCTTGAGGATTTCTTCTCTTCTTCTTCCTCACTTGAGTCTTCATCAGACCAAGTGGCTACCATGGCCTTTGGCTTCTTAAATTTCTGGAACTTCTTGTGCTTTTCCTTCTTGTTCTCAGGACACTCTCCCTTCATGTGTCCTGGTTTGTTGCACCTGTAACAGACAATGTTTTCGTCAGATTTGTGATTCTTGTTGAAATTAGAAGAGGAAGTGTTTTTCTTACCTGAGAAAAACTTCTTTTTCCCAGACATTTTTCCTTTTCTGTATTTCAAGAATTTTCTGAATTGCCTGGTCATGAGGGCAATTTCATCCTCATTTGACTCAGACTCCTCAGAACTTGTCTTTTCCTAACTTTTATCTTTATTGCTTGAAGAGGCCTTAAGTGCCATAGGCTTGTCTTAATTATGTGTTCTTCATTTCTTTTTAAGTTGATTTCATATGTCATTAAGGATCTAATCAATTCATCCAAAGAGATTTTGGACAGATCTTTTGAATCTTCAATGACAGTGGCCTTTGTATGCCAAATTGAAGAAAGTGAACGTAAGATTTTTCTTACCAAGTCTGCATCTGTATATTCCTTACCCAAGGCCTTTAATCCATTCACAATCACCATGAACCTGGCAAACGTTTCAGAAATATTTTCGTTAGACTTCATCATAAAAAGTTCATATTCTGAAACTAGAATATTTGCCTTAGTCTCCTTTACTTGTGATGTTCCCTCATAGAGTAATTCGAGTTTATCCCACATCTCTTTGGCAGATTTGCACATTGAGATTCTCGAATACTCCTTGGGATGGACAGCACATTGAATCATGTTCATGGCACTATAATTCAATGTAGCTTTCCTTATTTGTTCCCTAGTCCAGGTTTCTTCCTCTCCCTGGTTCTCATAGGGACCAACCTCAACCACTTTCCAAATTTCATAGTTCTGGGCCCTTAAAAATACTTACATTCTATTTTTCCAGTAAGAATAGTTCGTCCCATTAAAGAATGGTGGCCTATTTATGGAATGACCCTCAGCTATGAAACCTTTGGAATCCATGACTCTAAAACAGAAAGAAAATGCTTAGCAAACAAACAAGCAAACACTCAAACACACAACACTCAGAAACAAAAACTGCTCAGATCAAATCAGATCAAAGTAAACCCGCTCTGATACCAATTGAAGGATCGAAGTGAAGGTGAGGAAAAGATCTAGAAGGGGGGGGGGATGAATAGATCTTTGCCACTTTTTGCGGAAGCTTAAACAGACTAAAAACACTTTTGAATCAGAGGCAATTTTATCAGTGAAAAACCACAGATCTGATGAGATTTGAGTGAGTTGGTAAAATAGATGTGAAACAAGTTGATTAAGTGAATATTAAATGCTCCTATGCAAGCATCTAACGGATAGAAGAATCAAACCACAATTAGACAAGTGCACAGAGATTTTTAGGTGGTTCGGAAATCACCCATGTGATTCCTACATCCACCCCTCACACCCCGTGAAGATTCACTAAAACAACTAGGTAATACACCCACTAGAGCCTGACAACTCCAACACTTGAGAGCTTACAACTCACACAACTTCTAGAGTAAGACTACTCTAGAACAACTGAGCAAGACTGCTCAACACAACCTTGAGTTAGACAACTCAAACTGAGCACAACGGCTCACAACAACCTGAGCACAATGCCCACACAATACTTGCTAGACACCAACTCAAGACATAGACCTTCTAGCAACAGATCTAGTCGAAAACGAGAGCACTAATGAGAGCTATGCAGAAGCACTTGCATAATCTCAAAAGATGTCTCAGAAGAACAAAGATACAACGAGGATTGTATGAAAATGTTTTGTTCTTCAGTGTACTCCTCTGTAGAAGCTCAGATTGGGAAGAGGCTTGAATCCTTGAAGTCCCAGCCGATGCTCTGCACAATTGAAGTTGGGGATCTTCCTTGAATTCTTATCCAACAGATGCTTCTGCTTGATCTACTTCCTTGAGGTGCTTTAGATACTTCTTCAACGATCACACTCCAATTCTCACAATCAAATTGATGAGAATTGGTCTTCAGGAGACACCAGGAGAGCAGAACAGGGAGATGAACTTCTTCACGCCGCCAAAGGAAACTTTTTGGAGGCTTGGAGAGTTCGTTGGGGTCTTTATGTGATGGGGGGGCGATTAGAGACCTTTTATACCCAAAAGATTCCAAAGATACCCTTTGGGTACAAGGGCACACGAATCTAGGTTGATACCCCATCGCCCTAGGCTGACACGTGGCAAACATCCATCTTAAGATGGAATCTCTCCGTAGTGTGTCGACCTGCCCCGGTGGTGAGGTCGACACACTGTCCCAAATTGAGAATAAGTTGTTCTGGGAACAAGGTCCAGTGTCGACCTGCTCTGGTCCTGCGTCGACCTGCTGTCCCAATTCTGCAAACATGTTGTTCTGGGAACGGGGTCCAGTGTCGACCTGCCCTGATGGTGAGGTCGACCTGAGTAGGCTAAATCCTGGAATTCTCAACTCGTGTCGACCTGCTTCTAGACTAGTGTCGACACAGTCTAGGCAATTCTTCAGCTTTTTGCCTTTGAGACTGAGGTGTTGTGTCGACACCATTGAGGGGTGTGTCGACACTTCTTTTGCAAAAATTGTTTGTACCTGAAAATTAAACACATATATCATTAGTTAAATGATTTTCATGAACATAAATGATAAATGTGATTTGAGACATGCTTTTTGAACATTGACTTCAGGTATGATGTTTTTGACATGTTTCATTTAAATTGCTTTAAAAACACCTCTTGTCATCATCAAAATAGGAGGGAAATGATATGAATATACATTCAACCCAACAATCTCCCCCTTTTAATGATGGCAACAATAAATCCATATTACAATGTGGTTTTGATGAGGTATGATTTTAAGCAATTTGTGTTATTCACATTTTTATTTTCTTTTTTGTTTAAACTTGTTAAAGACCTTTTGATATTTTTCAGTAACAGTTGATGATGTATTTGTGGAACACAATGTTACTTGAAATGAGAATTTTTGTTCACAGAAGTCAAGCAACTTGACAAGTATTCAAACAATCACATTCACATAAAGATTTTCATTCACATTGAAGTCACAATGAAGATATCATTCAAGCCAAGCAAAACATTTCATTTCATTCAGGAGAACATTACATCATTCCAAAACATTACATTCATATTTCAAGAAAGTAATTTCTTTCTTTCTTCTCCCCCTTTGACATTATCAAAACAAGATTTACATTAAGGATATGGTGGAGGAGGAGGAGGAGGAATTGGAACAAGAATGGTCTCTATGTCTGACAATCTCTTCTCCATTGAAGTCATGCTGGACTTCATTTGCTCTTGAATGGATGTAAGTCTTGTATGCAAGTAGTGCTCCATTCTGTCTGAATTTTCCATCAAAGTAGCTTGGATGTTTGCTAGATCATCTGAAATTGGTTGTGAAGAAGATGATGATCCATCTGACCAACCAGGTCTTGTCATGATTTTGACTTCCATTTTCAAATTTGTGTTCTGTGCATCAATGTGGGCATTGAAGTTTCTCATGCTTTCCAAGTCATCTGCCAGGTGAGCAAATGATAGTCTTGTTTTGGAGATCTGATCAAGTGATGCCTTTGTGTTGAACACCTCAACTTGAGAATTTGCTAAAACCCCCTTGAGAACAGTTTCCAACTGCTTCTGATGTTCTTTTAGCTCAATTGATGCATCTCCCAAGGTGCCAATAAGCCTATTAAATCTTTGAGCTGCATAATCTGAGGCTGCTTTCTGTTCTATAAACTTGGCAGATACTGTGTTCTCCAATCTCTGAATCCTCAACTCAAAGGTTTCTGACATGGTTTGAATGGAGGAGTTCAAAGTATCAATTTTTTCATTTAAAAAGGAGAACAATTCTGGTGGAACAGAAGGTCCACCAGAGGATGTGGATGCTTGAAAATTGGGTTGTGGAGAGAAATGGGGAAACTGAGGTGAGAGTGGGGCATGAAAAGGAATGTCACCTTCTGTGGAAATTTGAGGATGTTCCTCATTCAAAGGAGGCTGATCCTCCTGACCTTGGGGCTGGTCCCTTGATCCTGAGGCTGTTCCTCTTGAGCTTGGGGCTGGTCCCCTTGATCCTGAGGCTCTTCCTCTTGAGCTTGAGGGGCTTCAACCACAACTGGCCCTCTCCTAACTTGATTTCCCTCCAGTCTAAAGCCCATAAATTTTTTAATATTCTTAAAGGTATAAATGTTGGACTTAGGGATAGACTGGGATTTCTCATTCTCCAAGGGCACACCAAAGTGCTGGAACACTGAGGTCAGATGTGCAGCATATGGAAGAGACCTTTTGAGGTCTTTCCTAGTTGTCTCAGATATGATTTGATACATTATTACATGGAGGTTGATTTTGATGTCTTTTACCATGCAATAAAGAATGAACCTCTGAATATCTGTCAACCTGTCCCTTCCACCACCTTGAGGGGTAATTATTGTGGTCAACATGTGGTGGATGACTCTCAGCACAGGAGGGAAGGTATTTGTGTTGAGTTTTGTAACATAGGTTTGATTGGGATTTGATACATCAGCAGGAAGGCATGTCATGATGGTGTAGGCCTCATGAAGATCAAATTCAAAGTTGTGATAATCTGCCCCTTCATCTGGCACTTTGAAAATAGAAGCAGCTTTATCTGTTGGCATGTCAATAACTATTCCCTTAACCTTTGACTCATATCCTTCATCTGTGCATTTCAAGTTCTTATGGAATTCCCTAACAAGTCTTGGATAAGAGATTTGAAACTCAGAAATGAATAGCAACCAAGACTGAAAGGAGAAATAGGTCTGAATTTCTGGAAATGAGTTTGCTAGCTGAATATCTGATAAATCGACTATCCTGGGCTTGAGAATGAGCTTGGCTTCGCTAGAGATATCTTGAGACTCGGAAGACTCTGAAGATGATGATGATGATGGCACTGAAGAATCTCCAGAAGGGGAGCTCGGATTCTCTGTTCTAGAAACCCTACCTCTGCCTGAAGAAGATGGTCTACCTCTCTTTGGTGCTGGCGGAGGTGCAGAGGAGGACCCTGGTTGCTCTGCAGGGTCATTCCTCCTTTTGGTTCTTCGTTCGAGCTGAGGAACATCATCCTCTGCCGGAGCTGGCCTGGACGAAGCTTGAGATTTTGCTCCACAGCGAGGACCCAACTTTCTCACCATGGTGGCAAGGATGGAGTGGAATCGGGGTTTGATGAAGGAGAAGAGAGATGATTAAGAAAGGGTTTTGATTGTGGGAGAGATGTGTGAGATTTCTTGCCGGAAATGAGAAGAGAGCGACCGTCGGGTCGACCTGATGTCTAAAAGGGTTTTGCAGTGGTGCAATACCCCGCAGGAACAACAAGGCTTATCCTGAACCCACAGTTTAAAAGGTTCTGGCAAGGGGGCAGTGTCGACACAAGAAGAAGGTTGTGTCGACCTGAAGTCCAGAATTAAGGTCATGACTAGCGAAGGTTCAAATGAACTCAATAAGACAGCTTGACTATTTGTGATAAGCACGGTGGGACAAATTCTCGAAGGGGGGACAACGAAGGCTCGAAATTGACTCAAATATAAAGAGGGTGCTGACCCGGTAGGCCGCCTGAACTGGGGAGTCACAGAGTGATCGAGGAAAATCACTATTTTTTTTTTTTTGAGTTAGCAAGAGAATGTTAGCGGTGAAGACCTAAATGCATTCTGGTGTGGGTTGCCTATCTAAAATGCAAGTTAGAACCAGAGGAAAAATCTAAGGCCATATGAATAACTAAGAGATCGCAAACATGTCATTGTTTTTGGTAAAAGGGAATTCAGGGTTCTCGGTCGCCAAGTTATTCGCCTCTGGGGTGGGGTCCTACGTTAGACATACCTGTAACACTCAAGGCCGTATGAGTGTTCCGAATCTCAAGCGCTGCTTATGCTTAAATATGTGCAAGACAACTCGTAGTACAAGGTGAGAAATAAGGGCCATATAGAAAATAAACTTTGAAATTTTTGCTGGTATTAACGTCCACATTGATTGCCGCCCATTCAATGTTGACATTGACAAAGGCCGCCGTCCACAGTGGTAGACGACCACATATGATGCCGTCAACCGAAAATAGACGTCAACTGATGTTGACGTTAACTAACCAGCGGATCAAACTGAAAAAATAGGTGTTGGAAGGCCAATAGGACTCTATCATCTCCTTCCTCCGTCTTTACTTCTGTCAGTTTCAAACCAGAGGACCTAGGAACGATACACAGTAGCTGAAATGGCCTCTTCATCGACCGGAATGTCCATGAGCATGAACTCGGGGATCCTGAGTGAAGTTCCAGGGCAACTGAGCACTAGACTGGCCAACGGAGAGGTACGTAATGTTCATTTATGCTTCTTCTTCGGCTGAAAACGCCCCAATTTCTCTCTTATGGTGCTCCATGAATACGCAGGAGGTACCTGCCTTCCCGAGCCAGGGCCAAGTACGGGCCTTCTCATGGCTTGTGAATTTGATGAACGCCATCACCCTGGACATGAGAGGCTTTATCGGGATGTGGAATTCGAGCTTCATGGTAGTGTTAGCGAAGAACATGAAGGATATGTGGTGGGGCTTCGATGCCCTGGGAGCACTGGTGGAGCGGTGGCACCCGCACACACACACGTTCATGTTCCAGGAGTTTGAAGCGAGTGTGTTGCTGGAGGAGGTGGAATGGTTCTTGGGATGGAGGCGGTGCATGGAGTACGACGTGACGACGCCTCTTCTCCCGTGGGAAGAAATCCTGGCGGACATCGTACAAGACAAGAAAGAGGTGCTGAGGATGACAAACAAACATGGGATCTTCCTGGACCGGCTGGCCTGGTGGTTGATCCATCACGCGATGGAGATTGGCGGGGAGAGAGCGACCCGAGGACTGACACTCTGCTTGGCTGGAGTGTTTTTGTTCCCTACCACTGGCGATTTCCTCCTCTATGAGCACGTGGGAATCCTGACTCTGCTGTGGCGTGGGCAGTCACTTGCCCCTGAGTGCTAGTACACCTCTACAGCTCGCTCACTACGATGAGTTTAGGCAGACGCACATGCGGGAGCTTGTTCCTGCTTCAAGTATGGATGGAGACTCATTTGAAATTCGATTTTGCTGAGAAGCAACCTACCCCCTCCAGAATCTTCCTTCGGAGTTTGGTGTACTGCAGCAGGGCATGGTACGAGCCAGAAGATGAGATCAAGTGTGTGACAGCACACTTAAAGAGCAGGGATGCATGGAGAGACTACCTGGGCTACTTCCCTGTGGAGGATTTCATAGTCAGGCCGCTGTTCATAGGGCAATTGAATTCAGAATTCACACCAGGGAAGACAGGGACTTGTGGTTGATTGGGGCAGATCGGATGGTGGTGTACCAGCATCACCGGTGCCATTGTCAGCTTGGAATTCCACGGGTCATCCCAACTTCATCCAGCTGCACCGATATGATCATCTTGGGGAGAAATGAGAAGCTGATGAAGAAGGCAAGGAAGACTTGGGAAAGGCATGCAGTGAGCAAGAACATGGGACAGGCTGTGCTGGAGAGTTGGGAGGATATCTGGAAATATGAGGAGTTCATTGACACTATTCGCCCTATTTCTTATGATTTTTACATGGCTCGTAGGGCAAAGTGATGTATTTTCCTCATTTCAATAAGTGTAACACAAACTAGATAAATAAAGAGTGATTTGCATTGTGTTCAATGGTATTGAATTGCTTGAGAGACTTGAATTGTGTCAAATTGGCTTTAAAATGTGTTCATTGGAGTGTTCTGTGAGAATTGAGTGCGCAGCAGTTGGCGTCCACATCGATGGACGCCAAGGTAAACGGCCACGGATTTCCGCTAATCGTCAGACAGGACATAGACGTCCAAATCAATAGCCGTCTAATTCAAACTCGACGGCCATATAAAGGACGTTGACCGGATTTCGAGGTCTGACAGGGGTACCTTGGGGCCAGACGTAGGCGGCCACCATGTGGCCGTCAAGAGAAGTAAACGACCATCCAGGTGACGTCAAACGATAAGTAGGCGACAGCCCTATTGACGTCAATTTCAAAACTCAGCTTTTTGTCAACCGACACGTCGCCAGCGCCATTTCACCTCTCAAACGCCCCGGAGCGCCCCTTCTTCTTCTCTTTACTACACTCATTCTCACTCTATCTCATCTTTCATTCACCTCATCTATTTCAAATCTTCCTCTTCAACTCTTCAAATATTTTTTTAACTGTGGTGGCTAGACCCGATGATGAGGGGGAAGCGATGAATGCTTCGGACACGCCTTCAACCGGCGGAGGAGGAGGAAAACACGGGGGAAGAGAGCATGGTGGAGGAGGAAATGGTGGCGGCAGCCGGCGGTGACCCGCCGGAGGGGGAAGAGACGGCAGGCGATGGAGAGGGGGAAGAAACATTGGCGGAGGCGGCCGGGATACACCCACGGCGACCCAAGGTAGGTCACTCGAACCACAAAAAACCTTGTGGATGTATGTTTGTAGAAAGTGGGATAGAAGGGGAAACAAGGGAAAGGTCGTTCATTTCAACAGGAACTTAACGTCAACATCGGTCAACGTCAGGTTTCTATTGACATCTAGGGCCTTACCATCAAGATGAACTTGACGGCAATACTCTGGACGTTAACCTTTTAACTTAACGGCCTTTACCCTGCCGTTAACTCTGGTTAAACGGCCATACCCTTGACGCCAATTATGTTTAAACGGAAATCGATGCTGACACCTATTGTCTGTGTGTTCTGTGCAAGGAAAGGGCAGGATGAGGAGCAGGGTTACTTGGGACCTGTGCTGGGCCTGGTACCGGGCATTGCCGGAGGCCCAGCAGAGCCGGATTGCCCGGATGGGGTTTGGGCACCTCCTAGCGGTGTGGCCATTCCACGTGGATGTGCCGTACCTGGAGGCCCTCCGGGAGCGATGGGAGGAGGACTGCAAGGAATTCATCATGCCTTGGGGTCACATGATACCCACGTTGGAGAACGTGGCGTATCTGACAGGACTACCAGTTCAGGGAGAGCCGGTAGTAGGACAGGAGAGGAGTGACTACTATGATGGCATAGTAGAGTTGTTGGGGCCAGAGTTCGTGGCCGGGAGGAGGAGACCGATCCGGAGCATCTTGCTCGGATCGTTGTCTGAGGCCGTAGGACTGAGGTGCAGGAGGAGAGGACATCTAGAGACCCTCGAGGAGTTCTACGGTGGGGTGTGGAGGTCACTCGAGTTGGGAGACCGGAGCGAGGAGAGATTGATCTGGATTTTTGTAGTTTACTTGTTCGGACGGCTCCTGTTTGCGACGCAGTCATCCCAGATGAACTGCAAGTTTGTGCTACTGCTGTAAGACCTGGAGCGGGCAGGGCGGTACGCGTGGGGCGCTGTGATGTTGGGGCACCTCTTCTCACTCCTCCCCAGTAGCTCGCGGCGTTCTCAGAGCACCGGGAGCTTCACCCCCTTTCTACAGGTACACATATTTTCCTTCATGCTCATCATCGAATTAAATTGATAAACTGCCTGACTGACATTGCTTTTCTCCTTGCCTTGCAGATTTGGGGGTACACCCGCTTCCCTATGGGGCGCGGGGCGCTGAGAGAGGAGAGCCTAGCCATGGTGCCCCTCATGGCACGGTGGGAAGTGGCGCCGGATCTGAGGGTGACGGACCGGTGCGCGAAGGACGTGAGGGCTGCCCTGGACCACTATCCCCATGATCAGGTATGAAGCTTAACTTCTCCTTCTTTCCTTCTTTCAATTTGCATTTAATGTGACTAACCAGTGTTCCTTCTTTTGCAGGTGGTTTGGACCCCTTACCGGGGGGAGACGGACGCGTCTCACCCGGCGGTGGTGGCAGGTCGTCCTCTCTTCGACCGCCACTTGCTCCTGCTGTGCCTGGGGACATGTGAGGTCCTGTACTTAGAGTTGGTGGTATGGACTCTGGGCTGGCACCAACCGGCCATAGAGGTACCCTCTCTCGGTAGAGAGGGGCACTCTCGCCGACGGTTCTTCACCGACGACCAGGACTGGGGCGAGGACCACGGGAGCACGGTCGCCTACTAGCAAGAGGGTGGTGAGCAGGAGCTCTGGCAGACGGAGCTCGCCGACAGCTCAGCGTACCTGGAGGACTACTGGGCACGCTACGCTGGGCGACTCCATCTAGACAGGCGAGCGGTAAGTGAATTTCCATCGTTAAGCCTTTGTCATTTAAAATTGGTTGACTTGATTCTAACCTGGATACGCAAACGACAGATGCTGGAGTCACAGGCAGTATGCCTTCTCGAGGGGAGACTGGCGGAGCAGGAGGTGGAGCTAGGGAGGCTCCGCGCAGAGATTCAGACATTGGTAAGTAACATCTCAACCTTAACCATATCTTGAATTGGTTTGATTTGATCACTGACCAAGGTTTGATGGATGTATAAGGAGGAGCTAGCGCGAGTACGAGCGAGCCAGGACGCCGGGGCGAGCTCGTCTGCGCAACCAACAAGAGGGGACCTGGCGGTCCGACTTCAGGATGCCCTAGACTGGGCAAGGACAAGGGTCCAGGAGCTGGAGGCTGAGGTAAGACAATGACCCTTTCCTTTTTGCACATAATACGATTGTCCTAACATGTTTTCCCCTTTATATGCAGCGGCAGGGAGGAGGAATGGCGACCCTTCAGGCGCAGATGGACAGTCTATGGCTAGAGTTGGTGAGGACGGAGGGTCACCTGTTCGAGGCGAGAGAGAGATAGAGCCAGGCGGAGGCCGACCGGGCGCGGGCGATTGAGGAGTGGGCGCGGGCTATCGCAGATTTAGAGTTCTTGAAGGACCGGGTGCTGAAGAAGTGTCGGGAGCAGTAGCGATAGGCCCAGCAGGAGGCAACAGGTTGGAGCGGGTCGGTCTTCGGGTCTCTTGACGACATTGTGTCATTGGGAGACCCATCCGTGGACGAGGAGGGGGACAGCGACCGGTTGCCTCAGTGGCGTCGAGACCACCTCTCCCAGACCGACGTCGGGAGAGGGAGGAGGAGGAGGAGGTGAGCAGCTCTCGCCGGCAGAGGCAGAGCGAGGGAGAGAGGAGAGAGGAGTGAGGAGCGAGGCCCAGATGTAGCACCAGGGGTATGCCCCTGTCATGATATGTATAGACTTGATTCCTTTAGTGGATTTTGTGGATTTTGTCATTTTGTGTAGCAACCTGAATTTTTGAGAAAAATAAAAATTTAAATAATAAATTAAAAACTCAGCTAAAGGGATATTCAATGAAAAGAGCATTAAATAAAACCCATTAAATAGAAAAGAGTAATGGACTTTGCTTAATGGATCCTCTAGAACTTATTAGGTCAAAATATGAAATTTTAAATAGTAAATAAAAAGAAAATACCCTAAATTCGGAGTCTTAATATCTCCTAAATAGAAAAGGACTCTTTAAGCATTAAAAGAGGCAATAAGAGTTGGAATTGGATTCCTAAGTCTACCCCTTATGATTTAGCACGAATTTAGATCCCATCCTAACCTAAATAGAGGTTGGAAAGCAAGAAAGGAAGATTGGACTTAGGAAATCTCGTAATTAAAGAGTAATTAGAATAGAAGTAAGAATAGGAACCCATACATGCATAAATACATCTCTTAAACCCTCTTAGCCGACCCTAGCTCGTTGCCAAAGGTTGTTGGATGTGGAGAAGAGGCCAAGGAGGAGAGGATCTCGTGGGGAGAAGGAGTTCTTGGAGCTTCTTTCTCGTTTTTGGAAATTTTAACCCTAGAAGACAAATCGAGTCAAAGGTAGGCATTCTCAGGAGCAAAATTAAATTAAACTCGTCTGTAGGTAGTTCCAACCACCAGGAACAAAAGCCCTCTTGATTCTCTCTTTTTCATTGAGCCAATCTTTTGTTCTTGATTTTAGAAGATCTGCAAACATGATAACCCCGAGTCATCATGTTTAATTCAAATATCTATGTATACTTGATCCCATGCTACGGAATTTTTATTGTAGATACTTCATGTTGTTAGGGAACTTTTGCCCCTAAAAGTCCTAAATTTCATCGAGCATGCTGATCGAATTTAATCAATCTTTATCTCTGTGTCATGTTCTGAATAACTCGTTCTTGCTCATGTTCAAACCATGTATGAACCATGCTCTCTCTCTCATCCCGATTTACTGGAAGTATCCTTACATGTCTACTTTAATTTGCAACTTGTTTTGTGATTTTTCATCGACTATGTAATTAGTTATGATTTTTCAAAGTACCCTGTGTCCAAACAAGTCAAGTTGGCACGCAATCCGATGTAGAACATTTTTCCCGCTCGAACTCAGGTGAAGTATCTGAGAACACGATGGCTCGACACGCCGTGTTCTCAGGGCCGTCACGACCAACATCTTGTCTCGTTCTGAACACGACAGGAAACCCTGTCGCGTTCTGGCCGCCTGAGCAGACAGTCCTGTCGCGACCCGTACAGGACCCTGTCGTGTTTCATCATGACCCTGTCGCGACCCTTACATGGGTACGTCGTTCACAGGATTTTTGATGAAAACCCATAAGATTTATTGCTCTCACTTTCTATAATATTCTTACGCCTTTTTAACAGTCATACATGCAGTAAAAACACCTGTTTAAATGGAGCTATATTGAATGCTTTAAAATACATATTCACGACTTCTTTTCTATCTATGATTTCCCTTACACGTGCACACACATGAACCATCCATATATGGCTGAAATCTGGCATAAAATATCTCATAATGTATCTTGTAATTTATTGCAATAAAGTATATTAATTGCCCTATTTTAAAGAACTTGTATTCGTTTCTTGCGTTGTTTATATACCGATATCGACACTCCACTATTCTAGAATTCCTCTAGAACATCGAGCACCTGTTTTTATATACACACTTTACTTGGCTTTAGGTGAACTCTCTGTCGGATATTCCTTTCGCTGGACTAGTGAACCCTTGCACAAGGCCTCCATAAGTCTCCTCTGATCATGGATTCCCACATGATCGACGAGCCGGTTGTACCCTAACGCCCATTACACCTTTAGGGATCGATATGATCCAAATGGCTATTAGAAGTTCGCTCTTACCTTGAATCACGTCGGACCTCTGGACTTGTGCATAACATGGGCAGCGGGAAGATCGTGAATTCCACCTGACTGCCAATACGACGTGCGCGTGTTGTGCAACTGTTACTATCGCCTGTTTACTCGTTGTTTACGTGATGTACCCTTAGCCCTCATCTATACTCTACTCGCTCGTCTATTCACGTTCTCTCTACTATCTCGTCTATTCATCTAGTGCTCTTAACTATTCTTGGTACTCTATATTGGCCATTGACTGATTGTCTAAAGATACAATATAACCAATGCCTGGCAATTTATAAAGGGCCCGATCTGGTCCTGGGATGTGCGCCCGAAAGTGCTAGTGCCCATGGGAGTTAAATGATCAAAGTGTTTGGCATTACACTCAAGTGCTATCTATCTCGACTATCTATATGACAATCAAAACACAAAACGTGCTATACTCTCTCGATGTCTAGAATGACAAACAAGTGCTATACTCGTCGTGATATTATTATACTTGTGCTAGTTGTTCTATGGCCATCCTGCTATTTATGCTATACTCGATACTTCTGCTATTTTTGGAAACTATACTTGATCTCGTACTATTGTGCTATCCTATTACCTGTTGTGCTATCTCTTGCTATATTTTGACTCTCTTGTACCTGCTATCTTTAGATACGCTGCCATTAAATGTGTTAATTATTTAAAGCCTGCTTGAGCCTAAGATTTAAGTCCTACTGGGCGTTATCGCTCACCCTACGTTATTTGATGTTGTGTTCTCAGGTGAGACCTAGAATGACGCATACACTCACGAGGAAGGGAATGACCAAGAGTGAAGCCAGGAGTACCCTCGAGTCATTATGTTATCTTAGAGTTGTAGTTAGTTATTTCCTTTTATTGCAATGTAATTGGGCCCTATAGAATGGCTCTGATATTAGTGGTTGTAACTAGGCATTTGAAAAGTTATTAATGAGAAAGATTTGCTTTAGTATTATTCAATGTGCAATGGTTTGATGTCTAGTATACGCTCTATACCTTTTTCTTGCGACTGCCTTCGCGCTCCGATATTTCGCGTCGGGGCGTGACATTTTGTGTGCTTGAATGGTTTGCAATTGTGCCTTGATTCCTGCATCCACAACACTTAAAGGAAAGAAGTTAGTGTAGATCTGTCTTTAGCCCCTTGCCTAAAAGATGTACCTTTCTTGAGATCTGGTCAAGGGACTAATGTCTAATTAAAGATAGGAACATAAAATGAAATAAATGAAGGGAAATATGCATATGTTTTTTTTTTTTTTGTATAAGTAACATGTTAATATATGTACATGGTACCACTAATAAAAAAAAATGGGGGGGGGGGGGGGGATATGTATAGAGTGAGATATATACATCGAGAGACTCTCTTTTTGTCCTTTTTCTCATTTTCTATTTTTTTTTTGGATTTTTGGACTCAAAGACACATATTCATCACATGTCAAATCATAGGGTCCGTATGATCTACTTAACTACGGAGACCATGAATAAGAAGGATCGTGTATGAAATCCTTGATATTTGAGGTTGCCCCTAATCTTCTTGATATTTTCACTATGGAAGGTCTCATGAGGTCAAATTTCCCTTAGAGGGAGAAATTGGAAGAAATAAATAGAAGGTCATGCGAGGATTTGGTTCAAACCACTTTTTGTTTCTAAATCGACATCTCACACTAAATGAATTGGTCAACAACTATTTTTAGGGGTATTTTCATTTCATTTCATTTATGGGGTGGAGATACATACTATTTGCTACATCCTTAATTCGGTCAACATTTTTCTGGGTACGTACTTTTTGCTACCCTTTTTTGACCTTCTTGGCTTTTCTTTGCTCCCCATTGGCTTGATTTGTTATTTTGCCTTTGATGATTGCCCCTTTTGTGGTGACCTCGTCTCTTAAGTGAGAGTGGGTGGTCCCCTACTCATGGCTTGCCCCTTTTCCAGACTTGACCAAGTGGGAAGAGGATAGGGTTATATTGACCAAATTAGACCATCCAAGCGTACTTGATGATTTTCCAGCTAAGGACAACTTTTCAACATCGTGTAGTGTGTGAAGAGACCCTGTCTTACTGATGACCAAGTGGAGAAGTAGAGTCTTAGACCCACGCCATTGACAAGTCATAAATGACAAACCTGATTGACTGACGGACTAGGAGTAGAACTTTTTGAGGTAGACCACATTCCAAGGATGTGATAACTCAACTCCCTCGGAGTCCACTAACCTATAAGCATTCCCCGAGTATGCCTCTTTGACAATGAATGGACCTTCCCAATTTTCTTGCAATTTGCTCCTGGAACTTGGTGCCTTTATGATTTTATGCTTTAGGACCATTTCACCCACTTCAAAATTTCTCTCAATCACTCTTTTAGCATAAAAATGTGCAATTCTTTGGCGATAGACTTGAGCGTGGTCAACTGCTATCATTCGCCTTTCATCTAAGAGTTCTAGTTGTGCCAACAAGGCCTCCCGTCGTTGACCGAGGTCAAGTTCGGAATCCAATTGAACTCTAAGTGAAGGGACGAAGATCTCATATGGGAGTATCGCATCTGATCCATATGTTAAAGCATAGGGGGTTTGCCCCGTAGGAGTTCGGACCGAGGTGTGATAAGCCCAAAGAGCCTCAACCAAGCGGTCTGGCCAGTCAGCATTGTTATGAGATTTACAAGTTTTCTTTATAATTTTGATGAGAGTCTTATTAGTGGCTTCCGCTTGTCCATTACCTTGTGGATAATATGGGGATGAATGATGCAAATTAATGCCATATTTACCACACATGTCGCGAAGCTCCTGTGAAGCGAATTGAGGTTCATTGTCATTGACGATGTCCCGAGGCACGCCGAACCTTGCAAGAATGTTGCGCTTGATGAACTTGACCACTGTTGAATCTTTGACCTCTATGAACGCTTCTGCTTTAGCCAACTTTGTGAAGTACTCCTTGGCGGTCAAAATGAAGGACTTATTATGGATTTCTCCGGTTCTGTCCGCGAGTGGACCGACCACGTCAAATGCCCACATGGCGAAAGGCCATGGGGCAATGAGAGGGTGAAGAGAAGAGGAAGGAGCATGGATTTTGTCACCGTGTAATTGGCATTTAGCACAATGACGGACAAAGTGAGGGCAATCTTCTTCCATGGTAGGCCAGTAATAGTGTCTTACCAATTTCTGAGCGATTGCTCTACCATTGACATGGCCACCACATTCACTAGAGTGAGCGGCTTCAACTACATTTTGGGACTCGATTTCATCAAGACAACAGAGATAAACCCACTAAGAGATTTCTTGTAAAGAACACCACCTAATATCTTGTAACGCTCTGAGACGCGGCGAATAGCTCGTCTATCAGAAGAGGTGGCGTAATCGGGGAAGGATCCATCCTTGAGATAGTTCTCAATATCAAAGTACTAAGGATGGCCATCTTCGAGGTCGATTTCTAGCTCTTTTGAGAGTGCATGGACCCGAAGGGAGGGAGACTTGAGTTGAGAAAACCAATGATCAACATGAGAAGGGACTTTTAACCTTTGAACAGAGATGGTTTCAGAAGATCTCCCTAACGGAATAGGGATGGAAGAAGCTAAGGAGGCAAGTGAATCTGCTAAGATATTCTGAGCCC
Organism: Colocasia esculenta; assembly: GCA_014218235.1. NCBI lineage: Eukaryota > Viridiplantae > Streptophyta > Magnoliopsida > Alismatales > Araceae > Colocasia > Colocasia esculenta. The sequence goes on from CM024760.1 coordinate 56,819,307, forward strand.
TAGGAGTGTGGACTAGGGTGAGCTTCCTAAACTTCCGGACTACTCTTCCTACCAACTCTTGGTAAGGTTTCAATTTGGGATCCCGGGTCTGGTACTTGCTAAGAGATTGCCGGAGTATCAACTATGAATCGCCAATAATCCTTAACTCCTTTACTCCGAGCAACAGTGCCATTTTCAGCCCAACTAAGAGTGCCTCATACTCGGCCATATTGTTTGTAGCACGGAAGGTTAATTGGTAGGCGTGCGGAATAACTACCCCTTCCGGTGAGAGGAGGACTGCACCTATTCCACACCCTTTGGAGTTGAGGGCTCCGTCGAAGTAAAGTATCCATGAAGGTTCACCATCGATAATGGCTCCTAACTCTTCATCCGGAAAACTTTCGTCAACAGGAGAGTATGAAGGTAAGGGGTAGTGGGCCAAATGCTCAGCAATAGTATGCCCCTTGATTGACTTTTGGTTGATATAGGTGATATCAAATTGATTGAGGAAGCTTTACCACCTCATCAACTGCACAGTTAGGACGGGCTTCTCAAGCAAGTACAAAATTGGGTCCATACACGCCAAAAGTTTCACCTCATGAGCTAGGAAATAGTGTTTTAACTTCTGGGCAACCCAGACGACGGCTGCACATGTTCTTTCCATGGCAGTGTACTTCTTTTCAGCTTCATTGAACAACTTGGATAGGTAGTACACTGCTCTCTCCTACTTCTCGTCGTCATATTGGGCCAAGACTGCTCCAGTTGAATCTTCAGTGGTTGACACATAGAGTAGTAAAGGCCAACCCGGGACCGGAGGAGTGAGAACAGGGGGATTGAATAAATAACTCTTCAATTCTTCAAAGGCGTTTTGACACTTATCGTTCCAATCAAACATTGCCTCTCCTTTAAGCATCTCATAGAAGGGCTTGCAACGGATTGAATGCTGGGAGATGAACCTCCTAATGAACTGAAGCCTGCCAATTAGCCCTCTAACTTCTCTAATATTCCTAGGAGGAGGCATGTCGATTATTGCTTTGGCCTTGTTGGGGTCAATTTCAATTCCCTGCTTGCTTACTATGAACCCAAGAAATTTCCCCAAGGAGACTCCAAAGACACATTTCTTGGGTTCATTTTGAGCTTATGTTCCCTAGACCGTTGGAGAACTGCCCGGAGGACCATAGCATAGCCATGTCGAGTCTTTGATTTAACCAAGACATCGTCCACATAGACCTCCATGTGCACATGCATCATGTCATGAAAAATTGCCATCATTGCCCTTTGATAAGTTGCTCCCACATTCTTTAATCCGAAGGGCATGACAACATAACAGTAGGTCCCCAAGGCAATGTAAAAGAAGTTTTCTCTTGGTCTTCCTCTGCCAGATGGATTTGGTTATACCCAGAGAAACCATCCATGAAAGATAACATCTCAAAGCCGGCAGTGTTGTCCACTAGGACATCTATGTGTGGAAGAGGGAAATCGTCTTTTGGCAAGCACGATTAAGGTCACGGAAATCTATGCAGATCCTAACCTTACCATCCTTCTTCATTACAGGGACGATATTAGCTACCCATTGTGGATAAAGCACAACCCTAATGAATTTGGCTTTGTGCAATTTGTCAATCTCCTCTTTGATCTTGAGTGCAAGCTTGGGATGTAGCCTCCTTAGCTTTTGTTTGATGGCTTTTGCGTCGGCTTTTAGGACTAACCGGTGTTCGACCAAAGAGGTGTCAAGCCCCGGCATGTCCTCGTAGGACCAAGCAAAACCGTCAGAGAATTCTTTAATGATAGCTACAAGGGCTTATTCTTCTTCAACACTCAAGTTGGCACTAACCAAGACTACCTTCGGGGATTCTTCAGTGCCAAGATTGACCTCTTTGGTGGGTTCATCCGCAGCCATGGTTGGCTCGTCGAACCTCTTTGTGCCATCAACACAGGAGCTCACTGGGTCCTCTTCTTCTGACCCAAGATCTCCCGGCTCGCCCTTCTCATCGAAATCTAGCAGATAGACTCCTAAACCATCATCTATGGAGTCACCTTCTTCAAAATCAGACTCTACAAGGGCAGGTTCCTCAAGAAATTCTGGGACTTGACTTAACTTAACATATTTCTCAGCCAAGGCCATGACATAACGGGAAGGAACTTGCCTACCCTTCTCCTTATGAACACATGGCTGAGAGGAACTAGACTCTTCTAAACATAGACTTGACTCTAGACTAGACTCTAAACCCGAATCTAAACTATAACCTAGACCACTATATACAGGACTGCCATGTACAAAAACTATGTACAGGGGAAGTACCCCCAGAGGGGCAGGAGCGAAAATTGAGGCTGGAAAGCGTCGGCCCCTGGCCGAGCGAAGAGATTCCATAGAGGAAGGGTGCTCGATGGAAACCTCGCACTCCCACTTTTCAAAATCGGTGTTTTTTTTTTGGGAGTCAAGGCTCAAAAGCATGAGTTGTTGACTCAATGATACACCGATTGGCCAAGTGAGGGATGGAGGAAGGATAGGGGAAGAAAGAAGAGAGGAAGAAGTGGATGGAGGAGGAGAGTGAGCTGCTGGGCACATCTCAGTTGTGGGGGATTGTGAAAGAGATGAAGGGGATAAAGGTGATGAGGAGGGGAGATCCGAACCGAAGAGTGAAAGAAGGCCGAAGTCATCGCAGACTTCCTCAACCTCGGCAATTTTCTCTTCTTCTCCTTCGCTTTCAGAGTCGACAACTCCTCCACCACAGGTTTCCGAGTTCCTGGTTGGAGGGGCCCCTGAATGAAATGCTCCTTCAGGGTCCAAGTAAGGGGTTGGTAGGGGATGAAAGGATCCAGATGAATGGGGTCCAGATGAAAACCTAAACCATCCCTATCTAGCAACCTTCTCGTCTGCACACTACGGATAGGACCCTGCTCACTCCTACCCAATCCTCGACCATGTATGTAGCCGATCATGGCCATCACTTCCCAACCTTTCCCCTGGGGACTAGGGACATGCTCGAGTTCTTCCCGCGGAAAGGGAGGTTGGTTGAGATCACAGGGTAAGGGGAAGTCAAAGATGGACATGACTGGATTCTTCCCCTTGTCCGGAATGAACAAATGTGGCATCTACTCGAAGTGATAGAGTTGAGAGTTTCCAAGGTAGGAATGCTCTTGATTTTGATAACCTGCCCATTGAATGGGAATTTGAAACATTGATGGGTGGTAGAAGGGACCCCTAGGGTTTTCTCTAGCCAAGGATGACCAAGGATGCCCTTGTAAGCCGGGTCGACATCTAAAACTAGAAACTCAGAGGACATAGTGACGGGTCCTATCTCGAGCTGAAGAGCTATTTTATCTTTGGCAACCTTTTTGGAATTGTCGTAGGCAGCAATAGTGGAGCAGATTTTCTCCAAATTGTCCTCTCCCAAACCCAATTGCTTGAGAGTCTTCATCGGACACACATTGATGGATGCCCCAGTGTCAATGAGGGTGGAGTCCACCGAAACCCCGTTGAGGTTAATGGTAAGACAGAGAGAAAGTGAACGACACTCAGGGGCAGCAAGTTCTTTATCCGATAAGGAGATTGATGGTCCATGGGTGAGGGAGAGGATAGCATTGGTGACCCCACTGGGAGGAAGGTCATCATTGACCATGACTTTCTGGAGGAATTGGAGGAGGGTGGACTGATGATACGGCGATCTCCAAATCAATTCTAAAATAGACACCCTCACGGGGGTCTTATCCAAGTGTTGCAGAATGTCATATTCAGTGCCGGCAGGGGGTGGAGGTCCATTATCCTCCTCATCTTGAGATGGCCGTGGGGGTGGAGGAACAATCCAGTTCCTGAGTGTGACATGAACATCTTCCTGAGATTTAGGGAGAATGACCTGGAGAGGTCTGGTTCGGGGGTAGACGACTCATAGACAAGGGAAATAAGAATGGAAGGGCAGACCTCCTGATGTATGGGTCGGATAAGAACTAAAGGCCACTCTTCTAAAATGGCATCTATGGTGCTGGAGGGCTCTTCAGACTCTACGGAGGGACACGAGTACCACTCCTCAAAACCTTCTACCCCCCATTGTTGCTTTCTCCTCACTACCCAGGGTTCCGAATGTGTCATGGTGTGGACATTTTCCCAGGACTTAGAGGAGGAGGGATTGTTGGTTTGGTAGTTGGGGAGAGGGTTTTGGACAATTCTCAGATCCTTCTTGGTGTATCTAGACTTGGCTATGGCTACCTTAACATCCTCCCAGTTGATCCTACCCTGATCGTTCATGTCATACACCCAGTCACGGAAGGTGAAGCAGTTGTGGAGTTCGTGACCATGGGCCCTATTATAAGGATAGTATTTTGAGGTGTCCACCCTCAGATTGACGCTTTCCCTTTGTGGGGGGAGCCGGATAGCGTCACAGGACATGAGGGCGAAGAATACGTCCTCGAGGGTCTCAGGGAGAGGAGGGAAGTGAGACCTTTTAGGACCGGGTCGGGTGTAGCCAGAAGGAGGAGGAATAGCAGAATAAGGCTTGGAGGGGTGTGATGGGAACTGGTGAGGATTAGAAGGAGGGTTGGGAGGAGGATTGGAGGACTTGTTGGGAGGCCTCAATGGCTGACTGCAAGCACTAACAGACTTGTTGACGTCACCCCCTCGGTGGTAGGTGCCGCAAGGGCCTTACATCCCTTGGGCTTCCCTTCGAAGAAATGTGGGAGAGAGGAGTCCTTGATTTGATTCTAAACCACCCTAGCTCGATTATAAGGATGTGCAAAGGAGGGGAACTCACTTAGCATCAAAATGGATTTGAGCTGAGAAGTGGTGTTGTTGACAATCATAATGATGGCTTGAGACTCCGGGATGGTGACATCGGCTCTCAAAGCCATGGATCTCCAACGGTTGGCAAAGGTAACAAAATCTTCGTCCGGCCTCATCTTCTCTGCCACCAAGTGGGAAAGTGTAGGGACTTGAGTGGCCATGTAGGAGAAATGGGAGATGAAGCGTTCGGAGACTATGTCGAAATTAATAAGATCCGATGCGGGTAAGGAGGTGAACCACCTCAAAGCTTCCCCCTCTAACGATTATTGGAAGAGGTGAACTAAGAGGACCCGATCGTACAGCCACCGATGGGAATCCATGGTAAAGCCAGCGAGGTGGTATTGAGGGTCGGAGGTCCCGTCATACTTGCGGTATTTAGGGGCCTTGAAACTTGGGGGAAAGTAGGCGTTGGGGAGCTTGCAGTAGTTCTGAAGGGAATGAGGTTTAGAAAGAGACAGAGATTCAGCCAAGAGCTTCCGAATAAGACCCTCCATCTCCGACCGAGAAATGGATTCAGATTTGTTGGGTTGAGTGTAATTTCATATCATTTCCCCTCTTATTTTGATGATGACAAATGTGATTTTAATGCAAACTAATTGAAACATGATCAACACATGTCACCTGAAATTTATATTCAAAAAGCATGTTTCAAAGCACACTCATCATTTGTACTTATAATAACATATTTTACTAATGATAAATGTGTTTAATTTTCAGGTACAAATACTTTTTGCAAAGGTGGTGTTGACACACCCCTCAATGGTGTCGACACAATATCTCAGACTCAAAGGCAAAAAGCTGAAGAAATGCTGAGACTGTGTCGACACGAGTCAGAATGCAGGTCGACACGAGTTGCAAATTCCAGGAATTAGACTACTCAGGTCGACACTGTTCAGGATCAGGTCGACACTGGACCTTGTTCCCAGAACAACCTGTTTGCAGAATGGGACAGCAGGTCGACGCAAGATGAGAGCAGATCGACACTGGATCACATCCCAGAACAGCCTATTTTTCAGATTTGGGACAGGAGGTCGACCTCACCACCAGGGCAGGTCGACACACTACGGAAAGATTGCAACTTAAAATGGATGATTGCCACGTGTCATCCTAGGGCGATGGTGTATCAACCTAGGATCGTGTGCCCTTGTACCCAAAGGGTATCCTTGGAATCTCTTGGGTATAAAAAGCCCCCAATTGGCCATCCATCACATCAAGAGACCCAACGAACTCTTGGAGCCTTCCAGAAGTTTCCTGCGGCGGCGACAAGAGCTCATCTCCCTCCTCTGCTCTCCTGGTGTCTTCTGAAGACCAATTCTCATCAATTCGATTGTGAGAATTGGAGTGTGATCCTTGAAGAAGCATTTGAAGCGCCTCAAGGAAGCAGATCAAGTAGAAGCATCCGTTGGAGAAGATTTCAAGGAAGATCCCCAAGTTCAAAAGTGCAGAGCATCGCTTGGGACTTCAAGAATCCAAGCTTCTTCCCAATCTGAGCTTCTAAAAGGGAGTACACTGAAGAACAAAGTCCTTTCATATAATTCTTACTGTACTTTTGTTCTTCTGAGACATCTTGAGATTGTGCAAGTGCTTCTACATAATTCTCATGAATGTTCTCATGTTCGACATGATCTGCTGCTAGAAGATCTATGTCTTGTGTTGGTGTCTAGCAAAGTTGTTTGTGAGCCATTGTGCTCAGTTTGAGTCGTCGAACTCAAGTGTTTGTTGAGCAGTCTTGCTCAGGGATCTAGAGTAGTCTTACTCTAGAGTTGTGTGAGTTGTAAACTCAGGTGTTGGAGTTGTCTGGCTCCAGTGGGTGTGTTACCCAGGTTGTTTAGTGAATCCTCACTGGGTGTGAGGGGTGGATGTAGGAATCACATGGGTGATTCCGAACCACCTAAAAATCTCTGTGCACTTGTCTATTTGTGGTTTGATTCTATTATCCATTAGATGCTTGCATAGGATCGCTTAAGATTCACTTAATCAACTGGTTTTCACATCTATTTTATCAACTCACTTAACATCTCATCAGATCTGTGTTTTTCACTGTTAAAATTGCCTCTGATTCTCAAAGTAATTTTAAATTGCTTAAGCTTCCGCATAGAGTGGCATAGATCTATTCATCCCCCTCCCCCCCCTTCTAGATCTTATCCACACCTTTCCTCGATCCTTCAATTGGTATCAGAGAGGGTTTAAACTTGATCTGAGCAGTTTTTGAGTATTGTGTGTCTGATTGCTTGATTGTTTGCTTGCTTGCTGAATATTTCTTCTGTGCTTTCTTTTTAAGTCAATGGATTCCAAAGGTTTCATAGCTGAGGGGGATTCCATAAATAGGCCACCATTCTTTAATGGAACGGACTATTCATATTGGAAAAATAGAATGCAAGTGTTTTAAGAGCCCAAAACTATGAAATCTGGAAAGTGGTAGAAGTTGGTCCCTATGAAAACCACGGAGAGAAGAAACCTGGACTAGGGAAACAAATAAGAAAAGCCACATTGAATTATAGTGCCATGAACATGATTCAATGTGCTGTTCATCCCAAAGAGTATTCGAGAATCTCAATGTGCAAATCTGCCAAAGAGATGTGGGATAAACTCAAATTACTTTATGAGGGAACATCACAAGTGAAGGAAACTAAGGCAAATATTCTTGTTTCAGAATATGAATTGTTTATGATGAAGTCTAATGAAACAATTTCTGAAATGTTTGCCAGGTTCATGGTTATTGTCAATGGACTGAAGGCCTTAGGTAAGGACTACACAGATGCAGACTTGGTAAGGAAAATCTTACGTTCACTTTCTTCAATTTGGCACACAAAGGCCACTATCATTGAAGATTCTAAAGATTTGTCCAAAATTTCTTTGGATGAATTGATAGGATCCTTAATGACATATGAAATCAATTTGAAAAGAAATGAAGAACACATAACTAAGACCAAGCCAATGGCAATTAAGGCCTCTTCAAGTAATAAAGACAAAAGTCAGGAAAAGACAAGTTCTGAGGAGTCTGAGTCAAATGAGGATGAAATTGCCCTCATGACCAAGCAATTCAGAAAATTCTTGAAATATAGAAAAGGAAAAATGTCTGGGAAAAAGAAGTTTTCCTCAGGTAAAAGAAACACTTCCTCTTCTAATTTCAACAAGAATCAAAAATCTGACGACACTGTCATTTGTTACAAGTGCAATAAGCCAGGACACATGAAGGGAGAGTGTCCTGAGAACAAGAAGGAAAAGCACAAGAAGTTTCAGAAGTTCAAGAAGCCAAAGGCCATGGTAGCCACTTGGTCTGATGAAGACTCAAGTGAAGAAGAAGAAGATAAGAAATCCTCAAGCTCTGAGAATGAGGAAATCTGCTTCATGGCCAACAACTCTGAAGAAAAGGTAAGCACCTCTTTTGAAGATTTTACTGTTGAAGATTGGCAGGATGTTTATGCTGAACTAGTGGAAAAATATTCTGAAATGAGAAAAGAAAACAAACACATCAAAAAGAAAATTGAAAACCTTTATCTTAACCAATCTTCAAACAACAGAATTTGTGAGCTAGAAAATGAAATAACAGAATTAAATGAAGAAAAAGAAAATTTCATGAACCTAATTGATGATCTAAAGTTTGCCTCTCAAAAGCCACCCAAGAATTCAAAGACCTATCTGAAAAGCTGGAAATGGAAAAACAAGAAAAACAACAAAGGATTGAAGAAATTAAAACCCTTCAAAACCAGCTAAAAGAAAAGGATGAAGTTATCCAAACCTTCACAAAAGGTAAAGATAACTTGGAGGCACTGCTAGGAACAAACATGACAACAACTTCTCATGGATTAGGATTCAACAAACAGAAACCAAAGAAAGACAAATCTGGTGAGAAAAAGGGAAAAGCACCATTAATTAAATTTGTCAAGGGTCCTAATCTTGAGAACACAGAAATCAAGCAAACATCAGACAAAACATCAAACAAAACACAAAACAAATCAAAAACTCAAAAACAAAAGAAGACAACCAGGTCGACACAGTCTCCTGACAGGTCGACACCAATCCACAAGAAGAAGGCTTCTGTGGTTGCTGTGTCGACACCAGTCATGGAGAGGTCGACCTGCTCAACATCAACAGTTACAAACAACTCAATCAAAAATTCAAATAAAATTTGAAAAACAAGAAAAAGTCAAAGGAAATCATTTATAAAGAACCTTGGACCTCCAAGAAAGCATTTCAAAATGATTGGACCAATCCTTGGAGCCAATGGTATGACAACCCTTGTTGGTATCATCCTCAATTCTTTCATCCAAACTTTTTGATGTACCAACAAAATCCATGGATTCCATCTCCCCATCTGAACTCATATGCTCAAATGAAAAACTCCCCTTCCACTAAAAACAAAAATATTGGTGCTTTCATCCCTAAGGGAAAGAACAAACAGAAAAAGACTGAAAACACCAATGTAACAAAACAAAAATCAAAAACAAGTCAAATTTGGGTGAGAAAAGATTTACTAACAATGTTCAAACATTCTGATGGTCCCAACTCTGTTTGGGTACCAAAATCTTCTCTCCACTGATCTATTTTGCAGGAAGGTCGTGCACCCAACTCCAATGTGTGGTTTCTTGACAGTGGGTGTTCATGACACATGACGGGAGACAGAGCCAAATTCTCATTCCTGATTGAAAAAGAGGGAGGGTCAGTATCTTTTGGAGGTAAAAATAAAGGAAAGATCATAGGATCTGGTAAGGTTGGTCAAACTTCCTCAAACTCTGTAGATAATGTTTTACTAGTTGATGGTCTTGATTACAATTTGCTCAGTATCAGCCAACTATGTGACAAAGGTCACAAAGTTGTGTTTGAATCTGATTTCAGTAAGATAATTGACTCATCAACTGATAAAGTCAATTTTTTTGGAAAAGGGGAAAACAATGCCTACATGATCAACCTAAATAAAAACTTTTCTGAAAATCTTTGCTTTGTTGCAAATAAAGATGAAATTGCATGGACTTGGCACAAAAGACTTGGCCATGCAAGTTTCAAAACAATGAATAAGTTGTTAAGATTGAATTTGGTTAAGGGTCTTTCTGAATCCTTCTCTAATGTTGAAAATCAAGTTTGTGGGATCTGTGTTAAAGGAAAACAAACAAGAAAATCTTTTAAAAACTTCAATAAAGTACTCACATCTAGGCCACTAGAATTACTTCACATGGACCTTTTTGGCCCTACAAGAATTCTAAGTCTAAGTGGCAAAAGATATGGGTTGTAATCATTGATGATTTTACTAGATTACTTGGGTTATTTTTCTGTCCCACAAAAGTGATACTTGTTTGAATTCAGGAACTTCTGTACCACTGTCTTAACAACTTATCCATATAAAATCAAAAATATTTTGACTGATCATGGGGGTGAATTTGAGAACACATCCTTTTCTGATTTATGTGCTGAATTGCAAATATTCCACAAGTTTTCTTCACCAAGAACTCCAGAACAAAATGGAGTTGTGGAAAGAAAGAATAGAACTCTTGTGGAAATGGCTAGATCCATGCTCTTAGGAAGTAATCTGCCCAAATCCTTTTGGGCTGAAGCTGTAAACACAACCAATCACATTCTAAATAGAGCATTGGTCAGACCAAAAATCAGAAAAACCCCTATGAATTATTGAAAAACAAAAAGCCAACTGTATCTTATTTTAAAACTTTTGGGTGCAAATGTTTGTACACAACAATAACAAAGAAACCTTGACAAATTTGATGCTAAAAGTCAGGAAGCCATCTTCCTTGGCTATTCTGAGGTGTCAAGGGCTTTCAAAGTGTACATTCTTAAAACTAAAACTGTTGAAGAATCTCTACATGTTATCTTTGATGAAAATTCCTTTTCAACTGATAATTCTAAATCTTGCAGGGAAAGACAAGACACTGAAGAGGATGAATTTATTGTGGACTCTTCACCAACTGTTGAGGAGTTTGAAAACATTGAAGAGAACCTGAACACACCATCTTCAAATGATTCAGGTAACATTGTCCCAGAAGTGGGTACTTCTCAACAGGTAATTTCTGAACATCGATTTTTGAAAGATCACCCATTAGACAATGTGGTTGGCAATGTACATGATAGAGTTAGGACTAGATCATCATTCCTGCATGATATTGAAGAAGACCCACTAGCTCTAATTTCCCAAATTGAACCAAAGTCAATTGATGAAGCATTATCAAGTTCTGATTGGATCAATGTCGTGCATGATGAACTTCATCAATTTGAAAGAAATCAAGTATGGGAATTAGTACCTAGACCTAGTGACCAAACAGTCATTGGCACTAGATGGGTTTTCAGAAATAAGTTGAATGAAAATGGTCAAGTCATTAGAAATAAAGCTAGGCTAGTTGCAAAGGGGTACAATCAAGAATTTGGAATTGATTTTGAAGAATCATATGCCCCTGTAGCTAGACTAGAAGCAGTTAGAATTTTCCTTGCTTTTCATCCTCCATGAATTTCAAAGTTTATCAAATGGATGTCAAAAGTGCATTTTTAAATGGATATATTAAGGAAATTGTTTTTGTTGAACAACCTCCTGGATTTGAAAATGAAAAACATCCTAACCATGTTTTCAAGCTTAATAAGGCTCTCTATGGTTTTAAGCAAGCTCCAAGAGCTTGGTATGACCGTTTGAGTACCTTTTTACTTGAAAAATGATATTCTATAGGAAATGTTGATCAGACTTTGTTCATAAAAACAGTCAAAAATCAAATAATTGTGGTCCAAATTTATGTTGATGACATAATATTTGGCTCAACCAATAAAGGCCTATGCACTGAATTTTCAAATCAAATGAAGAATGAATTTGAAATGAGTTTAATGGGAGATCTAACATTTTTCTTGGGATTGCAGGTTAACCAAACATCTGAAGGGATCTTCATCAGTCAAGCCAAGTATGTCAAGGAACTTCTCAAAATGTTTGACTTTGAGAACTCAAGCATTCAAGCACACCTATTGCTATAAATGCTAAGCTAGAAGAGGACTCAAATGGTAAGTCAGTAGACCCAAAGACCTACAGAGGTATGATTGGCTTCTCTACTCTATCTTACAACTTCTAGACCAGATATTCAGTTCAGTGTGTGTTTGTGTGCTAGATTTCAGTCTAATCCTAAGGAAAGTCACATGTTAGCTGTTAAAAGAATTTTCAAATATCTTGTTGGAACATGTGATTTAGGAATTTGGTATCCTGCTAATTGCAAGCTAAATTTGATTGCTATTGTGATGCTGACTATGCTGGGTGTAAATTAGATAGAAAAAGCACAAGTGGCTTGTGTTTATTCCTAGGTGGGTGCCTTATTTCTTGGGCTTCCAAGAAGCAACATTAGTTGCACTGTCAACTGCAGAGGTTGAATATGTTGCAGCAGGTAGATGTGGAACTCAGATTCTCTGGTGAAACATCAACTTCTCATTACAACCAAGATTTAGGTTGTGTACCCATCCTACGTGATAACACAAGTGCAATAAATTGTCTAAGAACCCCATTCAGCATTCTAGAACCAAACATATTGAGATTAGGCATCACTTCCTGAGAGATGAGGTTGCAAAGAAGTCCTTTGAACTCCATTTCATTGAAACTGAAAAACAATTGCAGACATATTCACCAAACCCCTTCCTGAAAACAGATTTTCATCCTTGAGGAGAGAACTTGGTCTTTGTAAATGTCCACATTCTTGATCTCTCTTTAGGTTTGGGTTGAGTGTTATGCACTGTCTAAGGGGGAGTTCTTCTTCATATCATAACCCTTTGCTTCCTTCAGTCACATTGTCCATATCTCTCTCAATTTCACTTCCATTTCTTTTTTACAATGAATTCTTCAACTCACATTGTGTTGAACTTCTTGGTATATCAAATGGTGATTTGGAGAAGGATAAGTTATGCTTGTCTGGACACTTTCACTATGCGAGAGTATATGTCTCCTCCAAGTACTAAGAAATGAAAATGCAATTATTGAGGGGGAGCTTTTATTGTTTAAAGAGAATCTTTCTTGATTTCAAAAACTTGCATATCTTTATTTTGATAGAAAATGATTGAAATCATCATCTCAGGGGGAGCTAGAAAATTCACAAGTCATGATTTTTGCAAAATTCATAACTTTTCTTGCATTTCATCAATTTCCTGCATGATGTCATCATTCAGATGTCTAGAGTCTCCAAATGATCCTTTGAGTGATCTATCATATTTTTTATAATCAACTGTCAACTATGTTTTTCAACCCACAGAAACTCAGAACTCTTCCAAGATTGAAAACAACTTGTGTCTTGAAATTAAAACATCTCTTTGTTTGCAACTGATGTTGGATAAAATTGATTTCTATCTTACAAAACTCTCAAAAATTTTGAAAATTCAACAGAGCAATGGCATTTGTGCTGAGAAACTGCACACCTTCACAATGAATGAAGTGTCATGCATGTCATGAGGTACTAATGCTATCTCTGTTCAAAGGGGATAAAAATTCAAAAATAAATTCAAAATACAGCAAACAATGTGCTATATTTTTTGATGATGACTAAGTAACTGGAAATATTGGCGTCTACAAAACGTATATTTTCATGTCAAAAGGTCATCATTTACCCCTTTGAGACTTACAATGAATAAATTTAAGTATCTAGGGACTATGGTGTGTAAAAAGCACTAGTACTTGAGTGAAAAAGATTTATATCATTTGATAGTCTGTTACAAAAACAAAATATGTGTGTTAATGGAGTTTTGTTTAGAAAGAATCATTTTCATTCATCATCAAGTTGTTCTTTAAGATTGTGTTTTTTTTTCAAAACAATTGTATTCAGTCTAGAGGATATATTTATTTCTTTAACGTTGAGAAATATGGTAGCTTATAATTGATTGTTAGATATATTATATCCCTCAAATCATCATTTCATTGACTCAAGTCTTTGAATGCTCATATCCTATTGGAAATTGTTTAAAACTTGAATTGTGATGAATTTTTTGCAAAATATAACAAATGAATTTTTAAGTCTCTTAAAAATCCTTGAAATGACTATTTCTCTCATTGATTATCATTTTAAAGAAGCCCCAAAAATTCTCAAATTTTTTTTCTCACAAAAATTCAATTTTTTTCAAAGGCCAGGTCGACACCACACCTATCCCGTGTCGACACACACCCTAGGTCAGGTCGACACTACAGTCTTCCAGTGTCGACATTGCCCCCTTGCCACACCTTTTTAAATCGTGGGTTCCGGTTAAGCCCTTGTTGTTCCTACGGGGTATTGCACCACTGCAAACCCTTTTTAGGCATCAGGTCGACCCGACGGTCGCTTTTCTCTCCTTTCCGGCAAGAAATTCCACAAATTTCTCTCTCAATCACATACCTTTCTCAATCATCTCTCTTCTCCTTCATCCACTCCCGATTCCACTCATCCTTGCAACCATGGTGAGAAAAATGGGTCCTCGCCGTGGAGCAAGATCTCAGGCCTCATCTAGGCCAGTTCGGCAGAGGATGATGTTCCTCAATGGAAAGAGAACCAAATGGCGCAATGACCCTGCAGAGCAACCAGGGTCACCTCTGATCTCAGCCAGCAGCCAAGAGAGGTAGACCCTCTTCTTCGGGCAGAGGTAGGGTTTCTAGAGCTGAGAATCCGGGCTCCTCTTCTAGAGATTCTACAAGTCGTCATCATCTTCGTCTGAGTCTTCCAAGTCTCAAGACACACCTCCTCAGAGCCCATAGTGAAGCTAAGCTAATCCTAAAGCCCAGAATAGTGGATTTGACAGACATTCAGCTAGCACATTCCTTTCCAGAAATTCAAACCTACTTCTCTTTTCAGTCTTGGTTAGTCTTCATTTCTGAATTTCAAATCATATATCCAAGACTTGTTCAGGAATTCTACAAGAATTTGAAATGCACAGATGAAGGGTATGAGTCAAAGGTTAAGGGGATTGTTATTGACATGCCAACAGACAAAGCTGCCTCAATTTTCAAAGTACCAGATGAAGGGGCAGATTATCATAACTTCAAATTTGATCTTCATGAAGCTATACCATCATGACAGGCTTACCTAGTGATAATTCTGATTCCAAACAAACCTTTGTCACCAAATTCAACACAAACACATTTCCCTCTGTGTTGAGGATTATCCACCATATGTTGACCACAATTATTACCCCTCAAGGTGGTGGAAGGGACAGGCTAACAGATATACAAAGGTTCATTCTCTATTGCATAAAAGAAATCAAAATCAATCTCCATGTAATAATGTATCAAATTATATCTGAAACAACCAGGAAAGACCTCAAGAGATCTCTTCCATATGCTGCACACCTGACTTCAGTGTTCCAGCACTTTGGTGTGCCTTTAGACAATGAGAAATCCCAGTCTATCCCTAAACCCAACATCTATAGCTTCAAGAATATTCAGAAATTCATGGGATTCAGACTGGAGGGTACTCAAGTTAGGAGAGGGCAGTTGTAGTTGAGGCCCCTCAAGCTCAAGAGGACCAGCCTCAAGGTCAAGGGGACCAGCCCCAGGGTCAAGAGGAACTGCCTCAAGCTCAAGGGGACCAGCCCAAGATCAAGAGGATCAGCCTCCTTTGAATGAGGACCAGCCTCAAGCCTCAACTGAAGTGATATACCCTTCAATGCCCCTCTCTCACCTCAGTTCAACCCTCCTCTATGCACACTGAATTGACATTCCACATGTCTCTCCACAACCCACATTTCAAGCATCCACATCCTCTGGTGGACTTCTGTTCCACCAGAGTTGTTCTCCTTTTTAAATGAAAATTTGAAACCTGAACACCTCTATTCAAACCATGTCACAAGCTTTGAGTTGAGGATTCAAAGGTTAGAGAACATAGTGTCTGCCAAGTTCATAGAGCAAAAGCTGCCTCAGACTATGCAGCTCAAAGATTCAATAGATTAATGGCCATGGGAGATGCTTCATTGAGCTCAAAGAACATCAAGAAAAGTTGGAGAAAGGTCTTCAGGGAATTTTGGCAAATTCCCAAGCTGATGTTTCAACACAAGCAGACTTACATGAGATCACCAGCACAAGACTTCTTTTGCACATTTCGTGGATGATTTGGAGAGCATGAGGAATTTCAATGCTCACTTGACAAGCAGATCTCTGATTTGACAAAGGAATTCAAATCATGCAAAGGCCTGGTTGGTCAGCTGGATCATCTTCCTCTTCACAACCCATATCAGCTGATCTAGCCAGAATTCAAGCTACTTTGATAGAAACTCAGACAGAATGGAAGCATTACTTGCATACAAGACTAACAAACCATTCAAGAGCAAATGAAGTCCAGCTTGACTTTCATGGAGAAAAGATTGTCAGACATTGAGACAATCTTACTTCCCATTCCTCCTCCTCCTCCACCTTTACATAATGTAATTTTGAGATGTCAAGGGGGGAGAAGAAAGAAAGAGAACAAGAATGCAAGAAAGATTGAAATTTTGGAAAGATTGTAATGTTTCTCTTGAATGAAATGAAATGGTTTTTTTTTTTTGCTCAGCTTGATTGAATTTCTCACTTGTGTCTTTAATGTGATTGAAAATTGTTATGTGAATGAATGAATGCTTGTCAAGTTGCTTGACCTCTTTTATGCAACTAACTTACTTCAAGTAACATTGTACTTCACTAGTACAACCATCAATTGTAAATGAGTTATATTTAAAGGTCTTTGACAAGCATGAACAACAAGAAAAATAAGGACTTTGAATAACCAAAAATTGCTTAAAATCTCACCTCATCAAAACCTCATTGTCATATGGATTTAATGTTGCCATCATCAAAAAGGGGGAGATTGTTGGGTTGAGTGTAATTTCATATCATTTCCCCTCTTATTTTGATGATGACAAATGTGATTTTAATGCAAATTAATTGAAACATGATCAACACATGTCACCTGAAATTTATATTCAAAAAGCAGTTTCAAAGCACATCATCATTTGTACTCATAATAACATATTTTACTAATGATAAATGTGTTTAATTTTAGGTACAAATACTTTTGCAAAGGTGGTGTCGACACACCCCACAATGGTGTCGACACAATATCTCAGACTCAAAGGCAAAAGCTGAAGAAATGCTGAGACTGTGTCGACACGAGTCAGAAAAGCAGGTCGACACGATTGCAAATTCTAGGAATTAGACTACTCAGGTCGACACTGTCAGGATCAGGTCGACACTGGACCCGTTCCCAGAACAGCCTGTTTGCAGAATGGGACAGCAGGTCGACGCAAGGATGAGAGTAGGTCGACAATGGATCACTTCCCAGAACAGCCTGTTTTTCAATTTGGGACAGGAGGTCGACCTCACCACCAGGGCAGGTCGACACACTACGGAAAGATTGCAACTTAAAATGGATGATTGCCACGTGTCATCCTAGGGCGATGGTGTATCAACCTAGATCGTGTGCCCTTGTACCCAAGGGTATCCTTGGAATCTTGGGTATAAAAAGCCCCCAATTGGCCATCCATCACATCAAGAGACCCAACGAACTCTTGGAGCCTTCCAGAAGTTCCCTGCGGCGGCGACAAGAGCTCATCTCCCTCCTCTGCTCTCCTGGTGTCTTCTGAAGACTAATTCTCATCAATTCGATTGTGAGAATTGGAGTGTGATCCTTGAAGAAGCATTTGAAGCGCCTCAAGGAAGCAGATCAAGTAGAAGCATCCGTTGGAGAAGATTTCAAGGAAGATCCCAAGTTCAAAAGTGCAGAGCATCGCTTGGGACTTCAAGAATCCAAGCTTCTTCCCAATCTGAGCTTCTACAAGGGAGTACACTGAAGAACAAAGTCCTTTCATAAAACTCTACTGTACTTTTGTTCTTCTTAGACATTTTGAGATTGTGCAAGTGCTTCTGCATAATTCTCATGAATGTTCTCATGTTCGACATGATCTGCTGCTAGAAGATCTATGTCTTGTGTTGGTGTCTAGCAAAGTTGTTTGTGAGCATTGTGCTCAGTTTGAGTGTCGAACTCAAGTGTTGTGAGCAGTCTTGCTCAGGGATCTAGAGTAGTCTTACTCTAGAGTTGTGTGAGTTGTAAACTCAGGTGTGGAGTTGTCTGGCTCAGTGGTGTGTGTTACCCAGGTTGTTTAGTGAATCCTCACTGGGTGTGAGGGGTGGATGTAGGAATCACATGGGTTATTTCGAACCACCTAAAATCTCTGTGCACTTGTCTATTTGTGGTTTGATTCTATTATCGTTAGATGCTTGCATAGGGAACGAAGATTCACTTAATCAACTGGTTTTCAACATATTTTATCAACTCACTTAACATCTCATCAGATCTGTGTTTTTCATTGCTAAATTGCCTCTGATTCTCAAAGTAATTTTTAAATTGCTTAAGCTTCCGCATAGAGTGGCATAGATCTATTCATCCCCCCCCTTCTAGATCTATCCACACCTTTTCCTCGATCCTTCAGGATTGAGGGGGGGTGGGGGATGAAATTGGATGGATAGGAGAAAGGAGGATTGGGAAATGAGTAGGTAAGGAGTGGGAGGATCGGAGTGGAAATGGGGAGGGGGAGATGGGAACCCGTGAAGGAGTGATGCCTAGGAGCGGGCCTAGATGAAGAAGCATGGAAAGAGGAAGGGGATGGAGGCGAGGAGAGGCCGCTGCCCGGACAGTATGCTTAGAAAGCATAGAAATGATGTCTCGGGTGAATGCGGAAGAGGAGCTTGGGAATTGGGGTCTTCATGAGTATCTTGAGCATACGTGGGGTTTGACCCTTAAACGCCGCCCTCCTCATTGTCGGCTTGAGAGGAGGACTGAACAGACTCTTCAGGTGATTGTTGTGTAACCATTCTGACAATTTGTGGACATTGTCCCATATTCAAAGGCCGGCCTGATTGTCAGTCATATTCAAAGAGGTCAACAAGAGTCCATTAGCACACAACCTATGATTTTAGAATGGTTAAGTTGAGTTACTTACACTATTTTTAGAAGAAAAGTAGATTTCTACCGAATAAAGTGATCAACACATCCCCAAGAATTTTAGATATGAAGTTATGGTTAATAATCTTGCAAAATTCCTGTTTCTCCAAAACCTTACTCAAGCCGGGTGAATAGGCAGACTAATAGGAAGGTGAAAGGTCCTCTGCCCCGTACCGTGAGGAATCCACTATTTAGGGATTATAGAGTTCTCCTTGGAACCAACCCGATTTACTCGAGAGGGAATCCCCGAGAAAGGTTGTAAACCAAGGAGGGGCTATCCTAAAATGTGCGGGAGGCTAGAACAGAGAAGAAGGGCCCCCCTCGAGACTGAGGACCGTTAGGACCACACATGAAGAAACAGGAAAGAAAACAAATCAAATGACAGAAAAACAAACTTCTTTGAAGTAAACGGCAAGGCAAGGATGCGCAGTTCATCAGAAACAAATTGACGGCATGATCGACAGACGCGAGAACGTGATAAACGACAACCTATATGGATTCTATAATAAATAAATGGCAGGAATGTTGGACGCTTACCTGGGCAAACGGCAATATCTCTTACCGTTTACCTGGAGGCGACTGAGACCACAGCAGCAGTGCTTATCCCACTGTGATCGCCAGAAAAGAGCTGTGGACGATCCGTTTCCCGTGCTCCTCTCAGACTGTGGGATCCGCGGTGGTTCACGAAAGGCGTGCTCCCTCGAGGCGATGGAGGTTGTTGATTGACTCCGTTGACTCCCCGTTGACTGAGTTGATCAGGAGAGAAAACAAAGAAAGAAAAACAACAAGAGAAAGGAGATGTGTGATCGCAGGGTCTACCTGTGCCCAAGGAAGTGTTGTGACCACGTTGATGATGCTGCCTCACGTAGCGGACGGAATGGGGCCTCAACTTCTCCTTCTTCGGGCGGCCAAAGAAAGAGAGATCCCGGGTCTTCTACGATCGTTCCTGCCACAAAAGAGACTCTATTGACTTAAATGAACTGTAGAAGCATCCTAAATAGAAAGGAAACAATCCCAAAAGGAGAGTCCCGTACCGGTTGCGGACTTGAGAAGAGGGGTGGTCAAGTGCTATGAACCCCCTTCTTCTCCGTTTTTAGTTGGGAAACCCTTTATAGGTGTGTAGGTAGGTGTCCTACTGCCTATAGTATCTGAGAGGTATGTGTAAGGCCCTCGAATTTGTTGCATTGTTTGTATTGCATGTGAATACTTCATGTGTGTATGTATGTATGTATGTATGCAAATATCTACATATGTATTAACTATTATACTTATGTATGCATGTATAAGTTAGTTGTAAATAATGTATGAATGGTATGATGGTAGTGTGTACATGATAATGTATGCATATGGCACATATATAGGTATAAGATGCGCATGGTTTCTGCATATTTTAGAGTTCTGGCCGAAGGCCAGCTTGGCGTCAATATCAATGGATGTTTGTGTTGTGTAGGCGTCAACCATATGGACGCCAACACTAATCCCAGCGTCCAGCGATGTGGATGCTAATTTCTCTGACCCGCATACGTTGTAGAGCCAGAAATTCCGGGAACAAGCTACCCCAACCATTGGGGAGCGGTCTCCAATGGTCTGAAAGCCCTCTTGTCCGACCTGCGTGAGAGGAGAGCTTCCCTCCTCTATATACAAGCCTTTTGCAACCCTCAGCCCTCTCTGGGCTCTTTGCAAAGAGAAGAAGACAAACCCTAGTTTCTGTGAGAAGGACCTGACTTTGCAAGCCTAGATCCGGGAATTGGAGCTTCATCCGGCCATCTACAACGACTGGGAGATAGCTGGAGCATCAGGGAAGGCTTCCCGGCCTCGCTTTGGTGTCTACATTAGTCAAGAACCCGGAGGAAGGTGTCTTTGGAGGCTTCTTGGGACTGCCCAAGGAGAGCTTCACCGCCATTTAGATCCCTTGGAGTATTTTTAGAGGCAAGTAACTTACCCCTATCGTCCATGTAGATGTCAAGTAGGGTTTATAATTTTATGTATTTTTCCTCGCGTCCTAGATCCCCCATTCACCTTTGCATTGGAGTTCGGTCTGTGTTTCTGCACAGACAGGAACTTGGCGTCAATGCCCTTGACGCCGAGATCCCTGGTATGCGTCCAGCGATCTTGCCGTCCACTCCTGGAACGGCCAGAGACCGCCACCAACTTCGTCTGGACAGAACAGTGAACTGTTCTGCCCTTCTATATGATTAATTTCGACGTGTTTTGCGATGAGGATATAATGTAACTCTTATATGCTATGTATACTAGCTAATGTGATGAATGGGAGAATGAATGAACATTTATTTTGTGGGTGGTTGAGTTTATTCGTCTATCTAATGTGTATGCGAAAAGAATAGAAATGTATATTCACCATGATCCTAATGATCCGTGGCGAAGTTTTGTTGCCCAAATTTGTTAGACCATGTATGTATGATTCTGTCTGTGCTCTGAGTTTTGACATTTTTCCCCGTGCTTGTATGGTTATTGAAATTTCTATTTGGGGAAATAGAAATTATGCGTACGTCGTGTTAAATTTCCAGTAAATTGCGTGTTGCTCAGTAAATTCGGGAATAAATTCTGTGACCCTGTGCATGCTAGGGTGCAGACAGTGAGCTGTTAAATTTGTGATTATGTTCAACTCCATGTTAAATTGCATTATGAATAGTAATGTGAAATTTATGTTAAATTTTCTGTAACTTCATTTTGAGTCATAAAAATCTGAAAATTTTCATGTGGAATCATAAACCTGAGATCATCATGTGGTTAAATTTCAAGTCGTTTGGACAACTATATAGTGAAATATGAATTTTTCCATGTGAGAAATGTGAAAAGAAAAATGCATGCTAATGTGGGAATAATGTGACATGTGTGTGTGATCTGATTTGTGCAAATTCTGAAAATGTAATCCCTGTTAACTATAGAATCATGTTAGGAAAACAGAGCCCTTGTGTGAGTGAGAAAAATGAATGAGAGGCAAGTGTCATGTGTAAAATGTGTGTAAAAACCGATATGTGTAATGTGTAAAACTGTGCCAAGTGTGATACTGCTTCCATAGAGGGCTGTGGAACCGTACCATGGAAAAGTCCCCATGGGAAGGTTCAATGTGTTGTGATCCTAAGGGCATTAGGATGAAATCCTGGAGGTGGACAAGTACCACTGGTTAGGGTGGAGACTTGTTCTCTCGGTCTGCGCAGTCCAAGAGTCGTCACTGTATTGCCCAGGTGGCGTCTATGTGTATGTGATGTGATGTGTCCTTCTTATGGTGGTTTGGACTATGTGTCACGGCACTAAATGTGAATGTGAAAATGTGTATGTGTTCATGTGTAAGAATTGTGTAGTGTGAACAATGTGTAAATGTGAATGTGAAAATGTGTATGTGTTCATGTGTAAGAATTGTGTAGTGTGAACAATGTGTAAATGTGAATGTGTAAATGTGCAATGTGTAAAAAGTGAAGTATGTGGATTAGAAATTGTGTAAAAATGTGAAACCAAAATGTGAGGATGTGAAATTGGAAACCCATGATATGATGATCTGAAATCATATTAGAACAGCAACATAAATGTGGTTATGCTTTTGTGCTATATGTGTACAATGCGTAGAACTCATGCTAAGGACAATTCGTACGTATGTGTAAACCATGCCATGTGTGTATGCTCTCACGTTGTGGTTTGAATGAGAACATAGCTTTCATGTGTTAGATTGTAAAGTGTTAAACCACATCAAAACAGCAAGCTTAAAGCATGTAAAATGGTGATGTGCATGTGTATGAATGAGTGGTAACCATGTTAGCAATGTTTCCTTTCATGTATGTAAGCTAGTCATGCTAGATTGCTCTCATGTTTAGTTTAATTGTAGGCAGAACTTCCATGTGTAGGAATGATTAGAGAGCATGTGATAGGATATTTTGATTTAGAAAATCTGAAAGCATGAATCATGTGTTCATTAGTAGAATTTCCAAGATAAGGTTGTTAATTTCAATGTCACGCATGCTATATGTTGTGTCTTGTAAATGTGTATGTAAAACCTGCTATGATATGTACATGTATGGTATGTGTAGAGTTATTTGCTGAGTCTTTTAGGCTCATTACTTGCTTCGGCGTACAGGTGTAGTAGGTGACACACCTTTGGAAGAGATCGTGGAAAGCGACTCCGAGCGCGGGGAGTAGCTAGTTTAGTGGAGCTTAGTTGTGACATTTTGGCATTTTGATGTATGTAATTGCAACATTGTAGTAGCATTATCATGGAAAAGTGTATAAGTGTGGACAATTATGTATTTGATTTTCAGCAATTTAATTATGTGGACTTTTAGTTCTTTAAATGTTATCGAATCATGTATGTTAAATGTGGATGATGAATGAAATGAAGACAGTGGTTCTTTTACTTCCGCTACTCTGTTCTTATATTCATGTGTATCTCAACTGAATGTTATTGTTGGGTAAATGTCCCACTGTGGCAACATTCACTATATCGACGTGGGTTGGTATAACCGTACCGATATAATGAGGGTCGCTACAGTATGTGTAGCATGCAAAACTAAAGAGAAAAGGAAGGGAAAGAGAGAAAGAGGAGGGGGTAATCCTCGTTGTTGTGGCGTTGCTGACTCCCTGGTGGGCTCCTCCAGCTCAGATGAAGCCTCCTAGACGTCCTGAATGATGAGAAGGAGAGAAAGAGGAAGGATCAAAGGATGAGTGTACTTTTCTCTCTCTTCTTTCAAGGCAACAGCATGTGGACGTCTAGCCTCTCCTCCCTCCACTTAGAAGACTAGAGGGTGAGTTAAATAGGCAGTGGGGGTCGTAGCTAGGGTGCCTAGGATGCTAAGTGTGAAGAAACACACTTGCACAGTTGGCAATCCATGGATTAAAGCTCCAACCAATGAGGAGAGGCCAAGTAGGATTTTTACTGGGCCAAGGGGGTGCCAAGGTGGCCCATATGCCGATTGGGAATGGCTACATGCGTTGCATGGCCGAGAGAATGGTGTAAGTGGGCTGGAATCTCGGGGTAGTTGCGCAGACCAAGTAAACCAGGTTGGTGTCCAACGATGTCACCGCCAACCCCATGCAGACGTCCACATGGGTGGACGTCAATTATAGTCAACGTCCACCGACCTTGCCGCCAACATGAAGTCAGCGGTAGTCGATGTTGCCGTCTACATGGGATCCGAGGCAGGTCAACAAACGGTCAAACAAGCCTTATTGGGTGATGAACCACGCGGAGATGGGCCAAAATCTCGCGTCTACATGTGGTTTGAACGTTTCACACTAGATGTTTGGTAGGCACGTTGATCTTTCACACGCTAGATAAATTGCTACTCTATCTACTTACAATTAACACACAACTTAGTTTGATTTAAACTCTATTTGAAATATCAAAAGTCTGTGTTTCCATCAAAACGAAGGTCATAGTTTATCTAACAGATAGTAATCTATTCAACCCCCCCTTCTAGATTACCATATTGGACAATTCCGAACATCTTTCAACCTGCACCCCCGACCCCGCACGTTTATTGAGGGAGTTCTCTAGGCGGTAGGCGAACTCGAGTTACGGACTCTGGTAGCAGAGGGGAAAATGGTGGGGACAGCGGCGTAGAGTCATTTACAGAGCTCTACATGGTTCCGGTACCAGATTATCTAGTCTTTCTCACTGCCTCACTCTACGTGGTTCCGGTACCATTTAGAGGGGCCAGACGTGGGACCGTAGTCCAGCCAGACTATGGAAGTTGTGTGGTTACTTTTAGTTCTGTATGTCACTCCGGTGGGTGGTGGTAGACATGGACTGGTGGTCGAGGGTAAGGCACGTGGCGCACCTGACTGGTTGACTAGTGGTAGTTGTTCTATGGCTAATGTCTTTGTCTAGATAGTGGTTCTCTATCTGTGTTTGCAGCCTTGGGGTTCATCCTAGTGTTGTGGTTTACATGGGTTTCCGATCCCAACGTGTTTAGAACGATGGCCATGTAGTTACTTTTCACTTCCACACTTACTTTGTTAGTAGAATAGATTACATGCTTAATTTCAATTAAACACATATATCTATTCTACTTGTTAGAACTAGTGGGAGATTGGTAGTCGCTACTGGGCTTCTTCGTGAAGCTCATTCCCTCCTTTACAGGTGAAACTTCACAGAAGTACCTTTCGCAGCGGCCATAGGAGACCGAGCCGTAGTAGACGACACCCTCGTTGAGTAATGTTCCCTTTGTACTTATCTCGTCACCCTCAGGGTATGCCCCTAAGGGATCTATTATTCCCTTTCTTTTTGCACTTGTACTTGTTACTTGGGACTGTACTAGACTCGTACTTCGTGTTGGACGCTTTTCCTTCACTTGTTAGTACATTTTTAGTGCTTGTTGTCGTTGCTTACTTCCGTTACATATCTTGTTAGACTGGTCCATTAGCCCTTTCGGGTCTTCAGAGGGTGGTGCCGACGGTCGGATTCTTGAAGGGAGCCGGGGGTCCGGGCGTCGGGGCTGTTACAACTTTGTTCAAATAAAAAGCAAACTAACTAACTAAGACTAAGATCTTGGTCAACAACTCAATGGGTCACTCTTGTGCCTTCTCATCCCCATCCTCATCTGTGTGGTGTTCCTCATCAGACTCACCTAAAACACATATAACAAATAGCACAGGATGAGCGATAACGCCCAGTAGGACTTAATATCTCGAAAGTAGGCATGCTTTAAGTGATTAATATTTTGACATAGCAGGAAACTAGAGACAACAATCAAGTATAGTCAAGAGAGTAATGGCACACGATAGCAAGAGAACAATAGTACGTTTCACAAAGAGTATAGCACAGCTAGCACGTTTAAGGAACGGCCATATCACGAGATAGCATGTCATGATAGCACAATAGCACACTAGTCAAGATAGCACTTTGATTGTCTTTAGATTATCGAGATAACTAGTACTTAAGTGTAATGCCGAACACTCTGATCATTAAACTCCCATGGGCACTAGCACTTTCAGATGCACCTCATAGGACCAGATGGGGCCCTTTATAATGTTGCTTGGCATTGCTCATGTTTTTATCTTTAGACAATCAGTCAAAATGGCCATAGAGAGTACCAAGAAATAGATGAGATAGTGGAAGAGATAGATGAGGGTATAGAGAGAACTTGAATACATGAGAGAATAGAGATAGTAGATGAGAACGAGGGTCATGTTCATAAAACAATGACAAATAGACGATAGTAGTAGTTGCACAACACAATTCATTGTGCCGGCAGTATGGCAGAACTCACCAACCACCCACTAGTCATGCCATGAACACAATCCAGAGGTCTGGTGTGATCTCAAGGTAGGAGAGAAGTCTAAGGCCGTTGGATCTTGTTCATCCTCAAGGGTATCATGGGTATTGATGGTACAACTTGCTCATTCGCAATGGACGTCTGCTAAAGTCAAGAAGTTTTACAGAGGCCTTGACAAGGAGTTCCTATTCCAGTCAAGAGTATTCCCAATGGAGAGGTCGTTCAAGTCAAGAAAATGGTGTATAGAAATATTTTCCCGTCTTGCCTTGAGTGCTCGAAGGCAGAGGGAGGGACGCGATAACGGTATCCAAATCAAGCGAATAAAACGAAGACAAGTTCATTTAAAATAACATGAAGTAATTGCACTTAGTTACCAAATATATTGTTGAGGTGGTTTATGTAAAGTCTCATGTCAAAAAGTCATGTTTGGTATGTGCTTGTGAGAGAGAATCAATGATAACATGTGAGAGTCATGCACATGTCTTTTAAATAAGGAAAATCATGTGAGTATAATTTACAATTTATTTATCATGAGGGTTACTGCTCATTACATAGCACTCCAAGGGTATAACCATGATACTAGAACATGAATAGCATGGTTTAACTAATAAATTAAGGTTCTGGAATATACAGTGAAATCGCAACATAGGCACCCGTCGCGTTCAAATTATGACGGCTAGGTCTGTCACGTTCATGGATAATCGGATCAAACAATTGATTGGGAACTGAAAGGCGATGGGATGACTGGTCACGTCTATAGAAATCAGTCCATAGTCGCGATGGTCTTGTCCGATGCGTTCAAGGAAATGGGTAGCATACTAATTGTTGACAACGTAATCGCGACGTCGGGGTCTGTCGCGTTACTGGCAATCGGTACAGGACACATAGATGTGACGCAGCGGACCATCGTCTGCAGGATGCAACACGGTCCAGTGTCGCGACCAGGTTGAGAACTCGACCGATTGAGCCGTCTCATTCTCAGAGACCCTGGCCAAACCCGAAAAGTGAAATGGAACACCTTGGGTTGCGGTCTAGTTATCCAAGTACTTGACACAGAGGTCTTTCAAAATTCATATATAATCATATACTCAACGAAAAACCATGAAATCAGTGTTAAACGAAACTAGACTTGAAGAGGTATTAACAGTAAAGAGTAATTAGATTTCTAACATGGTAAGAGCATTCTATTAATAGGTTCTTCACGATGAACCAAAAATTTGACACAGTGGTGAAGAATGATTTAATTCGAACAAGGTACTTGATAAAAATTGGGGAAAGCATGTCATTAGATTCCTAGCATCATGTAGCATGTACGATAAAAGTTTTAGGGCACGAGAGCAAGCATAGATAGGAATTTACGTTGAACATGTTGGATCAGGTACATGTTCTAAACAAAACTTTAGAGATGAAATACTCATAGACGACATGATAAAAATTGGGAAAAACATGGGACTTTTGATGCTGAGATCATGGACTGTCTAGGGTTGAGTTTAATTTATTTTTTTTGAGCAACTACTCCTCAAAAAATCTAAGATTTTTAAATTAGCATAATATCATGTTTTTGCTAAGACAAAACCTTAAACAGACTTTCTACAAATTAAATGTATCAATTACATATCACAAAAAAATAATACATATAGTAGTCAGACAAACTCTATCTCAGAAAATTTTCTTAAGTCCACAAACTCCTCCTATGTCATACTAAATCCGACTTGAGACTCCGACTGTCATCTCTGACTCCTTTAGAATCGAACTCAAAACAACTCAGAAATTTTTCTAAGTCCACACTACTATATACAATCCGACTGTCAACTTCAACTCATGTAGTCGAATGCTTCAGAAATCTAACTCCTCAGTATCTGACTGCTAAAGTCGAATTCTCTTGATTTCCACTGAAGTCTGAAGGATCGAGAAGTGATGAGGACAAGATCTAGAATGGGGGGTTGAATAGATCTATGCCTACTAATGCGGAAGCTTAACCAATTTTTAAAAACTCTTGAATCAGAGACAAATTGAAAAACAGATTTCACAGATCTGAAGATAAATTGAGTGAGTTGTGTAATCGGAGTGTGTGAACAAATTGATTAGATGAATTCAAACGATCCTATGCATGCATCTAACGAAGGGTAAATTCAAACCACAATCAGATCAATGCACAAGATTTTTAGGTGGTTCGGAAATCACACCATGTGATTCCTACATCCACCCCTCACACAGTGAGGATCCACTAATCAACCTGGGTACAACACACCCACTGGAGCCTAACAACTCCAACAACCTGAGTTTACAACTCACACAAACTCTAGAGTAAGACTAC
The DNA here is from genome assembly GCA_014218235.1 of Colocasia esculenta. Lineage (NCBI taxonomy): Eukaryota > Viridiplantae > Streptophyta > Magnoliopsida > Alismatales > Araceae > Colocasia > Colocasia esculenta. The sequence goes on from CM024760.1 coordinate 56,847,504, forward strand.
TCTAGAACCCTGAGCAAGACTGCTCAACAACACCTTGAGTACGACGACTCAAAACCACTGAGCACGACGGCTCACAAACAACTTGCTAGAAAGACACAAGACTCAGATCCTCTAGCAACAGATCTAGTCCAACAAGAGTTAAATCATGAGACTCATGCAACAACCCATGCACAATCTCAGAATCACTCATAAGAGAAAAGGAAAATGAGAATTGTATCGATGAGCTTTTCTCTTCAGATGTACTCCCTTATAGAAGGTCGAATTGTGAAGAGCTTTGATCTCTGGAAGTTCCTGGGCGATGCTCTGCAATCTGTTCTTCAGGATCTTCCTTGAATTCTTCACAGGAGTCGGCTTCTACTTGATCTGCTTCCTTGAGATGATCCAATTGCTTCTTCAACGATCAATTTCCACTTCTCATGCTTGAACAGATGAGAATTTGACTTGAGGAAGCACCAGGAAGGCAAGAACAGGGAGAAGAACTCTTCTAGCCGCCAACGGGATTTCTGGGAGGCTCTGAAAGGGTTATTGCATGTTGAATGGCCAATAGGAGGGTATTTATACCCCTAATAGTCCAAGTGTACCCTTGGGGGTCATGGGCACACGATCCAAGGCTAATCCAACAATTCCCTAGGGTGCCACGTGTCCAGGACAAAATTTAAGTCACAGAGATTCCGGAGTGTGTCGACCTGCCCATGAGGTGTGTCGACACACTGTCCCAGACTAGTAAATCAATTCCCTGGGAGAGGTCTCTAATGTCGACCTGAGATGATCCAGTGTCGACACCCTGTCCCAGACAGCAAAACAGGCCTTCTGGGAGAGGCATCTAGTGTCGACCTGCCTGCATTTGGTGTCGACCTGACTGAAGAGACCTGTGAACAAGATTCTCTGGGATCTGCCTCTAGTGTCGACCTACCCTGATCTAGTGTCGACACTAGTTGACCATTTCGTCATCTTTTGGCTTAGGGCTTGAAGCATTGTGTCGACACCATCATGGGGTGTGTCGACACTACCCTTGTAATAAATGATTGTCCTTGAGAATTAAACACATAAATCATTAGTCAAATGTATTATCATGAATATAAATGATAAATGTGTTTGGAAACATACTTTTTGAATATTGTTATTTCAAGTGTGATGTTTTTCACATGTTCCAATTGTTATGCATTAAAATCACAACTTGTCATCATCAAAATGTGAGGAGAAATGAATTAAATTCACACTCAACCCAATAATCTCCCCCTTTTTGATGATGGCAACATTGAATTCATATGGAAGTGAAAAGTTTCATGAAATGTGATTTTAACATTTTGTTTATTCATCACTCAGTTTGAAAAGCATTGATTTACTCTGAGTTATGCTTTATTTCCTTTTTGTTCACACTTGTCAAAGACTTTTGAACAAATTTTAGTAACATTTGAGAGTTGCACATGAAGGACACAATGTTACTAGAAATGAGCTATTTTCACACAAAGGTCAAGCAGCTTGACAAACATTCATACATTCACATATTGACATTCATTCAAAGAGTTTTCAATCACATTGAAGACACAAAAGTTTCTATTCATTTCATTCAAGGATATGAACATTACAATCTTCCAAAAACACATTTAAAAAGCATTACAATCTTTCTTTCTTGCTATCTTCTCCCCCTTTGACATCATCAAAAGAAATGACATTAGGTGGGAGGAGGAGGAGGAGGAATGGGTATCAAGATGGTCTCAATATCCGTCAATCTCTTTTCCATTGAAGTCAGACTGAACTTCATTTGAGCTTGGATAGTTGAGAGTCTTGTATGCAAGAGGTGTTCCATTCTCTCTGAATTCTCTGACATTGTAGCTTGAAGTGCACTGAAATCAGTTGACATTGGCTGAGAGGATGAAGAGGAACCAGCTGACCAACCATGTCTATTCAAAATTTTGAATTCCTTTTTCAGTTCAGACATCTCATCATCAATATGAGCAGATAAGTTCTTCATGCTCTCTAAGTCATCTACCAGATGAGCAAAAGACAGTCTTGTCTTAGATATCTGAGAAAGAGTTTCTTTTGTGTTGAAGACATCAGCATGGGAATTTGCCAAAATTCCCTTAAGAACTGTTTCCAACTCTTCTTGATGCTCTTTTAGTTCAATAGAAGCATCTCCCAATGTTCCAATCAATCTGTTGAATCTTTGCACTGCATGATCAGAAGCTGCTTTTTGCTCAATAAATTTTGCAGACATAGTGTTCTCCAACCTCTGTACCCTCAACTCAAAGTTTTCTGACATTGTCTGAATGGAGGTGTTCAAGGCATCAAATTTGTCATTTAGAAAGGTGTACAACTCTGGTGGAACAGAAGGTCCACCAAAGGATGTGGAGGCTTGAACTTGAGGTTGTGGAGAAAAAGATGGAATTTCTGTCTCAGGGTTCAGGGAGGAGGAGGGCTGAAGTTGAGGTGAGAGTGGGGCATTGAAGGGTACATCAACTTCATCTGCAATATGAGGCTGATCTTCATTCACTTGAGGCTGGTCCTCATTTGCTGGAGGCTGGTCCTCTTGAACTGGAGGTTGGTCCTCCTGAACTGGAGGCTGGTCCTCTTGAACTGGAGGCTGGTCCTCCTGAACCACAGGGGCCTCTACTACAACTGGCCCTCTCCTAACCTGATCACCCACAATCCTGAAGCCCATAAGCTTTTGAACATGCTTGAAACAATAAATGTTGGACTTAGGAATTTTCTGAGACTTCTCATTCTCAAGTGACACACCAAAGTGTTTGAAGACTTGAGTCAAATGGGCTGCATAAGGAAGTGATCTACTTAAATCTGCCCTAGTTGTCTCAGACATAATCTGGTACATTATGACATGGAGGTTGATCTTTATGTCCTTTGTCATGCAATAAATCACAAACCTTTGGATGTCTGTGAGTCTGTCTCTCCCACCACCTTGGGGTGTTATGATAGTGGTAAGGATATGATGGGTAAGCCTCAACACTGGTGGAAAAGTGTTGGTGTTGAATTTAGTAACATGTGTTTGCTTGAGATCAGACTCATCTACCTGCAATCCAGTCAAGATGGTATAGGCTTCATGAAGGTTGAACTCAAAATTATGGTAATCAGCTCCTTCATCTGGAATTTTGAATATGGTGGCTGCTAGGTCTGTAGGCAAATCAATCTCAATTCCTTTGACCTTTGACTTGTAACCATCATCAGTGCATTTCAAATGCATATAGAATTCCTGGACAAGTCTAGGGTATATGATGCAAAACTCATAGATGAAGGATTGCCAAGACTGAAATTTGAAAAAGTTGATGACCTCAGGAAAAGCAGCATTCAATTCACTGTCCTCTAAATCCACAACCCTAGGTTTCAAAATGGTTTTCCCTGCACTAAGTGGTTTGGAAGGAGTGGCCTCAGAAGGCTGGGAAGACTCAGAGGATGAAGATGATGACTGCTCAGAGACTTCAGGAGAAGAATCCAAAATCTTCCTCCTAGGGTATGCAGACCCTCTACCTCGACCAGAAGAAGTTCTACCTCTCTTAGCAGACGACGGGGAGGCAGATGAAGGCCCTGGCTGCTCTGCAGGGTCATGGCGCCTCTTGGTTCTCCTTTCAGTAGGAGGATCATCATCCGCCGGAATGGGCCTTGCCGTAGCCCTGGATCTTGCTCCACGGCAAGGGGCTTGCTTGTGGGCCATGGAAACAAGATGGAGTGGAATAGGAGAGGATGGAGAGTGAGGAATGAGAGAAGAAGGACAGGGATGGAATGGAGGAGGGAAGAGGTGGAAAGCCTACCGGATTCAAAGGTAGAAGACGGCCGTCGGGTTGACCTGCAGAAGAAAAAAGGGTTTTCAGGGTACACTATCCCACAGGAACAACCAAACCCTTAACCGGCGCCCACGGCGTAAATGATTCTGGCGGGGGTTAGTGTCGACACTAGAGGAGGTGAGTGTCGACCTGAGCTAAAGTGTGTCGACACTGTGTCGACACTAGATGAAGGTAGTGTCGACCAGGCCTGATGAAAAATTGAGGTTTGAGTATGGAAAAAATTTTGTGACCTTTGGGACATCTTTATAATGATAATCAATGGGTGGAATAATCATTTCAAGGATTTTTAAGAGGCTAAAAAAATTCATTTGTTATATTTTGGAAAAAGTTCAACACAGTTCAAGATTTACACAATATTCAACAGGATATGATCATTCAGTGACTTGAGTCATTAAAATGATGATTTGAGGGATATAATACATTTAACAATCAACTACACACTACCATATTCTTCAAGTCCAAAGAAATAAAAAATCTTTTAGATTGAAATCAAGTGTGTTGAAAGTAAACAACTTTTTAAAACAACTTAATGATGGATAGGAATGATTCTTTTAAACAATTCTCCAATGATACATACATTTTGTTTTTTTTGAAACAAACTATCAAATGAGATAAATCTTGTTCACTCATGAACTAATGCTTTTCACACACTATAGTCTCTGGATACTAAAGAGTTATCCATTATCAAGTCTCAAAGGGGTAAATGATGACCTTTTGACATGAAAATATACGTTTTTTAGACGCCATTATTTCCAGTTACTCAGTCATCATCAAAAAATAGGGCATATTTATTTTGCTTTGCATTTATTTTTGATTTTGAACCCCTTTGATCAGAGATAGCATTAGTGCCTCATGACATACATGGCACTTCATTCATTGTGAAGGTGTGCAGTTTCTCAGCACATGTGCCATTGCTCTGTTGAATTATGAAATTTTGGAGAGTTTTTTAAAAAAGAAATCATTTATATCCAACATCAGTTGCAAACAAAAAAACATGTTTAAATTCAAGGCACACATTATCCTTCAGTCTTTGAAAGAAATTTGAATTTATATAGCTTTGAAGAATATAGGTGAGAGTTGACAAATGAATATAGTAGATCACTCAAATGATCATTTTGAGACTCTAGACACCTGAATGAGGACATCATGCAAGGAAATTGATGTAATGCAAGAAAAGTTTTGAATTTTTCAAAAGACATGACTTGTGAATTCTCTAGCTCCCCCTGAGATGAGGATTTCAACCACTTTTCATCAGAATAAAGATATGCAAGTTTTTTGAAATCAGAAATAATTCTCTTTGAACAACAAAAGCTCCCCCTCAACAATTGCATATTCATTTCTTGGTACTTGGCGGAGACATATACTCTCGCATAGTGAAAGTGTCCAGACAAGCAGAACTTGTCCTTCTTCAAATCACCATTTGATATACCAAGAAGTTCAACACAATGTGAGTTGAAGAGTTCATTGTCAAAAAGAAATAGAAGTGAAATGGAGAGAGATATGATCAGTATGAATCAAGGAAGCAAATGAATATGATGATGCAAAGAACTCCCCCTCAGAAGATGCCTAACACTCAACCCAATCCCAATGAGAGAGAAATCAAGAAAATAGACATTTACAAAGACCAAGTTCTCTCCCTAAAGATGAGAATCTACTGTCAGGAAGGGGTTTGGTGAAGATGTCAGCAATTTGTTTTTCAGTTTCTATGAAGTAGAGTTCAAAGGATTTCTTTGCTACCTCATCTCTCAAGAAATGATGTCTAATTTCAATATGCTTGGTTCTGGAATGCTGAATGGGGTTCTTAGACAGATTTATTGCACTTGTGTTAACACATAGAATGGGAACACAACCTAAGTCTTGGTTATAATCAAGAAGTTGATGTTTCACCCAAAGAATTTGAGTTCCACATCTACTTGCTGCAACATACTCAACATCTGCAGTTGACAGAGCAACTGAATGTTGCTTTTTAGAAGCCCAAGAAATTAGGCACCCACCTAAGTATAAACACAAGCCACTTGTGCTTTTTCTATCTAATTTACATCCAGCATAGTCAGCATCATAATAGGCAATCAAATCTAACTTGCAATTAGCAGGATACCAAATTCCTAAATCACATGTTCCAACAAGATATTTGAAAATTCTTTTAACAGCTAACATGTGACTTTCTTTAAGATTTGATTGAAATCTAGCACACAAACACACACTAAACTGAATATTTGGTCTAGAAGTTGTAAGATAAAGTAGAGAACTAATCATACCTCTGTAGGTCTTTGGGTCTACTGACTTACCAAGAGTCTTTTTCTAGCTTAGCATTAATAGCAATTGGTGTGTTTGAATGCTTGAGGTTCTGAAAGTCAAACCTTTTCAGAAGTTCTTTGACATACTTGGTTTGACTAATGAAGATCCCCTCAAGTGTTTGGTTAACCTACAATCCCAAGAAAAACTTTAGATCTCCCATTAAACTCATTTCAAATTCATTTTTTATTTATTTGAAAATTCATTACACAGGCCTTTATTGGTTGATCCAAATATTATGTCATCAACATAAATTTAGACTGCAATTATTTATTTATTGACTGTTTTTGTGAACAATGTTTGATCAACAATTCCTCTAGAATATCTTTTTTCAAGCAAAAAAGAACTCAAACGGTCATACCAAGCTCTTGGATCTTGTTTAAGACCATATAGAGCCTTATGAAGCTTGAAAACATGGTTAGGATATTTTTCATTTTCAAATCCAGGAGGTTGTTCAACAAAAATATTTTCCTTTATATATCCATTTAAAAAAGCACTTTTAACATCCATTTGATAAACTTTGAATTTCATGGAGGATGCAAAAGCAAGGAAAATCCTAACAGCTTCTAGTCTAGCTACAGGGGCATATGATTCTTCAAAGTCAATTCCAAACTCTTGATTGTATCCCTTTGCAACTAGCCTAGCTTTATTTCTTATGACTTGACCATTTTCATTCAACTTATTTCTGAAAACCCACCTAGTGCCAATGACTGTTTGGTCACTAGGTCTAGGTACTAATTCCCATACTTGATTTCTTTCAAATTGATGAAGTTCATCATGCATGGCATTAATCCAATCAGAACTTGATAAAGCTTCATCAATTGACTTTGGTTCAATTTGGGAAATTAGAGCTAGTGGGTCTTCTTCAATAGCAAGCAGGAATGATGATCTAGTCCTAACTCTATCATGCAGATTGCCAACTACATTATCTAATGGGTGATCTCTCAAAATTCGATGTTCAGAAATTACCTGTTGAGGAGTACTTAAATCTGGAGCAATGTTACCTGATCCACTTGAAGATGGTGAATTGATGTTCAAATTCTCACCAATGTCTTCAAGCTCCTCAACAGTTGGTGAAGAGTCCACAATGAAATCATCTTCTTCACTGTCTTATCTTTCCCTGTAAGATTTAGAATTATTAGTTGAAAAGGAATTTTCATCAAAAATAATATGTGGAGATTCTTCAACAGTTTTGTTTTTGAGAATGTACACTCTGAAAGCTCTTGACACTTCTGAATAGCCAAGGAAGATGGCTTCCTGACTCTTAGCATCAAACTTGTCAAGATTTTCTTTATTATTGTTGTGTACAAAACATTTGCACCCAAAGATTTTGAAATAAGAAACAGTTGCCTTTTTTTTTCAATAATTCATAGGGGGTTTTCTTGATTTTTGGTCTGACCAATACTCTATTGAGAATGTAGTTTGCTGTATTTACAGCTTCAGCCCAGAAGGATTTGGGCAGATTACTCTCAAAGAGCATGGATCTAGCCATTTTCACAAGAGTTCTGTTCTTTCTTTCCACAACTCCATTTTGTTCTGGAGTTCTTGGTGAAGAAAACTTGTGGAAAATTTGAAGTTCAGCACATAAACCAAAAAAGGATTGGTTTTCAAATTCTCCCCCATGATCAGTCAAAATATTTTTGATTTTATATGAAAAGTTTGTTAGGGCAGTGGTACAGAATTTCCTGAACTCAAGGCAAGTATCACTTTTGGTAAAATCATCAATGATTAAAAACCCATATCTCTTGCCACTTAGACTTAGAACTCTTGTTGGGCCAAAAAGGTCCATGTGAAGTACTTCTAGTGGCCTAGATGTGAGTACCTCATTGAAGGTCTTAAAAGATTTGCTGGTTTGTTTTCCTTGGGCACAGATCCCACAAACTTGATTTTCAATGTTAGAGAAAGATTCAGGAAGACCCTTAACCAAGTTCAGCCTTAACAATTTATTCAGTGTTCTGAAACTTGCATGACCAAGTCTTTTGTGCCAAGTCCATACAATTTCATCTTTATTAGCAACAAAGCAAAGATTTTCAGAAAAGTTTTTATTAAGGTCGATCATGTAAACATTGTTTTCCCTTTTTCCAAAAAATTTATCTTATCAGTTGATGAATCAATGATCTTACAGAAATTGGATTCAAACACAACTTTGTGACCTTTATCACATAGTTGGCTAATACTTAGCAGATTGTAATCTAAACCATCAACTAATAAAACACTATCAACGGAGTTTGAGGAAGTTTGACCAACCTTTCCAGATCCACTGATCTTTCCTTTATTTTTACCTCCAAATGTTACTAAACCTCCCTCCTTCTCAATCAGGAAAGAAAATTTGGCTCTATCTCCAATCATGTGTCGTGAACACCCACTGTCAAGGAACCACATATTTGAATTGGGTGCACGACCTTCCTGCAAAATCAATCAATGGAGAGAAGATTTTGGTACCCAAACAGTGTTGGGACCATCAGAATGTTTGGACATTTTTATCAAATCTTTTCTCACCCAAATTTGATTTGTTTTTTATTTTTGTTTTATTACAGTGGTGTTCTCTGTCTTTTTTCACTTTCTTCTTTCCTTTAGGAATGAAAACACTAGTGTTTTTATTTTTGGTAGGAGGGGAAGTTTTCATTTGAACATGAGAGTTTAGATGAGGAGGTGGAATCCAAGGATTTTGTTGGTACATCAGAAAATTTGGATAGAAGAATTGGGGATGATACCAACATGGGTTGTAATGCCATTGGTTCCAATCAGCTTGATATCTTGTCTTGGAAGTCCAAGGTTTTTCATGAATGACTTCCTTTGACTTTTTCTTATTTTTCAAATTTTTATTTGAATTTTTTATTTTGTGGTTTGTCTTTGTTGATGTTGAGCAGGTCGACCTCTCCTTGACTAGTGTCGACACAACAGCCACAAAACCTTCTTCTTGTGGACTGCTGTCGACCTGTCAGGTGACTGTGTCGACCTGGTTGCCTTGTTTTGATTCTGAGTTTTTGGAATTTTTGGTGTTTTGCTTGATGTTTGTTTGATTTCTGTGTTCTCAAGACTAGGGCCTTTGACAAATTTAATTAATGGTGCTTTATCCTTCTTCTCACCAGATTTGTCTTTCTTAGGTTTTTGTTTATCAAATCCTAGTCCATGAGAAATTGATTTCATTTTTGCTCCCAGCAAGGCCTCCAGATTATCTTTACCATTTGTAAATGTTTCAATAACTTCATCGTTTTCTTTTAGCTGGTTTTGTAAGGTTTTGATTTCTTCAACCTTTTGTTGTTTATCATGGTTTTCCATTTCCAGCTTTCCAGACAGTTCTTTGAATTCAAGGGTGGCCTTTTGAGAGGCTAGCTTAAGCTCATTGAACGCGCGACATAGTTGACTGTGTATTTTCCGTTGTATCGAGTTCATTGCACACGTCAAAATGCTCGCCTTCTCTAATATTGTCTCACGAATTTAAAATTGCAAAGATGAACTAATAGAGTGGTGAGAACAGGTCATATCCACGGAGAGGCAGAATAAAGTTTGAATTAAAAACTACTTCGATTTTAAATCTCTATCGACGATGCATTGAACGTGAATCACTGTACCCTTTCAATTGAGGGATCAAACAGGTCGACAAAAATCTGAGCTAGAAACTAACAAACCAATTTACCCCTATAGCTCAGGGGATGAACGGTCAACAAAAGTAACTCATCACAAATATCAGATCAGAATGAGACAGTGAAAAAGAACTCAACTAGAAATTAAAGGGGAAGACAACAGAACCATCTCTCCCAGTCCAACCATTAAACTACAAACAGAGGACTAAACAATTGCACTGGCTCAATTCCACTAAGAACAGAAGATAGAAAGAAGAAAATAGAACACTCTGATCTGATCCTTTCAACACATTGCACATAAGAGCGTAAAGAACTATCGGATTTAAGAAAAAATGCATAGAAAAGACTAAAGAAAGATGTTGATATCGTAAAATTGCTTAGAAGGAAAGAACTGTCTGCTATTCACACAGAGCGAAGAAAACTTAGCTAATTTGAATTAAATGCTACTGAATTGAATTCTGGAACATAAATGGAAACCAAAATCAAACACCACAGTAGTCGAATCCCCAAATCTCCACAGCTTTCTGAACTCAGAAGAACAAAAAATACAAGTAGAAATAAAAGCTAAACAATACTCACATCCGAACACCATTCCCTTCTGCACAACTCTCACAGAGCAAGAAAGGCATGTGACAACTCCACTAGTTCGGATGAGCTAGAACAGAAGAAATTCCCAATCGAACCAGACAAGTCCCTCCACGCTCTGTTGAATGGAAATAAAATACAGGAAAATGATAGAATTAAAATCTGAACTAAGAAACAACCCACCCCCGATCTACTCTACACTACGAAGAACAGAAAATGAGACAATTCAAGAAATCAAACTGGAGAACTGGAGAACCCCCTGGTGCTCTGCTCTCCAGATGAGCAGAACTCTATCTATATCACGCTATCACAATTATTGAATTATGCAGATCTGGTGAATCGAAGAACAGAAGACATTGCCTCCCTGCTCCTGGAGAACCCCTCCTTCGCAGAACCTCCGGATGTAGAAGAAACAACAAGAAAAATCCCATAGAAGAAATGAAATAATGCAAACAAAATGGAAATTTTCACACATTTAAACTAAACGTAGAAGTGCTATAAACGCCACTGAAGACATGGAAGAGCTCAACACAGAAGAAATAGCAGTCTTCGTCAAACGAAATACAAAGGAAATTGGATCTAACTTCGTTCAGTTGCTCCAACAAGAATGAGAGAATACAGAAATAATCTGGAAGTGAAAATTTCCCAAAATCCCACTGGCTAACTCCCCCCTCCACTACGGGAAGAACAACATAATACAAACTAAAATTCTAAAAAAAAAACTCAAACTCTCTAAATCTTCAACAGCAGAAGAACAAAAAGAACCCTCACTTCTCTGTACTACAAAAAACAAGAGAATGGAAATAAAAAAACAAATTCTCCGAATTCCTACCAGCCGAACCCTACTCCAACTCAAGAACACCCCTCCCTGCTCTGCTGTTCTAACAGGAAGAAGAAAGAAAATGGAAACTAAAAATGCCAAAAGAATTCAAACTCTCCTCCTTGGCGAAGCCCCCGTGCTCGGATGGCCTTCGGGGTCTTCTTATAGGCGCCCTGGCCACATCTGCTTCACACGCGCCACTGCACAGCTGGCATCTATCCGGCCATCTCAGCACTGCTCAGCACCACACCGGCCAACAGCTCAGCATCGTACGCCATCACCCCAGCCAGATCGCCTTCACCCAGCCCGCACGAGCTTGGCCTCAGCCCCATCTCTATCGGACCAGCAGCTTGGCCCAGTCAGCAGATCTGAACCGCTTGCACAGCACCTTCAGATGGCCAGCCCTTCTGCAGGCCTCCTCCATCGCCCCAACCAGCCGAGCAGCAGTGCTCAGCCCCAAATCTGCTTCCAGGGGCATCCAGGAGCTTCCAGGCGGCCTGTTAGGAAGAAAGAAGAATTTTAAACAAAATGTGTGTAATCTATTCTAATGAGAAAAGGCATAAAGTCCCTGGGGGTATGTGCGTGTTGGAACTGGGTAAGGTATACTATTATTTAATGAGAAGGGAGTGAGTTATGTATTAAAATTCTATTATTTATTTATTGAAATTGGGTGGGGTGTGTGGTATGATTTAAAAGTGTGATTTATTTACAACTAATATGTCTAAGATTTATTAAAAGATGATAGTTAAAACCTAAAAATTATTTATGTACAATATACTTGCAAAAGGAGAAAACACTTTATTAGTCAAACTACTCTAAATGTATTGATTTTAAACCTAACTATGTGTTCTTCACAAAAATTTAACTAAAATGCTCGAAAACTTATCCGTGGATGAAATGAAAATTAAACTACAAATATACATTATTTATGAACAAAGACTATCTAAAGTTAACTGTATGTATGAATTTTAACTTGAAAAATTGTACAGTTATCACTCCCCCCTACTTGAACATTGTTAGTCCCTTAGCAATAAAAGAATACTCCCAGTGTAGGACTAGAAGATATAATGTCTCATGATAAACAACCATCATGTAAAAGATTCATGTAAAGACATGTCTTTCCTAATTGTAAAGGCTTATGGCAAGAAATTAGTGCACAAATGGTAGCTCACTTAAGAGTTCACATCAGCCCTTCTGAAGCTCCTCTGCCTCAGCTAGTAATTGAGATTAGATTAATTCGAGGGAGAAGAAAAGAATTGTAGAATAAGATCCTTGCTCAGTCAGATCGGGTTGTTTCTCTCAGTTCCATTCTGCCCATCTTCCTTGAGGATTATTTCTCTGAGTTGGGGACTTTGTCCCTTTATTTGCACTTTGTGCACTCAGAATTTTTTTTTTTTCATCCATAATGCTGCACAACCCATCACTTTTCAAGAGTAGCGAGTCTAACTTTACTCAGATCCGGGGCATTTTTCATGGATATTTTTCTTTTGCTTTTACTTTTGCATTTTTGCATTTTGCTTTTCTTTTCTTTTCCTCTTACAGGAAGGATGGAAAGTCAGGTTCCTTGATCACACACCTTCACTTCCATCACAATTCACTTAAGGGGAGGGGAGAAAACCAATCGCCTCTCTCCTACTAACCTTGACAAATTTGCTACATTCGGGTTCAGATAGTCTAAGTGGCTGTGTAGTGTGTGTATGAAAACTTCTTGCCATAAATCCTTACATAAGGTAGACAATGAGTACATGTAATCTTTTACTAGAGGCTACCTAACATGGATTTTTGCAAGGGAATGTGACAACTACAATAATTTAATGGTTAAAGATCAGACAAATAGTCTGTGAAATGACAAGCATTTTTATTCAAAGATTTTATTCAAAGATGAAACATGTGAATTTTATTTGCATATGTACAATCTCAGAAAGGAAATGAAGCATTGGTTAGGGTGAGAACTATGAATGCATGCTTTATTCTACCTCTCCCCCCTACTTATTTACAGGAAAAGAAAGTAAGATAGAGAATTACCTGATAAAAGAAGTCTGTACACATGGGTTGCCTCCCAAAAGCGCTAAGTTTATCGTCTTCAGCCAGACGCAATTAGGCTTCACTTGGCTCATCTAGCTTGGTAGACTCAACTTTCAAGGAAGGCGGGTTTTCAAAAAAATGCTTTAACCTCTGCCCATTAACAGTGGACGATTGTCCAGTTTTAGGATCAAGAATAACGACAGCGCCATTGTCATAGACTTTGACAACCATGTAAGGCCCATCCCACCGGGACTTCAATTTTCCCGGAAAAAGACGAAGCCGAGAATTAAATAGCCAGACTTTATCATGCACTTGAAAAGTTTTTCTATGAATGTGTTTGTCATGGAATGCTTTGGCCTTGGCTTTATAGATCTTGGAACTTTCGTAGGCCTCATTTCTGAGCTCTTCTAGCTCATTCAGATGAAGGGTCCTTTGTTGACCAGCTTGGGCTAAGTCAAGATTGACTTGTTTAATAGCCCAATAGGCTCTATGCTCAAGTTCGACCGGCAAATGACATGATTTTCCAAAGACAAGCCGGTAAGGGGACATTCCAATGGGAGTTTTGAAAGAAGTTCGGTAGGCCCACAATGCATCATCTAACCTTTCTGATCAGTCCTAACCGACTTTTGAAGAATGTTTTTAATCTCCCTGTTTGATACTTCCACTTGGCCACTAGTTTGGGGATGGTAAGGTGTTGCTAGCTTATGGGTGATCCCATACTTCCTTAGGAGGGTCCTAAATTGGGTGTTAATGAAATGAGGTCCTCCATCACTAATGATTGCTTTAGGCCACCCAAATCTAGAAAAGATGTTTTTCTGAACAAATTTGATGACCACCTTATGATCATTGGTCTTTGTGGCTATGGCTTCTATCCATTTGGACACATGGTCAACAGCAACTAGAATGTATGTGTATCCAAAGGATGGTGGAAAAGGTCCCATAAAGTCTATCCCCCAAGCATCAAAAATCTCTACAACCAAAATGGGGTTAAGAGGCATCATGTCCTTTTTAGAAATGTTTCCCATGGTTTGACATCTAGGACAGGCCTTACAAAATTGGTGGGCATCCTTAAACAACGTAGGCCAATAGAAACCAGAGTCTAAGACCTTAGCAGCGGTCTTCTTTCCTGAAAAATGCCCTCCACAAGCAAGAGAATGGCAAAACTAGAGGACACTTTGATGCTCACTCTCAGGGACACATCTTCTTATCACTTGGTCTGGTCCTATGAAAAATAGCTCTAGATCTTCCCAAATAAAATACTTGTCCCCAGCAAAGAATCTCTCTCTTTCATTTTTGGTCCAATCTTCAGGTACTCGTCCAATGACTTTGTAATTCACAATGTGAGCATACCATGGAGATGAAATATTGGAGACAGCTAAAATGTGCTCATCTGGGAATGCATCTCTAATAGGCATGGAGTCTTGGGCAACTATTCTAGACAAGTGGTCAGCTACCACATTCTTGGATCCTTTCTTATCATGAATTTCCAAATCAAACTCTTGTAACAATAGAATCCATCTGATCAATCTAGGCTTGGCATCCTTTTTGGCAAGCAAATGCCTCAAGGCAACATGGTCAGTGAAAACAATGATTTTGGCTCCTAAGAGATAAGATCTGAATTTCTCTAAGGCAAAAACAACAGCTAGGAGCTCTTTTTCAGTGGTTATGTATCGAATCTGAGCATCATTCAATGTTCTGCTTACATAATAAATCACCACAGATCCTTTATCAGTTTTCTGGCCTAAAATGGCATCTACTGCATAATCTAAAGCATCGCACATTATCTCAAATGGTAATGACCAATCTGGAGATTGTAGAATTGGAGCTCTGGTCAAAATGTCTTTTAATTCCTCAAAGGCTTTATGACAAGCTTCATCAAAAATGAATGGAGTGTCTTTTAACAAAGAAGTTAATGGCCTTGCAATTTTGGAAAAATCTTTGATGAACCTCCTATAGAATCTGGCATGACCAAGGAAGGATCGAATTTGTTTGACAGAGTTGGGAGGAGGTAATTCGGAAATGAGATTTACCTTGGCTTTATCTACCTCTATCCCTCTCCCTGAGACAATATGCCCTAAGACAATTCCCTCCTTAACCATGAAGTGGCTCTTTTCCCAACTTAAGACAAGATTGGCATTAATGCATCTTTTGAGCATTTTAGTCAAATGGTCGAGGCATGAATCAAAGTCATTTCCAAACACAGAGAAATCGTCCATGAAGACTTCTAAGTAATCCCCAACCATGTTTGAGAAAATAGACAACATGCAACGTTGAAAAGTTGCAGGGGCATTGCACAGCCCGAATGGCATGCGTCTAAAGGCAAAGGTTCCAAATGGACATGTGAAAGTGGTCTTTTCTTGGTCATCGGGGTGAATAGCCACTTGGTTATACCCTGAGTATCCATCAAGGAAACAAAAGAATTTTTGGCCTACCAGTTTCTCTAAGATTTGGTCAATGAAAGGTAAGGGGAAATGGTCTTTCTTGGTCATTGCATTCAGTTTACGATAGTCAATGCACACTCTCCATCCTGTAGCTAGCCTAGTGGGAATGAGCTCACCCTTTTCAGTTTGAATCACGGTTAGTCCAGACTTTTTAGGCACAACTTGAGTTGGACTAACCCACTGGCTATCAGAGATGGGATAAATAAATTCTGCATCCAGCCATTTGACAATTTCCTTCTTAACAACTTCTTTCATGTTGGGATTAAGTCTTCTTTGCATTTCGATTGAACTTTTGGCATTCTCTTCTAAGTAGATGCGATGTGTGCAAACTGAAGGACTTATCCCTCTCAGATCATCTATTGTCCAACCTATAGCTCTCCTATGACTCTTCAAAACATCAATCAATTTCCTTTCCTGCCCTTCCTCAAGATCACTAGCGATTATGATGGGCCATGTCTCATTCTCTCCTAAAAATATGTACTTTAAATTCGCAGGGAGTGGTTTTAGCTCAACCATAGGAGGACACTCAAATGGAATTGATGGATCATTATCTTGAAACATGGAATTAAATTGTCCTTCCTCTCCCTCAAACCCTAGAGCACAGGGTTGGTCTATTGCTTCTTCCACACACAACTCTTCCAAGGTGTCTACCACTAGACAACTTTCTCCTTCATCATGATGCCTAGATGCCCTAAAAATGTTGATACTAACCCGCCTATCCCCAAATGATATATCCATCATCCCAGTAGCACAGTCAATATTGGCTCTAGCTGTGGCCAAAAAGGGTCTACCAAGGATGATGGTGGACTGGGTTAAATCTTGTGGAGTGTTCATGTCCAGAATGATGAAATCGGCTGGAAAGTAACAATCATTGATTTTTACGATCACGTCCTCAACTAGGCCTTTAGGAGTGGTAACAGATCGATCTGCTAGTTGGAGGACAACAGAAGTGGGTTTCAACTCTCCTAACTTGAATTTCTCAAAAATGGCAGAAGGTAGGAGGTTGACACTGGCTCCCAAATCTAAAAGGCCACTCTTAAAAGTGACTCCATCGATGGTACAAGGAATTAGTGGAGTGCCCGGATCTTTAAGCTTCTTAGGGAGTTGGTTTAAGACAATGGTACTCACAATTTCTGGAAGAATTATTGTTTCAGTTTTGTTTCTCACTTCACGTTTTGGAGTACACATTTCTTTTAAAAATTTGGCATATGCAGGCACATGCTTGATGGCATCAAGCAGAGGAATGTTGATGTGAACTTGTTTAAACAGTTCCAAGAGTTCTTCATTGCTAGTTGGTTTGTTTTTTATTTTTGGCTTTAAGGCTTCAGGAAAAGGGACTCTTGGAATGTAACAGTTTGGATCTTCATTCCTCTTGATTGTGTCTAGAGGTTCTTCATTTATTTTCTCTTTTACCTTGGATTTGTCTTTTTCAACAATTTCTTCAATTTCTTCTTCAATTTCAATTTCAATTTCCTTTTCTGTATCCTCATGTAATGTTGACATGTGTGGGTGAGGATTTAGTCTGATCTTTCCACTTCTTAAAGTAGACACAGTTTTAGCATTTTCTACTTGTGGGCCCCTAGCTTGGGCAGGAGGATGATCCTGTTGTATAGGTTGATTTTGATTTTGTGGTGCAGGAATGTTCTGGACAAACGCTTGTTGTGGGTTCTGTGTTGGAGGACCATTTGGTCTAGCAGGTGGTGGTCTATACCCCTGAGCTTGATGGTATTGCTGGTTCTGATAGAATCCGGGAGGGTTATTCATTGGGTTTGCTACAGCCTGACTTGGCAATTGCCCTACTTCCCTCCTTTGACATACATCAGCAATTTGAGACTCTATCCTTGCCAAATTTTGATGAAAATTTTGGTTTTGAGTTTGATATTGAGTTTGTTGTTCTTGCACAGTTTGGCATAGAGTCGCCATCATGTTCTGGAGTTGATTCATTTTATCATCCCAATTAGGTTGAGGAGGTGGTGGTTGATATGAAGGTTGTTGGCAATTTGTATGAGCAAATTGATTGGAATTTTGATTTCCTTGGAATTGTGGAGGTTTTGAGTTAGAAGATTGGCCAAATCCTGAATTCTGATTGGGATAGGATTGACCGTACATGGATTGCTTGAAGGCGGGTTGGGAAACTTGTTCAGATTGATTTTTCCATGAAAAATTTGGATGGTTTCTCCAGCCAGGATTGTATGTGTTAGAGTATGGATCATAGGAGGGTTTGTAGAAGCCTTGAGCAGCTTGGACTTGTTCCTGAATGAAAGGAGGTAATTGAGCAGTAGTGGGACATGCATTGGTGGGGTGAGCTGGGCTAGCACACATAGCACAAGTTTCAGGTTGTTGAGAAAAATTGGGTGTGGCTTGCCCAGTCAAAGATAATAATTGATCAAATTTCTGTTCCAACTTCTGCTCCAATCTTTGGTCAAGTCTAGCTATCAGATCTTCTACCCTAGAGTCTGGTTCCCCTCTTCCTCTTACTTCATACATCCCTGCCTTCTTCACAGGTCCTAACGCTCTCTCATAAGAGTAGAGTGAGGGATGATTGATAGAGTTCTCACTCAATGTTTCAAAAAGATTATATGCCTCATCCTCACTCTTAGTCATGAATGCTCCCCCACACGAAGCATCAACCATTTGCCTATTTGATTCAGTTAAACCTTCATAAAAAGCTTGAACTATTTGCCACCTCGACAAACCATGATGGGGGCATTTTCTAAGCAACTCCTTTAGTCTTTCCCATGATTCATGCATTAATTCTCCCGGGTGTTGGGAAAATCCAGTGATTGCTCTTCTCATGGTGTTTGTTCGGCCAATCGGGTAAAATTTCTTTAAAAATTCCTGCTGTATTTCTGGCCAAGTTGTGATAGTTCTGCCTATGGTTCCCAACCAATCTTTGGCCTTGTCTTTTAAGGAGAATGGAAATAGGGTCAACCTTAAGGCATTTTCAGTGAAGTTTTGGATCCTTACAGTGGAACAGATCTCTAGGAACTCATCTATATGCCTATAAGGATCTTCATTGGGATTGCCATAGAAGGATGGTAACATTTGAATGGTTCCAGGTTTGATCTCAAAATGATTTGCTGGAATTTCTGGCCTAATGCAAGTGGCAGGTTGATAGTCAGAAGGAATAAAGTATTCCTTCATCTGTCTGGGTGCAGCCTCCTCCATATTCCTATCAATTTGGTTATGGTTTTGATTGGCCATCCTATGAAAGAATCTTTCAATCTCGTCTATAGGTTGAACCAAATCTAAGTCCTGGGAGCGTCTACCAAGCATGCACAGATGAAAAGCCTTCTATTTATGATTTTTGAATTTTTAAGATTTTTTTGATTTTTGATAAATTTTTAAACAAACACAAACAAACAAAACACTTTCAAATCAAATTAACCTACCACTAAGTGTTCCTTGGACTTATGTTATTTTTCTCAAAATCAGATTTATGCTTGCTTAAATCCAATTCTAACTCTTCTTGTACTGGCCAGGTAAGAGGTGGAGTAGAGGGAGGCCCCCCTTGCTTTCGCAAGGACCCAATTAGATAACCTCTGACTCACTTAAGCATAAGCTTCTTAACCTCTAATCCTAGACACCAGACTTAAAGAGAAGTTTTGAATTTAAGAAAGAACAAATCTAATTATGAACCCTAGGGCCAAGTCTACTGGTTTTTATTGAAAGTTTAGGCAAATGCAAGAATGTGAAATTTTTGTGATTTTTGGGAAAAGGAAAGGGTGATGAAATCCCTCACCTTATCTTTTTATCTAATGGGTGAAGCCCTTAAGCAGTCCCATTTTCAAATATGAAATGCACAGATCAATTTTAAACAAGGGTTTTCTAATGCTAAGACTAATGTATGAAATGAGCGATGGAAGTCTTACCTTTCCCCCGCACTCTTCAATGCAAGAAAATGAAATTCAAATGACAATTAAGATGATGAATGTCCTAAAACATGAGATTCTAATCTTGAGAGATGAAATTTTTATTTACAAACAAACGGCTAACATGAAAGAGCGATTTGGGAAATTTTTTTAGATTTTAGAAGTTTTTAATTTTTATTTGGTTTTTAAACTGAATGAAATGAAATTTAACTAAGAAAATATGAAGTGGTACTATAGACTAATGCCAAACCAATCAAACCACCAAGAGGCCAATTATTACATGCCAACGTGAAAGAAATCTATGTACATGCACAGAGAATACATCAAAGCCTCACTACAAAGTTCACTCACACTCTTTCTATCTAAAATTCGGAATTAAAAGCAATTAAAAAGAATCAGCAAGCTCCTCCTCCAATGGGCTTCAAAGGTCAAGCCCAATATCCAAGTTCCTCTCCTTGTGCAAATCTGAAATGAAAGCCCAATAACAAGTCAATGTAAAACCAATAGAAATGAAATCAAATCAAAATAGATCTAAATCAAACTCTAATGCCTCCTCGGCAACGGCGCCAAGATGAACGCGCGACATAGTTGACTGTGTATTTTCCGTTGTATCGAGTTCATTGCACACGTCAAAATGCTCGCCTTCTCTAATACTGTCTCACAAATTTAAAATTGCAAAGATGAACTAATAGAGTGGTGAGAACAAGTCATATCCACGGAGAGGCAGAATAAAGTTTGAATTAAAAACTACTTCGATTTGAAATCTCTATCGACGATGCATTGAACGTGAATTATTGTACCCTCTCAATTGAAGGATCAAACAGGTAGACAAAAATCTGAGCTAGAAACTAACAAACCAATTTACCCCTATAGCTCAGGGGATGAACGGTCAACAAAAGTAACTCATCACAAATATCAGATCAGAATGAGACAGTGAAAGAGAACTCAACTAGAAATTAAAGGGGAAGACAACATAACCATCTCTCCCAGTCCAACCATTAAACTACAAACAGAGGACTAAACAATTGCACTGGCTCAATTCCACTAAGAACAGAAGATAGAAAGAAGAAAATAGAACACTCTGATCTGATCCTTTCAACACATTGCACATAAGAGCGTAAAGAACTATCGGATTTAAGAAAAAATGCATAGAAAAGACTAAAGAAAGATGTTGATATCGTAAAATTGCTTAGAAGGAAAGAACTGTCTGCTATTCACACAGAGTGAAGAAAACTTAGCTAATTTGAATTAAATGCTACTGAATTGAATTCTGGAACATAAATGGAAACCAAAATCAAACACCACAGCAGTCGAATCCTCAAATCTCCACAGCTTTCTGAACTCAGAAGAACAGAAAATACAAGTAGAAATAAAAGCTAAACAATACTCACATCCAAACCCAATTCCCTTCTGCACAACTCTCACAGAGCAAGAAAGACATGTGACAACTCCACTAGTTCGGATGAGCTAGAACAGAAGAAATTCCCAATCAAACCAGACAAGTCCCTCCACGCTCTGCTGAATGGAAATAAAATACAGGAAAATGATAGAATTAAAATCTGAACTAAGAAACAACCCACCCCCGATCTGCTCTGCACTACGAAGAACAGAAAATGAGACAATTCAAGAAATCAAACTGGAGAACCCCCTGGTGCTCTGCTCTCCGGATGAGCAGAACTCTATCTATATCACGCTATCACAATTATTGAATTATGCAGATCTGGTGAATCGAAGAACAGAAGACATTGCCTCCCTGCTCCTGGAGAACCCCTCCTTCACAGAACCTCCGGATGTAGAAGAAACAACAAGAAAAATCCCACAGAAGAAATGAAATAATGCAAATGAAATGGAAATTTTCACACAATTAAACTAAACGTAAAAGTGCTATAAATGCCACTGAAGACATGGAAGAGCTTAACACAGAAGAAACAGCAGTCTTCGTCAAACGAAATACAAAGGAAATTGGATCTAACTTCGTTCAGTTGCTCCAACAAGAATGAGAGAATACAGAAATAATCTAGAAGTGAAAATTTCCCAAAATCCCACTGGCTAACTCCCCCCTCCACTACGGGAAGAACAGCAGAATACAAAGTAAAATTCTAAAAAAAAAACTCAAACTCTCTAAATCTTCAACAGCAGAAGAACAAAAAGAACCCTCACTTCTCTGTACTACGAAAAACAAGAGAATGGAAATAAAAAAACAAATTCTCCGAATTCCTACCAGCCGAACCCTCCACCAACACAAGAACACCCCTCCCTGCTCTGCTGTTCTAACAGGAAGAAGAAATAAAATGGAAACTGAAAATGCCAAAAGAATTCAAACTCTCCTCCTTGGCGAAGCCCCCGTGCTCGGATGGCCTTCGGGGTCTTCTTATAGGCGCCCTGGCCACATCTGCTTCACACGCGCCACTGCACAGTTGGCATCTATCCAGCCATCTCAGCACTGCTCAGCACCACACCGGCCAACAGCTCAGCATCGCACGCCATCACCCCAGCCAGATCGCCTTCGCCCAGCCCGCACGAGCTTGGCCTCAGCTCCATCTCTATCGGACCAGCAGCTTGGCCCAGTCAGCAGATCTGAACCGCTTGCACAGCACCTTCAGATGGCCAGCCCTTCTGCAGGCCTCCTCCATCACCCCAACCAGCCGAGCAACAGTGCTCAGCCCCAAATCTGCTTCCGGGGGCTTCCAGGAGCTTCCAGGCGGCCTTCTAGGAAGAAAGAAGAATTTTAAACAAAATGTGTGTAACCTATTCTAATGAGAAAAGGCATAAAGTCCCTGGGGGTATGTGCGTGTTGGAACTGGGTAAGGTATACTATTATTTAATGAGAAGGGAGTGAGTTATGTATTAAAATTCTATTATTTATTTATTGAAATTGGGTGGGGTGTGTGGTATGATTTAAAAGTGTGATTTATTTACAACTAATATGTCTAAGATTTATTAAAAGATGATCGTTAAAACCTAAAAATTATTTATGTACAATATACTTGCAAAAGGAGAAAACACTTTATTAGTCAAACTACTCTAAATGTATTGATTTTAAACCTAACTATGTGTTCTTCACAAAAATTTAACTAAAATGCTCGAAAACTTATCCGTGGATGAAATGAAAATTAAACTACAAATATACATTATTTATGAACAAAGACTATCTAAAGTTAACTGTATGTATGAATTTTAACCTGAAAAATTGTACAGTTATCACTCATCAATCAAATTCAGAAGATTTTCTTTTTCTTCATTCAATTCTGTTACTTCATTTTCTAGATCACAAATTCTTTTGTTGAAGGATTGGTTGTGCAAGATATTTTCAATTTTCTTTTTGATGTGTTTGTTTTCTTTCCTCATTTCAGTGTATTTTTCAACAAGTTCTGCATATGCATCTTGCCAATCCTCAACTGAATTGTCTTCGAAGGATGTACTTACCTTTCCATCAGAACTATTCGCCATGAAGCAGATTTCCTCACTATCAGAACTTGAGGATTTTTCTTCTTCTTCCTTTTCACTTGAGTCTTCATCAGACCAAGTGGCTACCATGGCCTTCGGCTTCTTGAATTTGTGAATCTTTTTGTGCTTCTCCTTCTTGCTTTCAGGACATTCTCCCTTCATATGTCCTGGCTTGTTGCACCTGTAACAGATGACAATTTCGTCAGATTTTTTATTCTTGTTAGAATTAACATTAGAAAAGGAAGTGTTTCTTTTACCTGATGAAAATTTCTTTTTACCAGAAAGTTTTCCTTTTCTATATTTCAAGAATTTTCTGAATTGCCTGGTCATGAGGGCAATCTCATCCTCATTTGACTCAGACTCATCAGAACTGGTTTTCTCCTGACTCTTGTCTTTGTTACTAGATGAGGCCTGTAGAGCTACTGGCTTGGTTTTGATTATATGTTCTTCATTTCTCTTTAGATTGATTTCATATGTCATTAAAGATCCTATCAATTCATCCAAAGAGATTTTGGACAGATCTTTAGAATCTTCTATGACAGTGGCTTTTGTATGCCAAATTGAAGAGAGAGAACGTAGATTTTTTCTTACCAAGTCAGCATCCGTATAGTCCTTACCTAAGGCCTTCAGTCCATTGACTATGATCATAAACCTGGCAAACATTTCAGAGATAGTCTCATTAGATTTCATCATAAACAATTCATATTCAGAGACAAGTATGTTAGCCTTAGTTTCTTTAACCTGTGATGTTCCCTCATAGAGTAACTCAAGTTTATCCCACATCTCTTTGGCAGATTTGCACATTGAGATTCTCGAGTACTCTTTAGGGTGGACTGCACATTGGATCATGTTCATGGCACTATAATTTAAAGTGGCCCTCCTTATCTGTTCCCTAGTCCAGGTCTCTTCCTCCCCCTGATTTTCATAGGGACCTACTTTGACTACTTTCCATATTTCATAGTTTTGGGCTTTAAGGAAGACCTGCATTCTATTCTTCCAATAGGTGTAGTCTGTTCCATTGAAAAAGGGTGGCCTATTTATAGAGTGACCCTCAGCCATGAACCCTCTTGAATCCATTAAGACAATTAAATGGTGCAAAGAAGATATACTTAGCAAACAAACAAGCAAACAATCAAAACACACAGAACAATCAAAAATTACTCAGATCAAATCAGATCAAGTGTAAACCCGCTCTGATACCAATTGAAGGATCGAGAAGTGATGAGGACAAGATCTAGAAGGGGGGGTTGAATAGATCTATGCCTACTAATGCGGAAGCTTAACCAATTTTTAAAAACTCTTGAATCAGAAACAAATTGAAAAACAGATTTCACAGATCTAAAGATAAATTGAGTGAGTTGTGCAATCGGAGTGTGTGAACAAATTGATTAGATGAATTCAAACAATCCTATGCATGCATCTAACGAAGGGTAAATTCAAACCACAATCAAATCAATGCACAGAGATTTTTAGGTGGTTCGGAAATCACACCATGTGATTCCTACATCCACCCCTCACACAGTGAGGATCCACTAATCAACCTGGGTACAACACACCCACTGGAGCCTGATAACTCCAACAACCTGAGTTTATAACTCACACAAACTCTAGAGTAAGACTACTCTAGAACCCTGAGCAAGACTGCTCAACAACACCTTGAGTACGACGACTCAAAACCACTGAGCACGACGGCTCACAAACAACTTGCTAGAAAGACACAAGACTCAGATCCTCTAGCAACAGATCTAGTCCAACAAGAGTTAATTCATGAGACTCATGCAACAACCCATGCACAATCTCAAAATCACTCATAAGAGAAAAGGAAAATGAGAATTGTATCGATGAGCTTTTCTCTTCAGATGTACTCCCTTATAGAAGGTCGAATTGTGAAGAGCTTTGATCTCTGGAAGTTCCTGGGCGATGCTCTGCAATCTGATCTTCAGGATCTTCCTTGCATTCTTCACAGGAGTCAGATTCTACTTGATCTGCTTCCTTGAGATGATCCAATTGCTTCTTCAACGATCAATTTCCACTTCTCATGCTTGAACAGATGAGAATTTGGCTTGAGGAAGCACCAGGAAGGCAAGAACAGGGAGGAGAACTCTTCTAGCCGCCAATGGGATTTCTGGGAGGCTCTGAAAGGGTTATTGCATGTTGGATGGCCAATAGGAGGGTATTTATACCCCTAATAGTCCAAGTGTACCCTTGGGGGTCGTGGGCACACGATCCAAGGCTAATCCAACAATTCCCTAGGGTGCCACGTGTCTAGGACAAAATTTAAGTCACAGAGATTCCAGAGTGTGTCGACCTGCCTATGAGGTGTGTCGACACACTGTCCCAGACTGGCAAATCAATTCCCTGGGAGAGGTCTCTAGTGTCGACCTGAGATGATCCAGTGTCGACACCCTGTCCCAGACAGCAAAACAGGCCTTGTGGGAGAGGCATCTAGTGTCGACATGCCTGCATTTGATGTCGACCTGACTGAAGAGACCTGTGAACAAGATTCTCTGGGATCTGCCTCTAGTGTCGACCTGCCCTGGTCTAGTGTCAACACTAGTTGACCATTTCTTCATCTTTTGGCTTAGGGCTTGAAGCATTGTGTCGACACCATCATGGGGTGTGTCGACACTACCCTTGTAATAAATGATTGTCCCTGAGAATTAAACACATAAATCATTAGTCAAATGTATTATCATGAATATAAATGATAAATATGTTTGGAAACATGCTTTTTGAATATTGTTATTTCAGGTGTGATGTATTTCACATGTTCCAATTGTTATGCATTAAAATCACAACTTGTCATCATCAAAATGTGAGGAGAAATGAATTAAATTCACACTCAACCCAACAAAGTCGAATCATTCTATTTTCATCTCCAACTTCTAGAGTCGAATTTTAATCTTTGCTAAAGTCGAATTCTCTTGATCTCTTCTGAAGTCAAATCTATCTCTAACTCCGACTCATGAAGACTTTCTTATGAAATCGAATTGTAATTTCTTCTAAAGTTGAATTCTCTTAATTTCTTCTAAAGTCGAATCATTCTAGTTTCATCTCTGACTTCTAGAGTCGAATTGCAAACTCTTTTGTATCCGACTTCACTGACAGTTCTGCACTTATGCTTTGCTGAAGTCTCCAAATTAACAACTCATATAATCTTATCTCCTTATCATGTCAGATATAATTTCGAGTGAAATCTTCAATGATTAAATATTTTAATAATCCATTAGATTGTCATTATTTTATTATTTTTTTCTGACAAGATAAGACATATTATACTTAAAATATTCATCTAAATATGTTCATATTGTTTCTGTAAGTTTTGTTCAAACTGAGCTTGTTTTGCTTCATGTCAATGGTCCGTATTTTCTTGAATACAGAAGATATAATGCATTTATTGTGTTTCAGGCGCATGGGTATCTGACAGAGGTTCACCTACCACTGTCAGACCCATACCTTACTTTTTAGCACCACTATTGTCTCTTGTTTTGTGGTCTGAAAGCATGGCTATACGATGTTTCCATGCTTTTCTTATTCTTCTCTGACTCACCTGCCTCAAAGGCATGGAGACTCTCTTCCTTTTTGTCCTGTCTTCGTTGCAGACATTTATTGAAGTACATTTTTAGCATATAAGCTTTTACAGTTCACTTAATGAGAAGCTGAGCTTCTAGCTGTGAAGCTGTAACCCTCGTCTGAAGACCTTGGAAAGAAGCAAGATAGAAGGACCCATGGATATCAAGCTTAGAAAAATCCAAAGGATCCTAGATCTCTCCTCAAACGGGCAGATTTCCAACGGCACTACACCAAATTAGATTTTTAGTAGCAATTTTACTAGCAGCCAATTTATATTTGTTGTTAATAAACAGTATTTTTTATAAAATTGCTACTAAATAGGTTATTCAAAGGTTATAATGACTATTATATTTAACAGTAATAATTATTAGCTACTAATTAACAACCATTTTTAAATGTTAGTTGTCAAAGATTAAAATCTAATGACTTTTACTTTTAACAACAATTTGATTTGCTATGAAATCTTTTTAGAATTACAATGGTTTGGTGGGAAAGTGAATTTGTGAGAGATATCGTGTCCTATTCAACCTGTTCACGCGCGATTTTTTTGGAGTTTCCTTCGATCATCGTCTCCGTATCCTCGGCCGATCGCCTTCTCCCTTCGCACATGCCCTAACCCCCCGCGAGGCAGCCCCAGCAACCATTGTTCATCATCCTCCGGCAGTTCCTCCATCGTCGGTCTGCTGATCGCCCATGTCTCTACATCTCGATCGATCGCCTTCTCCTCCTTCGCGCACACATGCCTTAACCCCCGCCAGGAAACCATGCACAGGAACCACCGTACGTGTAGCCTCGTCATCGACCGGCTGAGTGGCTGTGCACAGGCCGGCCCTAACCCCCGCGAGGCAGCCGTACCTCCGGCAGTTCCTCTGTCGCACCGGCTGGCTGAGTGCCCACGTCAAGTGGCCTCCTGGTGGCCCCGTCGCCAACTGTCTGTCGTCCGGTGCTCGCCTCCTGTCCGTCCCGTGCACACCTCCTGCCGTCCGATACGTGCCGTCCCTCTTTTCTATCATCTCGATATCGCCTTCTCCTCCGCACACATGCCCTAACCATGCATCCGTCTCCGGTCTCCTGAGCGCCCGTGCACAGGCCTTAACCCACGCGAGTATTCTGTAGCCGGTTGGCTGATCGCCCACGTCAAGTGGGCTCCTACTAGGTGGCCTCGTCGCCAGTGCTCTCCAACACATACGCCTCCTGCCGTCCAATGGTGATCGCTTCCTGTAGCATGTCGTCCGTCTACTGCTCACCTCCCATGTTCGCCTCCTACAGTCCTCTGTCGCCGGTCTGAGCGCCCACGTCATACGCGACGGACGACCAAGCACGATCTGCTGCATGTTCCCCTGTAGGCGAACCAGCGTACATAGGCCAGGCACCCTGCACTACATCGCCTCCTGCTTCATCGCCCTCTGGTGCACTTCCACTATCTCCCTACTGCACGGCCTCCGGCGCCAGCTGAGCGCCCAAGTTCCCTTATGCTAGGTCACCCCCTACGTAATCAACGACCAGCCCCTTGGGTTTTACGTGACAGACGGCCGGCGCACAGGTACGTCTCTTCTTCTCTTCCATGATTTTGTGGTTTTCATATGTTTTGTAGGTTCGTGGAAACACAGAGAAGTGCATCTGTCCTTGGTCAAAAAAAGAGCTCCACCAGCTGTGACAACGTTGGCGATGGACTGATGGTAGTGGCCATGCATTACATGTCTTTACTTTGTATTGTATTCCCTGAAATAGTGAAGAGATTTATTTTACTGTCTTCCCTGCGTATTGCATTACATGTCTTTCCTGCGTATTGGCTTCCCTAAAATTTTAGCACAACATGCAGGCCAACACCTCCCATTTTACATTATTTTATTGTCTAATAAACAAAAATGTTATGAAATGAAACAATTATAGTTCATGTGTTTTATAAGAAGGACATATGTAATGAGATCTTATGTCTCAAAACTTAGAAAATTAGTTCTTAGGTTTGTCGAATGCACTTGTTTTCACTTTCTAAACTATGCACCCATCACTTTCTCATGTTTATGTAGAAATAAACTTGACTATGACACGTGTGTGGGCAGGGTTGCTGTCCCTTCAATGGAGGATGCTATGAAGAAGTTGATGTTGAGGATGTTGCAACTGCATTATACCAATATCTTTCCAAGTTCCAATTACATCTTTGCCACCTGATACGAGAATGACAAGTTAAGTGCGGAGGAGAGGACAAAGATCATCCACAATATGAAACCTCAAGCAGGTGGCGGCTCTAAGAATAAGCATGTCGACAGAGGAGGTTACAATCGATTGACAACATCTTACCGAGTCGAACCAGCACCATCGATTCCGACTCCATCGGTATTTTACTTTGATTCTCATAAACTATTTTTTATTGTCAAAAGATGGGTAAAATTATCATTTTTAATCATGTATACATAATTACATTGAGCACGAATCCTTCTTATTGGACTATAGGGATTGTTACAGAGATTAAATGTGAGAAATACAACAAGAAGTATGTTGAATGAGAATGAAGATATCCATGTTCAAGAGAAGGTACATATATTGATATAAATAAATATGCTTGTTTTAGTAATATCATTATATCATCCCTATTTAATATATTGTGTCCACATTAAATTTTTAGGTTTCAATTCATTTGTATAAAAAATTTGTAATGAATAAATATTTGATATATAGGAATCCGATAGGAACCTATCAGATGATACTTTTGTCCAAAATAAACATGTCAGTAGAGGAGGTTACAATCGGCCAGTAACATCTGTTCGAGTCCAACCAACACTGTCGATTTCGACTCCATTGGTATCTTACTCTAAATCTCATAATCTATTTAGCTATTAGTTGTCTTTTGATATTGTTATTCTTATGTCCTATTGTTATCTATTGAGCATGTGTTTGATGTTCTCTAACGTAATCCAATGACATTTATGTTTATACTGGAAAATAGGAAACATTACAGAGGCCAAATGTGGAAAATGCAACAAGAAATATGACTGTTGAGAATGAAGATATCCATGCTTCAGAGGAGGTACAAATATTGATATAAATAGATATGCTTATTTTAATTGTATCATTATATCATCCCTTAAAGTATTAGTGTCACATGTTTTATTTTTATGTTTCAATTCATCTGTATAAAAAATGAGGCAGACAACAAACTTACATTCATTAATATGATTATTTTCTCACATTTTATAGTCATTTGTAATCATTAAGTGTTTGATATATAGGATGTAGAGAAGAACCTATCAGATGGTGCTATTGATAAAAGTTGGATTCATAGACCAAGGTACAATTTTTTCTATGTAGCTTTAATATTTAAATAGCTAAAACATTAACCACTTTTTGGCACTTGGTTGATATAGGGCAAGTGATGAGTACAAAGTTGGAATTAACAAGTTTTTAGACTATGCATTTCAGAAGACAGCCATTGGAGAGAAAATATTATGTCCTTGTAACAGTTGTAACAATTGCCTTCTCATGTTCCGTGAAGAATAACCTGTACTGTGAAAGCAATTGTCCAAATTGTCAAAGAAGCAAGCTGCCATCTACATCCCCCAGAACAACACAGGTGAGTTTAAATATGCACCAACTCCATTTGATGGCTTTTAATCAAAATGCATTACCTAGGACAGAGTAAAAGATAAAGTACGCATATAGCAGAAACAAAAATGAGCAGAGAAATGGGAGTTCAACAGCAATAGATGCTACTTTTCCAGATATTCTTTAATGGTACCAAGTAACAACTACATTACAATTTTAAAGGAATGAATAAATAGTCTCCAATGCATCAAAAAAAGACCGAAACTAATAACACGAAAAGTCAAAAGAGATATGCTATCTGCAAGTGATATTCAAGAAAAATCCAACCATCTGGTCTACATCTCACCAAAAAGAAACTCAAGCAGTAGTTGCAGAAACAGAGGAGAGTGGCATATAAGGAACCCCATCTTAGAACCAAAGAAAACATTGAATTCCCTAAGTTCAAAATTTTAAAATAAATAGGCCAGACATGGGGATCTTCACCAAATTTTTTTTCCTTGAGAACCTATTGAGCATATGACTAAAAAAATGTATCTTTTTTTTGACAGGGAAAAGCTATGGTTTACTTAAAGAGTTTTAAAAGGTCACTTGTCAATGTGGCTCTTGCTACTATTGAAAGTAAAGATCCATTAAAGAAGGTTGGAGGTTGTGATTTAGGATATGAGTATTAGGAAGTGGCTATAAATGTTGCTCTTGTTCACAATGAACCTCTCCCAAGGCCTTATGCACAATTCAAGACAATTGGAGATGAAATTGGGGCTACCATTGCTTGGCCTTTCACTCTTGTACGTTTATTCAACATTTCCTTTATCAATATTAATAATGTTGTCAATTCTATACTAAATAAATGTATTTTCTCTCATAGGTCACTAGAGCAAAAGAATGATCTGCATGAAGACAACTTGGAATGAAACTGATTTTTTGTCTCTTTTTTCTTTTCTCTTGTTGACATTTAATGGGCACCTAGAACCAGTTGTATATATTTTGGATGTTGATTGAACAATGTTTGAAACACATATTTTACTCTTTTGTATTTGTCATTTATAAAAATATGTGATGTCTTGTGAGAATGGATATGTATGATGTGATATTTTATGTGTACAAATTTTGGAAATGAATCATTTGTGATGGAGAGATTGAGAATGGATATGTATGATGTGATATTTCAGCTATACAATGTTTGGAAATGAATCATTTGTGATGGAGAGATTGAATGCGCATAGAAGAATGTACATTTATTGATGACACAATTGCAAAACAGGTGGTGCTTTATAATCAACTATAGTGACAATTTTAAATGTCATTATTGTAAACTTTTACACTTTTAATAGCAATTGTATATGTTCTTAAAAATACTTATTAGCAGCCAATTACTTATTTTTAGTACCCATTTATAATGCATATATCTAATCTTTAAAAGCAATAAGAAATGCTGCTAATGCATTTATTGACAATTATGTTCTAATTTTTGAAAAATAAATAGCAGCCATTATGTTAGCTTCTACTGATATACAGTAGCAACAATTATTTTTTCTACTACAAGTAAAAAGTACTAGCCAATAGATTAGCTACTAATAATAAACATATTTAGCAGCATTTTTAAATGTTTTTAATGCTATGCTATTAAAGCCATGTAAATTGCTGCTAAAGGCTTTTGTGACGCTTAGATAACAATTTTGAAGAGTTAAAACAGCATTTATATTAGTCGCTAAAATTTAGTTTTTGTAGCCATTATTGTGAATGGCTGTTATTCCCTTTTAGCGACGGGACTTATAATAGCAAAATTTTGAATGGCTGCTAAAGAGTTTTAGCAGCAATTCTTTTAACTATAGCAGCTTAGAAAATCGCTACTAAAAGTCTAATTTGGTGTAGTGCGGCCATCTTTCAAACGGCTACATTCTGAAGAATATAAAAGAAGCTGAAGTTTGAAAGAAAAAAACATAGAACAACAACAAGAAGTGATTGCAACTCCAATGAGCTCAACACTTAGAATTTTTCTCAAGGCAGAAATCTAACAAGCCTTCTTCCAAGTCACAAGTTGGAGAACTTCCCTTTCAGCAAAATTCTCAAGCTCTCTTAGTTTCACAGAAGTCTTGTGTCCAGGTGGCAATTGTAATTACATTTGTTTTGAAGTCCACCCTGCTTTTTCAGAAAGGATTTGAGTTACATCTCTGATCTATTAGCCTTTCTGAAGTAAGTGTATTTTTGCTCAGTCTTGAAGCAAACACACAAGAGTCTATTCATTCTTTTCTTCTGTGTAATCTCTGCAGGAGGTTGTTCCTATATTTTCCCCTCTTGTGTAGGGAAGGCCTTGTGTAAGGTAGTCTTGTGCCCCTATTTAGGGAAGACTTGTTTGGGAGCAAGTGGGATTGTAATTCCTCTCAAGGGTGAGAGAAGGCCAATGTATTGGCAGTTAGTGAAAATCTCAAGTGGTTGGCTTGAGGACTGGACGTAGGACTTCCATGTGGGAAGGGCCGAAACAGGATAAATCCCTTTGTCCATTTGTGTGATTGTTTCCGCCTAGTTTACACTTGAATCACACACCACACTAAGTACTAACGAATTTATTTAGTGTTGTGTAATTTCAGAAAAATTTTAAAAGCCAAGAAGTCCTATTCACCCCCCCCCCCTCTAGGACGTCTCTAGTGCCATTTCAATCCAACAAATGGTATCAAAGCGAGGTCTTCTCAGAAAAATCTAAAGATTTGAGAAGAAATGGCATCTGAAGCTCACAACTATGAAGGCCAGTCTGTTACAAGGCCACCATTCTTTGATGGTGAGGATTATCAATATTGGAAGATGTGGATGGAGTGCTTCATCAGAGGAATAGACTTTGACCTATGGCAGGTAATAGAACAAGGTGACTTTCAAATTCTTGGTGAGTCCTCCTCCTCTGGTCTTTCAATAGCAGATAAAAAAAATATGTCATTAAATTATAAGGTAAAAAATTATCTTTGTTGTGCATTGTCTAAAAGAGAATTTAATAGGTTATCGGCATGTAGAACAACAAAAGAAATGTGGGACAAACTCCAAGTCACATATGAAGGTACTGATAGGGTTAAACAAACTAGAATAGAAATTCTTGTATCTCAGTATGAACAGTTTAAAATGCTTCTAAATGAGAGCATAACTCAGATGTATAATAGATTCTCCAATATAATTATAGGATTAAGCTCCTTAGGAAAGGTTCTAACTAATGAAGAAATAGTTAGAAAAATCCTAAGATCCCTAACTAATGTTTGGACTCCTAAAGTCACTGCCATTGAGGAAGCACATGATTTAACTCAATTGTCTACTGATAAATTAATTGGATCCCTCATGGCTCACGAAATTAATATGGAAAGATTTTCTAAAAACTCTTCGAAAAATAAAATGCCAAATGCTTTGAAGGTTGCAGATTCTTCCTCATCTAAAGACTCCAAGGAAAAATCAGATGATAGTGATGATGAGGCAATGCTATCAAGAAAACTGAAGAGAATCCTTGCAAAGAAAAAGAAGTTTGGCTCCAAAAGATTTTTCAAGAAAGATAAGAAGAGGTAGCCAACTTGCTATGAATGCAACCAACCTGGACATTACAAGTCCAAATGTCCTAAACTGAAGAAGTAGGATCAAGCTGAAAGATCCGACAAGAAGAAAGGCAAAGATAAGAAGTTCAGGAAATACAAGAAAAAGGTAATGGCAGCAACATGGGACAATGAAGAGGCAACCAGTTCATAATCCTCAAGCTCAAAATCTGAAGAGGAAGAAAAAGCAAATCTAGCCCTCATGGCAGGACTGGAGTAGGTAAATTCTGAAACCTCCTTTACTTCTTGTTCGGAATAAGATTCTGATAGTCTTGAAGATGCTTTTAATGAATTATATGAAAAATATAAAACAGTAGTTAAGCAAATGAAAACAGTTAAACTGAACATACTAAACCAAGAAAAGGCTAACACTTTTCTAAAAAATGAAGCAGAAAGGTTAAGTAAAAGTTTAAATGAAATCAAAAGAGCTAATGAATTACTGTGTGAGGATTTAAAAAATAAAAATAGTAAGATTTTGGAAATAGAATCAAACTTAAAGGAACTTAAGGATGAAGAAAAGCTGCAAGAAGAAAATAATTACCTAAAAGCTACTATAGAAAAAATTTCTAAATGCAAAACTTCTCTGTTTGTTAAATTAAATGGATCTAGGACAAGAAAGAAAAAGTATGGAGTAGGGTACACACCTCTAATTAATGAAGAAGACATTGTTCATTCTAAAGTTTATCCAACTCCTAAATTTGTATCAGAAAAAGAAATTAAAAATCCTAAAAAGGTAAATCAGCATACTTACAGACAAAAACAGAAATTTAACAACATTGCACACATTAAGAATGCTTTTGATTTATGTTGTAGTCACAGCAATCAATTAGGACACACTGTCAGCACATGCACCACTAGACACTTGCGTTGGATTCCTAAAACTAACCATCAAGGACCCAAGAAAATTTGGGTACCAAAAGTCACAACTTAATTTTATTTGCAAGGTCGGCTGAGGGCATCTAAATGGTATTTGGATAGTGGATGCTCAAGGCATATGACAGGTGATAGGAAGTTGTTCACAAGTTTTAGAGATGAAATTGGTGAAGTCACCTATGAAGATAATGGAAAAGGAAAAGTTTTAGGATGTGGGAAAGTTGGTACTAAGGAAAAGAATTTGATTGAAGATGTCATGTATCAAGAAGGATTAAAGCATAGTCTCATAAGCATCAGTCAGTTATGTGATAAAGGCCATTTAGTAAAATTTCATAATGATAAGTGTGTTATTCAAAAGGATGAAAAAATTGTGTTCAAAGCTTAAAGAGTGAAGAATTTGTACACATTGCAACTAGAAGAATTAAAAGAAGTGAACTTATGTTTTGCAACCTCTAAGAGTGAAGAGTCTGATTTGTGGCATAGAAGACTAGGTCATGCAAGCACTTTAGTTATCAAGAAATTGATGAAGCATGATTTGGTTGAAGGTCTTCCAAAGATGAAAGTAAAGAAGTCTGGAATATGTTCAGCCTCTGCAAAAGGAAAGCAAACCAAGACTTCATTCCAGTCCAAAACAGTTGTTACAACTGCCAAACCTTTAGAGCTAATTCACATAAATTTGTTTGGACCTATACGGACAGTCAGTCTTTGAGGAAAAGTGTATGGCTATGTAATAGTGGATGACTACTCAAGATACACTTAGGTGTCTTTCTTAGAAGCCAAATCAGAAGTCTTTCCAGCCTTTCTGAAATTCAGCAAGATAGTTCAAAAGAACCAGAAATTTCAGATTATAAGTATCAGATCTGATCATGGTGGAGAATTCAAGAATGAAGAGTTTATGAATTTCTGTGAAGAAAATGGAATTGAACATAACTTTTCAGCACTAAGGACACCTCAACAGAATGGAGTAGCAGAAAGGAAAAATAGGACACTGCTAGATATGGCTAGAACTATGCTAAATGAATATAATTTATCAAGATATTTCTGGACAGAGGCAGTCAACACAGCCTGCTACATCATCAACAGGTGCATGATCAAACCTATTCTAAAGAAGACACCATATGAGCTTTACAAGGAAAAGAAGCCCAACATCAATCATCTTCGACCTTTCGGCTGTAAGTGTTTCATTTTAAATAATGGTAAGGATAACATAGGAAAATTAGATGCTAAAAGTGATGAAGGATTTCTGCTAGGATATATTTCAAAACCTAAGGGTTATAAAGTCTTTAATAGAAGAACATTAACCATAGAACAATTTGTGCATATATTATTTGATGAAACTAACCCTTCTATTAAAAGAATAGAAGAAGAAGAAGAGTGTGTTGAGGATTTGTGCAGGAATTTAGAAAGAACTTCTCTTGAAGAAGAAGAAAAAGAAGAAGAAAAGGAAGATCCTCCATTAGAAAATCTTCAACAGCAAGATGAACCACAAGGACTACCTAGAGAATTAAGGTATCACTGAGATCATCCAAGAGAAAATATTATAGGTGATCCTCAAGATAGGGTAAGAACAAGAGGTATGCAAATTCCTTGTGATTTTTCTGCTTTAGTTTCTCAAATTGAGCCTAAGACAATCGATGATGCACTGGGTGATGAATCTTGGATCCTTGCTATGCAAGAGGAACTTAATCAGTTCCAACGCAATCAGGTTTGGACTCTTGTCCCTTGACCTTCTGATCATCTAGTCATTGGAACCAGATGGGTTTTCAGAAATAAAATGGATGAATCAGGAGTAATCACTAGGAACAAGGCCAAACTTGTAGCTCAAGGGTATTCCCGAGAGGAAGGCATAGACTTTGATGAAACATATGCTCCAGTAGCTAGATTAGAGGCAATCATAATTTTATTAGCATATACATGTTCCCTTAATATTAACTTATTTCAGATGGATGTCAAAAGTACTTTTTCTGAATGGTTTCATAAAAGAAGAAGTATATGTTGAGCAACCCCCAGGATTTGAAGATACTAAATATCCAAATCATGTTTTCCGTTTAAAGAAAGCACTGTATGGTCTGAAACAAGCTCCAAGAGCTTGGTATGAAAGATTGAGTGCTTATCTTATATCACATGATTTTATAAGAGGTAAAGTAGATAGCACACTATTTATGAAGAAATTTTCAGACAGAATCTTAATTGTAAAAATATATGTTGATGACATTATTTTTGGTTCTACTAATGAATCACTTTGTAAATTCTTTGAAAATCTGATGCAAAATGAGTTTGAAATGAGCATGATGGGTGAGCTTAATTATTTCCTTGGGTTACAAATTAAGCAGACCAAGGAAGGTACTCACATTTGTCAAACCAAATACATATCAGATTTACTTTCTAAGTATGGTTTTGACAAGTGTAAGCCATTAGGAACACCCATGAGCTCAGGAATTAAGTTAGATAGTGATCCTCTTGGTAAGAAGGTAGATCAAAAGGTCTATAGAGGAATGATAGGATCACTACTCTATCTTACTGCTAGTAGACCAGACATAATGTTTAGTGTTTGTTTATGTGCAAGATTTCAAGCTGATCTAAAAGAATCTCATGTTAATGCTATTAAAAGAATTTTTAGATATCTTATAAATACAAGTAAATTAGGATTATGGTATCTCAGATGTTCAGATTTCAAGTTAATTGGATATAGTGATGCTGACTATGCTGGATGCAAAATAGACAGAAAAAGCACCAGTGGTACTTGTCAAATTCTTGCAGAGTGCTTGATCTCTTGGTCTTCCAGGAAGTAGAATTCAGTG
This sequence comes from Colocasia esculenta, assembly GCA_014218235.1. Lineage (NCBI taxonomy): Eukaryota > Viridiplantae > Streptophyta > Magnoliopsida > Alismatales > Araceae > Colocasia > Colocasia esculenta. Next base: position 56,884,726 of record CM024760.1, read on the forward strand.
GCATTATCCACTACAGAAACTGAATACATTGCAGATGGAAGTTGTTGTTGTCATCCCCCGATATTTAGCAGCGGAATAAATACCGGGGGACGTGAACGATACAAGTCGGCGTATCACAGTTGAATAGCACAGAGTCACAATTGAATATAATAACACATTCGAGACTATAATATGGTCACCAAAAATATACTTTATTTCATTCCATTCAACTAGAGACAACCTCACATAAGAAGAATCGACTGAAAAGGATTATTAATCAAATAACAACGTTTCTCTAATACATCGTCCACTAAAATTTCTATTCCTAAACTGACAACTATTCATATGACAGGTGCTCGTCACTCTTGCCCTGTCCCATCTGACTCCACTGGTTCTTCATCACTACCTGAAAAAGGGCAGGATGATAGGGGTGAGCGAACTAGCTCAGTAGGATTTACATCTCAATAACGTGCGGGCACTGGTATACATGATTAACATTTTAAATAGGCAGATATGCATATGAATATGATGACATTGCATGCTTTTCTAACAAGTTGAATAGCAAAGTAGGACAGATATCATATCAGATCAAATGTCGAGTTTCATATACCGTGGACAGATATTTCAAGAATAAAAATCATATCAGAAGAGATTGGTCATATTCAAACAGATCTCATGTGTTCACATGAACAGACGTATCATATCATGTCAAGTCAAACTTATCATGTCAAACAGGAGGCACATTTTCACAATCTTGCTTGTTTGTTTGTGCTATGCCAAGCACCAAGAGTCCATACTCCCGAGGTTAACAAGTACGTTAGGGCGCTCCTCCCCAGGACCGGACAGGGCCCCTATTACACAGGCATTGGATCAAGTTTTGGACCGGAGTCCCACGTTGTGCCGAACAAACAGATTCATATTATGGCCACAGAGTTTCAATAACAAGCTCGAAGTAAAAGAAACATGATCATTCATAGAGTCAAGGAATGACAAACAGCTCAAAAGAACAAGGCAGGATAACGACGTATCTTATGTTTCATAATTCATTAATGTCTTCACATGAGGATGTTTCAAAAGACAGATCATATACAGAACATGTGCTCTCAATTTCCCAAGAAAGGTGTGCCTATTCATGCAAAAGTGTAAGTGATGAGTCACAGATCTTTCCTAACATGTATGCATATGGACAAGTAATTAATAGAACACCGGAAAACATGTAACTATTGATACTCGTATGCAAATCATGACATTAACACCACTAACAAGTCCATACTAACATGTATTCATCCCCACATTCATATCATATTCTTATCTCATCAATGACAATAAGGAAGACCACAAGATAATCCAATGAACATAAGATCAATCACAATTACACATTAGAATCGTATTCATATCATTACTATTTTTCAATGGGTTGATTTATTTTAGGTCCATGCATACTATATAACATCATGCACATGCTAGTAGACATCATGAAATGATTAGACCTAAAATATACAAATTTCTTGTAAGGGTAGTGTCGACACTAGATCAAGTGGTGTCGACACAATGCCTCAAACACAAGACAAAATAATGCCAAACTGGTCAAGTAGTGTCGACACAAGATCAGATAGTGTCGACACAGTGCTTCAAATACAAGGCAAAAAGATCAAGTAGTGTCGACACAAGATCAGGTAGTGTCGACACAGTGCTTTAAAAATAAGGCAAAAAGTCAGGTAGTGTCGACACAAGATCAGGTAGTGTCGACACTAGAGACAGCTCCCAGAACACCATCTGGCCAATCTGGGACAGTGTGTCGACACTAGCCCAAGTAGTGTCGACACAAGAGGCCTTCCCAGAACACCATCTGGGCTGTTTTGGGACAGTGTGTCGACACTAAATCAGGTAGTGTCGACACGAGTGCCCTTCCAGAACAAAACTTATAGGTCATGTGGAACCTGAAAACACATCTCATGCAGCGATTCACTTTCACCTCTTATAACTCTCTAACAAATGATATTTAGACAAAACGTTCAACACAAAAGATGACGAGGTCAACTAGTAGAAGAACTTTTATGTTGAGGGTTTGATCTATTTCGGTCTTGAATCCTGAGAAAACATGTGAAGAACAAAAGTCAAGTGAAACCCGAAATCGCAGTATCATGCAGAGACTCTCTTATCATGCTCCTAACTCTCTAACGAAAGCCTTTTGGACAAAACGTCCAACATAGAAGATGATCGTGACTTCAGGAGAAGAACTTTCATGAATAAAGTGTAGTCAAATTCGGTCTCGAATCACGTGCATAATACGAAGAACGGGAAAAGCCCTAACTGTGCGAGACTTTGGAAAAACTACGAATACACGACGTATACTCCATGAAAACTGGTCAAACTAAGTGCAAATGATCCTAAACTCGAAGAACTACATGATGGTGTTGGTTTTCTTTAATCTTGGCCCAAGAACACCTACCTTTATGAAGATCTAAAAACCAGTCGACGTTCTGGATGCAACAGAGGATGCAGGGGATGGAACTCCGGATTCCCGGCCTTTCTCCTTCTCCTCTGAAGTTCTAGCCTGCCTCCAAACGACCCCAACTCGTTGTTAAACCTTCCCTAAGAGTTTGAGGACGAGTTCTTATAGATTTAGGTTGTAGTTAAGAGTCCTAACGAGACTAGGAAAGGGGCTGTGAATTCTGCTCCCTGTTTTCCAAGAAATCTGGGACTCTTTCCTCCAAAGGAGGTAGTAATGGCTTAGGAAACCTCCAATTGGGGTTGGGTTCAGTTTTGGCTTACCTTGCATGACTAATTACCTTAATTTTAACCCTAACTTGTCCTCTCCAATTATGGCATAATTACATACACGAATTTCTGGGAAATTTCCTGTTTTAGTTTGTTTATATCCTTGGGCCAAATGTGCTCTATTGGCCCAATCTTGTTAATGGGTCATTAATACATGGTGTTGGAAGTCTCTCTAATATGTTTATTTACTTTATCCTCCTTTATTTTCAAAGTTTTTAAATCACTAAATTTCCGGGGTGTTACAGCTGTACTCAACTTTTGTGGATCAAACATCAATTGGAAGACTATGGTCATCAACTTCAAGAAATTCCAATGCTATGTGACAACACAAGCGCAATTAACTTGACTAAAAATCATATCCAGCACTCAAGAACAAAGCACATTGAGGTTAGACATCACTTCATCAGGGACCATGTAAGTAATGGTAATATTTTACTTGAATTTGTGTCTACTGAAAATCAACTTGCTGATATTTTTACCAAACATCTTCCTGATGATAGATTTACATCTATTAGAAGAGAGATAGGTATGTGGAATCCTGATTAAATTGCCAAGGTAAATTGATACTTGAGCTTTGTATTAAGAAATTATTGTGAAACATTTCCTCTTTGAAATATCTGTTAAGACTTCTCTGTGAAATCTTCTAAGTCCCAACACTGCGACTTGTGAAGTCGAAGTGTATCTGACTCATGTTATAATCTTACATTCGACTGGTGAAGTCAGAGACACAATCCGACTTATTAAGTTGAAATAAAAAAATGCTTATAATATTAAAAAGGAATAACTAAAACCAATTTTTAAACAGACACATTTATGATGTAACGGTCAAATCAATCAATCGCATCCGTTCACCCTAAAATCTCCGGCCAGTTACTTTTCCTCTCCTTATTTAAGAAAACCATTTCCTTGTGCGAAGACACCATTTCAAACTCTGTCTTCAACTCTCTTGTCTTCTTCTTCCCCTCTTCGCGTCTTCACTGTTCATCTTCTCCGGCCGACGTCTTCAGGGCAACTTCAAGAACTCCATTTTTCTATGAAGCAAGGTAGGTTCCGCGAACTCTCTATTATATTTCTCTCACTCCTTTGACAGTTCCCTAAGCCTTCTCCGTTGCTTTCTATCTAGATGGCTTCATCTAGGGCTCTGAAAGAAGCCCAGTTGACTCCTGAGCAACTCCAACGCCTAGCATCTGCTAAGATCTCAGTCTATCCAGGGAAGGTTGTAGACTTCTCCCATTTAAGTGGTAGTCTATCGTGGGTAGAAGAAACCCTAGAAGCTATGGGTTGGTCTAAGCTTTGTCAAATTTCTGAACCCACTGTAGAAAATGCCCTTAAAGCCTTCTATGTCACTCTTCAAGTGTCCTCCGAAAAATCAGTCTCAAGATATGTAAAGGAGACCAAAATCACTGTTTCTGAAGAACTATTGGTAGAAATTTTGGATTGCCCAAATTCCGGGCACAAGCTTAGTGAGTCAGTGCCTTTAGACAAGCAGAAATTGGGGATTATTGGAAGTTTGGCAATAGTCAGCAAGAAGGGTCTTTTGGTGAATGAACTGTCAGCAGAAAAGAGGCTAATCCATTCAGTTATTTCAAATATTATAACTCCAAGGGCAAGAACCCATTCTTCCATAACATCCAAGGATGGCAACTTGTTATTTTGGGCTATTCAGAGGCATAGAGTAAATTTGTCAGCAGTCATTTTGGAGAAAATGATAGCCTCAAAAGATTTACAGGAATCCCTTCCTTATAGACCACTGCTCACTTTAATTTTCAAGAAGTTTTCAGTAGATTTGAGTAGAGAGATCTCTATTGGAATCAAAGAGAAAATTGGCCTATCCACCTTGAGGAGAGGCCATTACACCTTAGTCAACAGAAGTCAAAATTTATGGTTGAAGGACTCTGTACCTGAGTGCACTCATGAAGTCTATCCTGATGAGACACATATCCTCTCATCCTCTCGAGTAGTCCAGCAAGAAGAAGAAGCAAGAGAAGAAACTAGAATGAAGGCCCCAGCTCAAGACCAAGAACAATCTCCACATCAAGAAGAGCAAGTTCATATTTCCTCCTCATTTCAAGAACCAGATGCACCTGAAGAGACAGTAAATCAAGTTTTAAGAGACCTAAGAGGAAAAGGAGTAGCACATGATGATATCCCTGCATCTACTCAATTAGAGCAAGAATTTGAGGAGAGGCAGCACCATTCCTCCCCTTCTCAGTTTGAGACCCGGCCAAGGTCTCAGGGGAAGAGTAGCAACAGCCTGAACTCCATCTTGGATTTACTAAGCAAGCAACAAGAAAGTCTTTCTATTCTTCAGTTGCAAGTAGAATTTATTGATGCTAAGTTTGATGGTTTGACTGATGAAGTCAAACAGATAAAGGACCTTCTATTTCAGTTTGTGTGCCAACAGGGCACTTCTCAGCCATCTGGTCCTCCATCCTCCCAACAACAAGAGCAAGAGCAGCAAAAGGAGCCTGAGCAGCAGGCAGAACAGCAGCAGCCTGAGCAGCAAAAGGAGCCTGAGCAGCAGGCAGAATAGCAGCAGCCTGAGCAGCAAAAGGAGCCTGAGCAGCAGGCAGAATAGCAGCAGTTTGAGCAACAGCCTGAGCAGAAAAAGGAGCAAGAGCAAAAGCCACAACCAGTTACTCCCCAACTGGCTATTGTGGAATTTTAGCAGAAGGTTGAGCAGCAACAAGAATCAGTGTTAGAGGAGCCTCCAGCAGCAGCACAGTTGAGAAAGTTGAGCAGCAGTAGGAATCCCAACAGGAGTCTAGGCTTAAGAGGCCCTTTGAGTCTTTGGAGGATGATTCCAAGTCCAAGGTCAAGATCTTCAAGAGGAAATCTAGGAGAAAACTTCTCAAAAATGGTGAACCTGTTTTAAAATCTCTCACTCCTCCTATGCCAACTCCTTCTATTCCAACTTCCACTACTGATCCTCTTTCTAAGCCTGAACAAACAACAACATCTCAACCTACTGCATCACCAGCTCCTACCTCCTCCACTACTGAACTCCCTCCATCTTCTACCTCATATGATCCTCCTCCACCTACATCTATCCCAAGGGATCAACCTTTTGCCATTGAAAAGGCTAAGCTCAAAATCTATCCTATGAAATATCAATTCCAACCCTCCAAGGCAACAATTCCCACTCTACACACACAACCTGCACATTTCTTTTCTTTCTTCCCACTACCTCCAAACCAACAGCTGGAAAATCCTTCCTTGAACTATCTGAAATTCTTCCTAGTATTCAGCTTTCATCTTCAAGTGGACTGAAGTTGAAAGACAACCCAGGAAAACTTCTTCCTCCCTTTTGGTATCCCTTTATCTACCACTCTGAACATTTTATGAACCAGTTCAGAGAATTTCTATCCATCAAAACCTTCCTTGAAGTTCATGAGATGCCAGGATTCACATTTGAACACTTCTTATTCACTCTACCCAAGTCACATTGGCTGAACTCCAACTTTATTTCTCAGAAATGGCATAGCCTAACTCCCAAAGAATTCCATGATCTCTATCCCGGAGAAGCAGCCAAATACCAGGAAACCCAATCCAGGAACCAATTTTTGGATATTCATCTCCACATGAATCTGAGGTTCTATGACCTATTTGGACTCCACATCCGAGATTCTCAGGCCAAGTACACCAAAATGAAAGAATTTAATTTTGCCAGATTCAAGTTGGGACTGCCTCATGTGTCTGAAGACCAATGGGAAAGTCTTCTCAGAGGCCAGAGAGAAATCAATCCCTCCATGACTGTAGCATTACCATCCGGGTTGTATCCATCCTTTGTAGGTGCCATTGCAGCTAGAAAAGATTTTGCTGAACCGGTTTTCAACAGGCACATCCGGTTTGCTACCAGATTCAAAATCAAGTATAAACTGAAACTGTCTTTCCAGAGATTTGTGTTTTTGCAACTTTCCAAGAACTCTCATCATATGTTAGATTTTCAGCTTTGTTTTGCTGAGTCTGAGAGGTTCTCATTAGATCAGTGGGCAACTGCTTACCCTGTAGATCATGTAGCTTGTGAGAAAATGAAGTTGTCTCCCTATGAGTATTTGTCCAAAAGTTATAAGGATTTGAGGAAGAACATTGGTCCTAAGTGGGAACAGAGGTACGTAGTATATTATCTTGCTAAGGAAGCAGCCGTGTCCCGAGGCTTGCACTGGAATATTACAGTGCATGAATTTCTTCATCTAGTAGCCTCTAGAAAATTTGTTCACCTTAAACATCTTCTGGGCAGGCAAAATTACTACAACAAGCTTTCCTTGTACCATAAACGTCATATCAAATCTCATAGGAAGCTGCCCTCCGTCAGTCCTACCTACAACATTGATTGTAGTTTGTTTGATAACTTCTTCTATGAAAATGAGGTGAAGCTGTGGGATCATCTCAAGCCCTATCTCGATCAGATTCCGTGCTCCTTATATTGGCCAAGTTCTCTGTCAAAGTCCTAAACAATATGTCATGTACTTACTTCAAATTTCTGAATGAAGTTTATGATCTTTCTTACTTGCTTATTACATATCTCTCTTGTGTTTTGTTACCTTTTATGTTAATGCCACAAAGGGGGAGAAAGAAGTAAGAACAAATTGCTAACAACTCTCCAAGAAAGTATATATATATTTATCTCAAATTAAGTTTATTTTTCACTGTCTATTTAAAGTTTTTGTCATTAACAAAAAGGGGGAGAATTGTTGAGCAACTACTCCTCAGAAAATCTAAGATTTTTAAATTAGCATAATATCATGTTTTTGCTATGACAAAACCTTAGTAGGGTGTTTGGGAGCAATTTAAAAAAAAAACTATTTCTATCTAAAAAAATATGCTAGATTCGTTTTTAATTTTAAATTTAAAATTATGAAAACGTGATGTCTTTCGTTTGGTAAAAACATCCAAATTTTTAAAAATTATGTTGATATGTTTGGGGCGGGACAGGGGCGGGGGAGGGAGGGGAGGGGGTTCCGGCGGGATGGGGCTGGGGTGGTGGGGGGCTGCCGGGGGGGGCGCCGCCGGGGAGGGCAGGGGCGGGGAGGGGGAGCATCGCCGAGGCTGGGGGGGGTCCAGGGCCGGGGGGGGGGGGCCGGGGCTGGGGGGCCGCGCGGGGCCAGGGCCAGGGCCGGGGGGCTCCACGACGGGGTCGGGGTCGGGGTCGGGGTCGGGGCTGGGGGGGCCGGGCGGCGGGGGCGGGGCTGGGGGGGGGCCGGGGGGGCGGGGCAACGGGGCCGGGGCTGGCGGGGCCCGCGCGGGGCCAGGGCCGGGGCCGGGGGGGCTCCACGGCGGGGTCGGGGTCGGGGTCGGGGCTGGGGGGGCCGGGGGGCGGGGCAATGGGGCCGGGGCTGGCGGGGCCCGCGCGGGGCCAGGGCCGGGGCCGGGGGGCTCCACGGCGGGGTCGGGGTCGGGGCCGGGGCTTGGGGGGGCCGGGGGGGCGGGGCGGCGGGGTCGGGGCTGGGGGGGCCGGGGGGGCGGGGCGACGGGGCCGGGGCTGGGGGGGCCAGGGCGGGGGAGGGGAGCAGCGCCGGGGGGCGCCCGCCGGGGAGGGTAGGGGCGGGGAGGGGGAGCAGCGCCGGGGGGGGGGGGGCGCCCGCCGGGGAGGGCAGGGGCGGGGAGGGGGAGGGGGAGCAGCGCCGGGGGCGCCCTCCAGAGAGGCAGGGCGCGGGTGGGGCTGAGGGTGCGTGTGCATTTTTTTAAAAAAAAAATAGGTGTTCACTTGTTTTTATTTTGAGAGAGATTTACATAGGATAGAATTTTTACTTTTAAAAAAAAAATTGGTAACCAAACAGGTTAAGATGTCTGACCTCCTTCTTTTTTAAATTTAAGAGAAAAAACTGTTAAAAAAGTGCATCCAAACACCCTATAAACAAACTTTCTACAAATTAAATGTATCAATTACATATCACAAAAAATAATACATATTGTAGTCAGACAAACTCCATCTCAGAAAATTTTCGAAGTCCACAAACTCCTCCTGTCATACTGAATCCGACCTGAGACTCTGACTGTCATCTCTGACTCCTTTAGAATCGAAGTCAAAACAACTCAAAAAAATTTCTGTCCACACTACTATATACAATCCGACTGTCAACTTCGACTCATGTAGTTGAATGCTTCAGAAATCTAACTCCTTAGTATCCAACTACTAAAGTCGAATTCTCTTGATTCCCACTGAAGCCGAATCATTGTATTTTCATCTCCGACTTCTAGAGTCGAATTGTAATCTTTTCTAAAGTCGAATTCTCTTGATCTCTTCTGAAGTCGAATCTATCTCTAACTCCGACCCATGAAGACTTTCTTATGAAATCGAATTGTAATTTCTTCTAAAGTTGAATTCTCTTAATTTCTTCTAAAGTCGAATCATTCTATTTTCATCTTCGACTTCTAGAGTCGTATTGCAAACTCTTTTGTATCCGACTTCACTGACAGTTCTGCACATGCTTTGATGAAGTTTCCAAATTAACAACTCATATAATCTTATCTCCTTATCATGTCTGATATAATTTCTAGTGAAATCTTCAATGGTTAAATATTTTAATAATCCATTAGATTGTCATTATTTTATTATTTTTTCTGACAAGATAAGACATATTATACTTAAAATATTCATCTAAATATGTTCAGATTGTTTATGTAAGTTTTGTTCAAACTGAGCTTGTTTTGCTTCATGTCAATGGTCCGAATTTTCTTGAATACAGAAGATATAATGCATTTATTGTGTTTCAGGCACATGGGTATCTGACAGAGGTTCACCTACCACTGTCAGACCCATACCTTACTTTTTAGCACCACTGTCTGTCTCTTGTTTTGTGGTCTGAAAGCATGCCTATACGAGGTTTCCATGCTTTTCTTATTCTTCTCTAACTCACCTACCTCAAAGGCATGGAGACTCTCTTCCTTTATGTCCTGTCTTTGTTGCAGACATTTATTGAAGCACGTTTTCAGCATATAAGCTTTCACAGTTCACTTAATAAGAAGCTAACCTTCTAGCTGTGAAGCTGTAACCCTCATCTGAAGACCTTGGAAAGAAGCAAATAGAAGGACCCATTGATATCAAGCTTAGCAAAATCCAAAGGATCCTAGATCTCTCTTCAAACGGGTAGATTTCCAACGGCCATCTTTCAAACGGCTACATTCTGAAGAATATAAAAGAAGCTGACATTTGAAAGAAAAATAACATAGAACAACAACAACAAGAAGTGATTGCAACTCCAGTGAGCTCAACACTTAGAATTTTTCTCAAGCCAGAAATATCACAAGCCTTCTTCCAAGTCACAAGTTGGAGAGCTTCCCTTTCAGCAAAATTCTCAAGCTCTCTTAGTTTCACAGAAGTCTTGTGTTCGGGTGGCAATTGTAATTGCATTTGTTTTGAAGTCCACCCTACTTTTTCAGAAAGGATTTGAGTTACATCTCTGATCTGTTAGCCTTTCTGAAGTAAGTGTGTTTTTACTTAGTCTTGAAGCAAACACACGAGTCTGTTCAACCTTTTCTTCTATGTAATCTATGTAGGAGGTTGTTCTTTTTTTTTCCCTCTTGTGTAGGGAAGGCCTTGTGTAAGGCAGGATTGTGTCCCTGTTTAGGGAAGACTTGCTTGGGAGCAAGTGGGATTGTAATTCCTCTCAAGGGTGAGAGAAGGACAATTTATTAGCAGTTAGTGGAAATCTCAACTGGTTGGCTTGAGGACTGGACGTAGGACTTACATGTGGGAAGGGCCGAACCAGGATAAATCCCTTTATCCATTTGTGTGATTGTTTTCGCCTAGTTTACACTTGAATTACACACCACACTAAGTACTAACAAATTTATTTAGTGCTGTGTAATTTCATAGAAAATTTTAAAAGCCAAGAAGTCCTATTCACCCCCCCCCAGGACATCTCTAGTGCCATTTCGATCCAACAATTTTGCTTGACAGATTGCCTACCTTAGAGCGCTTTAGTTCCTATGGTTTGAACACGAAGATGCTCCTCCAAATCTTCTTGTTCCTTGATTCCTCATCCAAAAGCCTCTCCTCCTCATCCTCCAAGCTCCAAGGGTTCAATAGGCTCAGTTGGGAACCATATGGAAGTGTATTTGTATGTTTAGGGTTAGAAGGTTTCCTAAAACTTTTTCTCTTCCCCCAACTCCGAATTTTCCATAATTATTCACCCTTTTTTCTTGCATTTTCCTTCTATTGGCTTGGGAGGACTGTAAATCCATGGCCAACTAGTTAGGATAGAGTTAGGACTTTTTTAGGATATTTATGAGTCATATTAGTGATTATCTTCACCCTTTTTCATTTATTAATAATTTAGGTACGAATTTAGGCCTATTTATCTCTAATCCATCATTGGGCTTTTACTTTGTGGCCCAATAACTCATGTTTGAACTATAATTATAGCCCAACATTTATTTTTGCTTAATAGGTTTTAATTAATTCATAATTCTTTTAATTTAAATTTATTTATCTCAAATTTAAAATTTTGAGAGTTGTTACATCCTCCCCCTCTTAAAAAGAATTTGGTCTACAAATTCATATGATCATATGAGGAAGAATGTCTTATCGAATAGATTCGGATAGTTCCGTCTCATGGTTGATTGGGTTCCCACGTAGTTTTTTCGACTCCATGGTTGTCTCAGAGTACCTTCACCACGGATATAGGTGGATTTTGAAGTTGTTGAATCTTCTTGTCCAGTATTCTGGCTGGCTTCTCTTCATAGGTCATATCCTTATGCAACACTATATCGTCATAGTGAATTAAATGAGATGGATCGTACACAAACTTCCTCAGCATAGACACATGGAAAACATTGTGTATGGTGGAGTATTGTGGGGGTATTGCCAGGCGATAAGCCACTTCGCAAACTCTCTAGAGTACTTCAAAAGGACCGATGAACCTTGGTCTTAACTTGCCCTTCATTTCAAATCTTTAGAATCCTCTGGTTGGGGATACTTTGAGTAGTACATGATCTCCAATCTAAAATTACAGGTCTCTCCATCTTTTATCTACATAGCTCTTTTGCCTGGATTGGGCTATTTTGATTCTGTCTCTGATGAGTTGAAAGTCTCTGCTAGAATTTTGCACTAAATTAGGTCCCAACCATTATTGTTCACCAACCTCATTCCAGCATACTGGTGATCTACAGCTTCTACCATAAAGTGCTTCAAATAGAGCCATCTTGATACTTGCTTGGTAGCTATTGTTGTATGCAAATTCCATCAGTGGTAGTTGCTCATTCCAATATCCTTTAAAGTTTATAGTACAAGCTCGTAGCATGTCTTCTATGATTTGGTTCGTCCTCTCAGTTTGACCATCTGTCTGTGGGTGGAAAGCAGTACTAAAGTTAAGTTTAGTATCGAATGCAGTTTGAAGTCCTTCCCAAAAGCGAGAGGTAAACCTTGGGTCACAATCAGAAACTATGGATACAAGAACTCCGTGTAATCTCACAATCTCCTTTGTTGGCCCTCTTGATATGGTAGCAAGACTAACCTAGAGGGGGGGTGAATAGGAAATCTATAAACTAAAACAAAAAATCTCCACTTGAAAATATTTGGTTAGTATAGATAAATGTGTGCAATGGAAGTAAAAAGTGCGAAAGCAAGCACACAAGGAACACAAAAATTTATCCTAGTTCAGCCCTTCGAAATAGAAGTCCTCCGTCTAGTCCCCAAGAAAACTCTTGGGATTTCACTAAACACCAAGGATACAGTCCCCCTTAAGGACATACAACACCTAGCCCCTGTTGGTCTTCTTCTCTTTCCCAGGTAAGAAGGCAACCCACTTATTTTACAGGCTCAGAAGCAAACCTTCTGGAACAAACCGCAGTGTGGTTACACCACTAGACACAAGCTAGTCTTCTTCTCCTTCGAAGCAAGAAGACAACCCACTATTTCACCTCAGCCAGGTGCTTCTTTCACGAGCTCAGAAGCAACTCACTGGTATACACCCCAACAAGTCTTCCCTTTAAACAAGGGGAACACTGGTATAGATCCCAGCTGGTCACCACCAGGCGCAAACTGGTCATTCCTTCTCAACAAGGGGAACGCTTGCACAGCAAGCCTTCTCTTCCAACCAAAGAGGAAAACTTCTTTACACAGAAGCAAGGACCTGAAGCCCTAGATCAAGCTCAAGATACACAATAAAAAATGCTTGATCTGAGACTAAGCCTAAGAAAGAAAGAGTTTACAGTAAAGGACTCTTCTTAGGCTAAACCCCTAGCTCTCTCTCTCTCAAATACACAAAGACACATAGAGAGAGAATGAGGAAGAAATGAAAATGGCTTCAAAGCTGCAACTTGAATGGGCTCGAGCTCTCCTCCTTTCTGCGTGAGTGTGTATGGAGTTGAATGCTCACTAGATGTACACTCCTTGATTGATCTTCAGGTTCGCACTATTATTCCTCTCTTTTTCCTTTGCTTCATCCTTTTATGGAGTAACTTGAAGAGGATCTGTTGAAGAATAGTCGTTGCTCTTGTTCTTCTCCTTCTTCTTTTTCTACTCTCTTTCTTTTGAGTCTAACGGCTTCTTTCTTGTGCCTACTGGCTCCTTTGAACAAAGGATTCTTCTAGCTAGTGCGCAATTCCAAGGATGCTAGCAGTAGGTCCAAGATGTTGACTTTGTGTAGAGGTGGACCTGCAGACATTAAATGCAATGCAGATGATTAGACTTGTGAAGTCTTTTGTCAAATGGCTCATACATCTTTTTGTCTTATGTCTATATTTCCTACAGATAACTAGAAATAGAAGGTTGGATGCTTTTCTTTTGTTACAGGAAAGAGGAATTCTCTTTTTCCTTTTGTTCATGTTTTTCTGCTGACAGCTTGTTGTAAGACCTTTTTATCTATCAGAGAAATGACAATATAAGAGTTAGAAAGTCATTTGACTTTTCACTGGGCACCAAAGGTATTTTGAAACATTTGAAGTGAGAGGCAATCGATGTGTTAAGGTAGTCGATATTTAAGTTAAAAGACAATCGATGTTCAGATAGTCAACAGTCGATATTTTTAGATAATTGATATCAGTATTCGATGTGCATGTAATCAATGTTTAATTAAACTACAATCAATATGTATGTAACCAATGTCTAAGATTAATCGATGTGAACACAATCAATGTTCATGTAACCGATGTGGAGCTTCGATTGGAATCAAAATACAATGCAGTCGGTCGAAGTGGAACTTCGGATATACAGAATTTGACGTTCAGTCGAAGTGAATTTCGTATATAACTTATGCATGACGAAGTGACGAAGTAGGACTTCGAATGATCACGACCAGAATCATACATGACGAAGTGCCAGCTTCGGATATGACGAAGTGGACTTCGGATATGACGAAGCTAGCTTCGTATATGACGAAATATGTTTCGACTAAACATAATAAAAACATGCATGATGAAGTGAAGCTTCGATAAAACATGTTATTTCTTATGCATAGATAATCTTGAAAAATGGTAATAAATATATTCATGTCATTTATTATAATCATGAGTTTTGTTATCACCAAAATGAAAGGATAAAAAATATATGAGTGGTTCAACAATCTCCCCCTTTTTGGTGATAACAAAACTCATGTGAATTTTCAACAAATATTCAATACAACTAATGAATAGAAAATTCATAACAACAAGCAAAAAGACCACAAAAAATATTCTAGAAAAGATCTAAATTATTTATACAAATTGGTCTCTTGCTTTTTGTCAGAAGTTCAGGTCTTCTTTATTTAGCAGTTGTCTTGCAGTTAATGTCATCAGGCGCATGGGGTATCTAACAGAGGCTCACCTACCACTATCAGAACCTCACCTTACTTTCTGATGGAACTATCTATCTACCTTTTATTGCACTGAACTTCTATCTATTCGAGGTTTCTATACTTTACACATATTTTTGACTCACCTACCTTAGAAAGTATGGAGGTAACTTTTCTTTTGTCTTGTCCTTTGTTATAGAACATTTATTAGGCACGTTTCTAGCATGGAGTTTCATAGAACATTAAATGAAGACTGCCTTCAAAGCTGTGAAGCTACAAACTTGGTCTGAAGCCGTTGGAAAGCTAAAAAGCTGAAGGACTGTTGGATAACAAAATCTAAACAGCATCTACATCCAAAGGATCAAAGGTCACTCGTCAAACAACTAGTTCTTCAACGGATAGTTTCAAAGGGAAACATCTTCAGAAGCATATATACAAGCTGAAGTTTGAACAAGAAAAGACACTTGAAGTGTGAGAACAGTTAGCAACACACTCAACTCGCATCTGCATTCTGCTAGCAAGAGCCTTCACAAGCCTTCTACTGAGCTGAAAGATAGAGAGCTTCCACAGTCTGAAAGTTTCAAGGCTTTCCATTTCTTAGAAGTTTTGTTTCTGTTGGGTGGCATTTGTAATCATAGATCTTCTCTTCGGTCCACCCTAGTTAGATTCAGAAAGAGTAGAGCTGAAATTTTCATTTGTAATCCTTTTTGAATCCTCTGTGTTTGCTCATTCTTGTGAGCAGGCACACTAGTCTTTCATTTCTATTTTGTTCAACCCGTAGGAGGTTTGTTTCATGTTGTCCCCCTCTTGTGAAGGGAAGACCTTATTGAAGGTAGTGTTTGTACCTCTGCTAAGGGAAGACTTGCTTGGGAGCAAGTGGGCTTGTAATTCCTCTCAAGGGTGAGAGAAGGCCAAGTATTCTTGGTAGTTAGTGAAATCTCAAGTGGTTTGCTTGAGGGCTGGACGTAGGACTTCCATGCGGGAAGGGCCGAACCAGGATAAAATTTCTTGTGCATTTGTATGATTGTTTCCGCCAACTTACACTTGTTTCACACACTACACTAAACACTAACAATTATATTTAGTATTGTCTAGTTTTAGATAAAAAATTTAAAGCACAAGAAGTCCTATTCACCCCCTCTAGGACATTATTAGTGCCATCTCGATCCAACAAGTGATATCAAAACGAGGTCTTCTCAGAAGAATCGAAAGATTTGAGAAGAGATGGCAACTGAACGTCACAACTATGAAGGCCAGTCTGTTACAAGGCCACCATTTTTTGATGGTTAGGACTATCAATACTGGAAGAAGTGGATGGAATGCTTCATCAGAGACACAGATTTTGATCTGTGGCAGGTAATAGAACAAGGTGATTTTGCTATACTTGGTGAAACTACCTCTGCTCTCTCCATAGCTGATAAGAGAAACATGTCTCTAAATTACAAAGCTAAAAACTACCTATGTTGTGTGTTGGGTTGAATGTATATTCATATCATTTCCCTCCTATTTTGATGATGACAAGAGGTGTTTTTAAAGCAATTTAAATGAAACATGTCAAAAACATCATACCTGAAGTCAATGTTCAAAAAGCATGTCTCAAATCACAGTTATCATTTATGTTCATGACAAATCATTTAACTAATGATATATGTGTTTAATTTTCAGGTACAAACAATTTTTGCAAAAGAAGTGTCGACACACCCCTCAATGGTGTCGACACAACACCTCAGTCTCAAAGGCAAAAGGCTGAAGAATTGCCTAGATTGTGTCGACACTAGTCTAGAAGCAGGTCGACACGAGTTGAGAATTCCAGGATTTAGCCTACTCAGGTCGACCTCACCATCAGGGCAGGTCGACACTGGACCCCGTTCCCAGAACAGCATGTCTGCAGAATTGGGACAGCATGTCGACGCAGGACCAGAGCAGGTCGACACTGGACCTTGTTCCCAGAACAACTTATTCTCAATTTGGGACAGTGTGTCGACCTCACCACCAGGGCAGGTCGACACACTACGGAAAGATTCCATCTTAAGATGGATGTTTGCCATGTGTCAGCCTAGGGCGATGGGGTATCAACCTAGATTCGTGTGCCCTTGTACCCAAAGGGTATCTTTGGAATCTTTTGGGTATAAAAGGTCTCTAATCGGCCCCCCATCACATCAAGACCCCAACGAACTCTCCAAGCCTCCAGAAAGTTTCCTTTGGCGGCGTGAAGAAGTTCATCTCCCTGTTCTGCTCTCCTGGTGTCTCCTGAAGACCAATTCTCATCAATTTATTGTGAGAATTGGAGTGTGATCGTTGAAGAAGTATCTGAAGCACCTCAAGGAAGCAGATCAAGCAGAAGCATCTGTTGGAGAAGAATTCAAGGAAGATCCCCAACTTCAATTGTGCAGAGCATCGGCTGGGACTTCAAGGATTCAAGCCTCTTCCCAATCTGAGCTTCTACAGGGGAGTACACTGAAGAACAAAACATTTCATACAATCCTCGTTGTATCTTTGTTCTTCTGAGACATCTTTTGAGATTATGCAAGTGCTTCTGCATAGCTCTCATTAGTGCTCTCATTTTCGACTAGATCTGTTGCTAGAAGGTCTATGTCTTGAGTTGGTGTCTAGCAAGTATTGTGTGAGCATTGTGCTCAAGTTGTGTGAGCATTGTGCTCAGGTTGTTGTGAGCCGTTGTGCTCAGTTTGAGTTGTCTAACTCAAGGTTGTGTTGAGCAGTCTTGCTCAGTTGTTCTAGAGTAGTCTTACTCTAGAAGTTGTGTGAGTTGTAAGCTCTCAAGTGTTGGAGTTGTCAGGCTCCAGTGGGTGTGTTACCCGGTTGTTTTAGTGAATCCTCACGGGGTGTGAGGGGTGGATGTAGGAATCACATGGGTGATTTCCGAACCACCTAAAAATCTCTGTGCACTTGTCTAATTGTGGTTTGATTCTTCTATCCGTTAGATGCTTGCATAGGAGCGTTTAATATTCACTTAATCAACTTGTTTCACATCTATTTTACCAACTCACTCAAATCTCATCAGATCTGTGGTTTTTCACTGATAAAATTGCCTCTGATTCAAAAGTGTTTTTAATCTGTTTAAGCTTCCGTAAAAAGTGGCAAAGATCTATTCATCCCCCCCCCCTTCTAGATCTTTTCCTCACCTTCACTTCGATCCTTCAATTGGTATCAGAGCGGGTTTACTTTGATCTGATTTGATCTGAGCAGTTTTTGTTTCTGAGTGTTGTGTGTTTGAGTGTTTGCTTGTTTGTTTGTTAAGCATTTTCTTTCTATTTTAGAGTCATGGATTCCAAAGGTTTCATAGCTAAAGGTCATTCCATAAATAGGCCACCATTCTTTAATGGGACGGACTATTCGTACTGGAAAAACAGAATGCAAGTATTTTTAAGGGCCCAGAACTATGAAATTTGGAAAGTGGTTGAGGTGGTCCCTATGAGAACCAGGGAGAGGAAGAAACCTGGACTAGGGAACAAATAAGGAAAGCTACATTGAATTATAGTGCTATGAACATGATTCAATGTGCTGTCCATCCCAAGGAGTATTCGAGAATCTCAATGTGCAAATCTGCCAAAGAGATGTGGGATAAACTCGAATTACTCTATGAGGGAACATCACAAGTAAAGGAGACTAAGGCAAATATTCTAGTTTCAGAATATGAACTTTTTATGATGAAGTCTAACGAAAATATTTCTGAAATGTTTGCCAGGTTCATGGTGATTGTGAATGGATTAAAGGCCTTGGGTAAGGAATATATAGATGCAGACTTGGTAAGAAAAATCTTACGTTCACTTTCTTCAATTTGGCATACAAAGGCCACTGTCATTGAAGATTCAAAAGATCTGTCCAAAATCTCTTTGGATGAATTGATTGGATCCTTAATGACATATGAAATCAACTTAAAAAGAAATGAAGAACACATAATTAAGACCAAGCCTATGGCACTTAAGGCCTCTTCAAGCAATAAAGATAAAAGTCAGGAAAAGACAAGTTCTGAGGAGTCTGAGTCAAATGAGGATGAAATTGCCCTCATGACCAGGCAATTCAGAAAATTCTTGAAATACAGAAAAGGAAAAATGTCTGGGAAAAAGAAGTTTTTCTCAGGTAAGAAAAACACTTCCTCTTCTAATTTCAACAAGAATCACAAATCTGACGAAAACATTGTCTGTTACAGGTGCAACAAACCAGGACACATGAAGGGAGAGTGTCCTGAGAACAAGAAGGAAAAGCACAAGAAGTTCCAGAAATTTAAGAAGCCAAAGGCCATGGTAGCCACTTGGTCTGATGAAGACTCAAGTGAGGAAGAAGAAGAGAAGAAATCCTCAAGCTCTGAAAGTGAGGAGGTTTGCTTCATGGCCAACAGCTCAGATGGAAAGGTAAGTACATCTTTCGAAGACTACACTATAGATGATTGGCAGGATGCTTATGCTGATTTGGTTGAAAAATTTTCTGAAATGAGAAAAGAAAACAAACACATCAAAAAGAAAATTGAAAACCTTTACCATAACCAATCTTCAAACCATAGAATAATAGAACTGGAAACTGAAGTAACAGAATTGCATGAAGAAAAAGAAAATCTCCTGAACCTTATTGATGAACTAAAACTTGCCTCTCAAAAGGCCTCCCAAGAATTCAAAAACTTAACTGAAAAGCTGGAAATTGAAAAACAAGAAAAACAACAGAAGATTGAAGAAATTGAAACTCTTAAAAACCAGCTAAAAGAAAGGGATGAAGTTATCCAAACCTTCACAAAAGGTAAAGATAACTTAGAGGCACTGCTAGGAACCACCATGACAACCACCTCTCATGGATTAGGATTCAACAAAAAGAAACCCATAAAAGACAAATCTGGTGAGAAAAAGGGCAAAGCACCACTAATTAAATTTGTCAAGGGTCCTAATCTTGAGAACACAGAAATTCAACAAACAGCAAACAAAACCTTAAACAAAACACAAAACAAAGCAAAAACTCAAAAACAAAAGAAGACAATCAGGTCGACACAGTCCCCTGACAGGTCGACACCAGTCCACAAAAAGAAGGCTTATGTGGCTGCTGTGTCGACACCAGTACAGGAGAGGTCGACCTGATCAACATCAAAAGCTGCAAACAACTCAACCAAAAATTCAAATAAAAATTTGAAAAATCAGAAAAAGTCAAAAGAAATGATTCATGAAAAACCTTGGACCTCCAAGACAACATTTCAAGATGATTGGACCAATCCTTGGAGCCAATGGTATGAAAACCCATGTTGGTATCATCCTCAATTCCTGTATCCAAATCTCTTGATGTACCAACAAAATCCCTGGATTCCACCTCCTAATCTGAACTCCAATTTTCAAATGAAAAACTTCCCTCCTACCAAAAACAAAAATCTTGGTGCTTTCATTCCTAAAAGAAAGAACAAACAGAAAAAGGCTAAAAACACCAATGTAACAAAACAAAAATCAAAAACAAGTCAAATTTGGGTGAGAAAGGATTTGATGACAATGCTCAATCATTCTGATGGTCCCAACTCTGTTTGGGTACCAAAATCTTCTCTCCACTGATCATTTTGCAGGAAGGTCGTGCACCCAACACCAATGTATGGTTTCTTGACAGTGGGTGTTCACGACACATGACGGGAGATAGAGCCAAATTCTCATCCTGCTTGAAAAGGAGGGAGGGTCAGTTACTTTTGGAGGTAAAAATAAAGGAAAGATCATTGGATCTGGAAAGGTTGGTCAAACTTCTTCAAACTCAGTAGATAATGTTTTATTAGTTGATGGTCTTGATTATAATTTGCTCAGTATCAGCCAACTATGTGACAAAGGTCACAAAGTTGTGTTTGAATCTGATTTTGTAAGATAATTGATTCATCAACTGATAAAATCAAATTCTTTGGAAAAAGAGAAAACAATGTCTACATGATCAACCTTAATAAAAACTTTTCTGAAAATCTTTGCTTTGTTGCAAATAAAGATGAAATTGCATGGACTTGGCACAAAAGACTTGGCCATGCAAGCTTCAGAACATTAAATAAGTTGTTAAGACTGAACTTGGTTAAGGGTCTTCCTAAATCTTTTTCTAATGTTGAAGATCAAGTTTGTGGGATATGTGCTAAAGGAAAACAAACTAGGAAATCTTTTAAAACCTTCAATGCGATACTTACATCTAGGCCACTAGAACTTCTTCACATGGACCTTTTTGGGCCAACAAGAGTTCTAAGCTTAAGTGGCAAGAGATATGGGTTTGTAATCATTGATGACTTTACTAGATTTACTTGGGTTATCTTTCTGTCCCACAAAAGTGATACTTGTCTTGAATTCAGGAATTTCTGTACCACTATCTTAACAACTTATCCATATAAAATCAAAAACATTTTAACTGATCATGGGGGTGAATTTGATAACACATCCTTTTCTGATCTATGTGCTGAATTTCAAATATTTCACAAGTTTTCTTCACCTAGAACTCAGAACAAAATGGAGTTGTGGAAAGAAAGAATAGAACTCTTGTGGAAATGGCTAGATCCATGCTCTTAGGAAGTAATCTGCCCAAATCCTTCTGGGCTGAAGCTGTTAACACAGCCAATCATATCCTAAATAGAGCTTTGATCAGACCAAAGATCAGAAAAACCCCCTATGAATTGTTGAAAAACAAAAGCCAACTGTTTCTTATTTCAAAACTTTTGGGTGCAAATGCTTTGTACACAATAATAACAAAGAAAACCTTGACAAGTTTGATGCTAAGAGTTAGGAAGCTATCTTCCTTGGCTATTCTGAAGTGTCAAGGGCTTTCAAAGTGTACATTCTAAAAACCAAAACTGTTGAAGAATCTCCACATGTTATTTTTGATGAAAATTCCTTTTCAACTAATGATTCTAAATCTTGCAGGGAAAGACAAGACAATGAAGAGGATGACCTCATTGTGGATTCTTCACCAACTGTTGAGGAGCTTGACAACAATGAAGAGAACCTGAACAACAACTCACCATCTTCAAGTGGGTCAGGTAACATTGCTCCAGAAGTGGGTACTTCTCAACAGGTAATTTCTGAACCTCGATATCTGAGAGATCACCCATTAGACAGTGTAGTTGGCAATTTGAATGATAGAGTAAGGACCAGATCATCCTTCTTGCAAAATATTGAAGAAGACCCACTAGCTCTAATTTCCCAAATTGAACCCAAGTCAATTGATGAAGCCTTATCCAGTTCTGATTGGATTAATGCCATGCATGATGAGCTTCATCAATTCGAAAGAAATCAAGTATGGGAATTAGTACCTAGACCTAGTGACCAAGCAGTGATTGGTACTAGATGGGTTTTCAGAAATAAGTTAAATAAAACTGGTCAAGTAATAAGAAACAAAGCTAGGCTAGTTGCAAAAGAGTATAACCAAGAATTTGGAATTGACTTTGAAGAATCATATGCCCCTGTAACTAGACTAGAAGCTGTCAGAATTTTCCTTGCTTTTGCATCCTCCATGAAATTCAAAGTCTATCAAATGGATGTCAAAAGTGCATTCTTAAATGGATATATAAAGGAAAATGTTTTTATTGAACAACCTCCTGGATATGAAAATGAAAAATATCCTAACCATGTTTTCTAGCTTAATAAGGCTCTCTATGGTCTTAAGCAAGCTCCAAGAGCTTGGTATGACCGGTTGAGTTCCTTTTTACTTGAAAAAGGATATTCTAGAGGTAATGTTGATCAAACATTGTTCACAAAAATAGTTAAAAATCAAATAATTGTAGTCCAAATTTATGTTGATGACATAATATTTGGATCAACCAATAAAGGCCTTTGCACTGAATTTTCAAATCAAATGAAGAATGAATTTGAAATGAGCTTAATGGGAGATTTAACATTCTTTTTGGGATTGCAGGTTAACCAAACACATGAAGGAATCTTCATCAGTCAAACCAAATATGTCAAGGAGCTATTAAAGAGGTTTGACTTTCAGAACCTTAAGCACTCAAGCACACCAATTGCAATTAATGCTAAACTAGAAGAAGATCCATCTGGTAAGTCAGTAGATCCAAAGACCTACAGAGGTATGATTGGCTCTCTGCTCTATCTTACAACTTCTAGACCTGATATTCAGTTTTGTGTGTGTTTATGTGCTAGATTCCAATCTAATCCTAAAGAAAGTCACATGCTTGTGTTAAACGAATCTTCAAATATCTTGTTGGAACATGTGACTTAGGTATTTGGTATCCTGCTGGTTGCAAGTTAGATCTGTTTGCCTATTGTGATGCTGATTATGCTGGGTGTAAATTAGATAGAAAAAGCACAAGTGGCTTGTGTCTATTTCTAGGTGGGTGCCTTATCTCTTGGGCTTCTAAGAAGCAACATTCAGTTGCTCTGTCAACTGCAGAAGCTGAATATGTTGCAGCAGGTAGATGTGGAACTCAGATTCTCTGGGTGAAACATCAACTTCTTGATTACAACCAAGATTTAGGGTGTGTACCCATCCTATGTGATAACACTAGTGCCATAAATTTGTCTAAAAACCCCATTCAGCACTCCAGAACAAAACACATTGAAATTAGGCATCATTTCTTGAGAGATGAGGTTGCCAAGAAATCATTTGAACTCCACTTCATTGAAACTGAAAAACAAATTGCAGACATATTCACTAAACCCCTTCCTGAAAACAGATTTTCATCTTTAAGGAGAGAACTTGGTCTCTGTAAATGTCCACCTTCTTGATCTCTCTCAAGGTTTGGGTTGAGTGTTATGCATTGTCTAAGGGGGAGTTCTTTGCATTTCATAATTCTTTGCTTCCTTGAGTTACATTGTTCATATCTCTCTCACTTTCAATTCTATTCCCCTTTTTACAATAAATTCTCCAACTCTTATTGTATAGAAATTTCTTGGTATATCAAATGGTGATTTGGAGAAGGACAAGTTATGCTTGTCTGGACACTTTCACTATGCGAGAGTATATGTCTCCGCAAGTACTAAGAAATTGATATGCAATTGTTGAGGGGGAGATTTCATTGTTCAAAGAGGATACTTTTTCTGATTTCAAAAACTTGTTTATTTTCACTTCCATTTCTTTTTGATAATAATTCTTCAACTCTTATTGTGTTGAAATTTCTTGGTATATCAAATGGTGATTTGGAGAAGGACAAGTTATGCTTGTCTGAACACTTTCACTATACGAGAGTATATGTCTCCGCCAAGTACCAAGAAATGGATATGCAATTGTTGAGGGGGAGTCTTTGTTGTCCAAGAAGAAAACTTTTCTGATTTCCAAAATTTACATGTCTTTATTTTGATGAAAAGTGGTTGAAATCATCATCTCAGGGGGAGCTAGAAAATTCACAAGTCATGACTTTGCAAAATTCACAACTTTTCTTGAATCTCATCAATTCCTTGCATGATGTCATCATTTAGAAGTCTAGAGTCTCAAAATGAACCCTTGAGTGATCTATTATATTTTTTACTAATCAACTTTCAACTATATCTCTCAACCCACAGAAATTCAGATTTCTTCCTAGACTAAACATCAACTTGTGCCTTGAACTTAAAACATTTCCTTGTTTGCAACTGATGATTGGATGTATTTGATTTCTATCTTACAAACTCTCCAAAATTTTTAAACTCCAACAGAGCAATGGCACTTGTGCTGAGAAACTGCACACCTTCACAATGAATGAAGTGCCATGTATGTCATGAGGCACTATTGCTAACTCTGTTCAAAGGGGGAACAAAATAAAACGAAATTCAAAACAAAAGTAAAATGTGCTATGCTTTTTGATGATGACTGAGTAACTGGAAATATTGGCGTCTACAAAACGTATATTTTCATGTCAAAAGGTCATCATTTACCCCTTTGAGACTTGACAATGACTAAATCTTAAGTATCCAGGGACTATGGTGTGTAAAAAGCACTAGTACTTGAGTGAAAGAGATTTATATCATTTGATAGTTTGTTAAAAGAACAAAATGTGTGCATTATTAGAGATTTGTCTAGAAAGAATCATCTTCATTCCTCATTAAGTTGTTCTTTGAGATTGTGTTTTATTTTCAACACAATTGCATTTGGTCTAGATGACATCTTTAATTCTTTAAAGTTGAGAAATATGGTAGTTTATAGTTGATTGTTAGATATATTATATCCCTCAATTTCTCATTTTGTTGATTGAAGTCTTGGAATGCTAATATCCTGTTGGAAATTGTTAGAAAAACTTGAATTGTGATGAATTTTTGCAAAATATAACAAATGAATTTTTAAGCCTCTTAAAAATCCTTGAAATGATAATTCCTCTCATTGTTTATCATTCTAAAGATGTCCCAAAATTTCTCAAAAAAAATTCCCTCTCAAAAATTCAAATTTTCTTCAAAGGCCAGGTCGACACACTTCTATCTCGTGTCGACACATACCCTAGGTCAGGTCGACACAACCTTCTTCCTGTGTCGACACTGCCCCCTTGCCAGAACCTTTTAAACCGTGGGTTCAGGATAAGCCTTGTTGTTCCTGCGGGGTATTGCACCACTGCAAAACCCTTTTAGACATCAGGTCGACCCGACGGTCGCTCTCTTCTCATTTACGGCAAGAAATCCCACACATCTCTCCCACAATCAAAACCCTTTCTTAATCATCTCTCTTCTCCTTCATCAAACCCCGATTCCACTCCATCCTTGCCACCATGGTGAGAAAGTTGGGTCCTCGCCGTGGAGCAAAATCTCAAGCTTCGTCCAGCCAGCTCCGGCAGAGGATGATGTTCCTCAGCTCGAACGAAGAACCAAAAGGAGGAATGACCCTGCAGAGCAACCAGGGTCCTCCTCTGCACCTCAGTCAGCACCAAAGAGAGGTAGACCATCTTCTTCAGACAGAGGTAGGGTTTCTAGAACAGAGAATCCGAGCTCCCCTTCTGGAGATTCTTCAGTGTCATCATCATCATCATCTTCAGAGTCTTCCGAGTCTCAAGATATCTCTAGTGAATCTAAGCTCATTCTCAAGCCCAGGATAGTCGATTTATCAGATATTCAGCTAGCAAACTCATTTCCAGAAATTCAGACCTATTTCTCCTTTCAGTCTTGGTTGCTATTCATTTCTGAGTTTCAAATCTCTTATCCAAGACTTGTTAGGGAATTCTATAAGAACTTGAAATGCACAGATGAAGGATATGAGTCAAAGGTTAAGGGAATAGTTATTGACATGCCAACAAATAAAGCTGCTTCTATTTTCAAAGTGCCAGATGAAGGGGCAGATTATCACAACTTTGAATTTGATCTTCATGAGGCCTACACCATCATGACAGGCCTTCCTGCTGATGTATCAAATCCCAATCAAACCTATGTTACAAAACTCAACACAAATACCTTCCCTCCTGTGCTGAGAGTCATCCACCACATGTTGACCACAATAATTACCCCTCAAGGTGGTGGAAGGGACAGGTTGACAGATATTCAGAGGTTCATTCTTTATTGCATGGTAAAAGACATCAAAATCAACCTCCATGTAATAATGTATCAAATCATATCTGAGACAACCAGGAAAGACCTCAAAAGGTCTCTTCCATATGCTGCACATTTGACCTCAGTGTTCCAGCACTTTGGTGTGCCCTTGGAGAATGAGAAATCCCAGTCTATCCCTAAGTCCAACATCTATACCTATAAGAATATTCAGAAATTTATGGGATTTAGACTGGAGGGAAATCAAGTTAGGAGAGGGCCAGTTGTGGTTGAAGCCCCTCAAGCTCAAGAGGAAGAGCCTCAGGATCAAGGGGACTAGCCCCAAGCTCAAGAGGAACAGCCTCAGGATCAAGGGGACCAGCCCCAAGGTCAGGAGGATCAGCCTCCTTTGAATGAGGAACAGCCTCAAATTTCAACAGAAGGTGACATTCCTTTTCATGCCCCACTCTCACCTCAGTTTCCCCATTTCTCTCCACAACCCAATTTTCAAGCATCCACATCCTCTGGTGGACCTTCTGTTCCACCAGAATTGTTCTCCTTTTTAAATGAAAAAATTGATACTTTGAACTCCTCCATTCAAACCATGTCAGAAACCTTTGAGTTGAGGATTCAGAGATTGGAGAACACAGTATCTGCCAAGTTTATAGAACAGAAAGCAGCCTCAGATTATGCAGCTCAAAAATTTAATAGGCTTATTGGCACCTTGGGAGATGCATCAATTGAGCTAAAAGAACATCAGAAGCAGTTGGAAACTGTTCTCAAGGGGGTTTTAGCAAATTCTCAAGCTGAGGTGTTCAACACAAAGGCATCACTTGATCAGATCTCCAAAACAAGACTATCATTTGCTCACTTGGCAGATGACTTGGAAAGCATGAGAAACTTCAATGCCCACATTGATGCACAGATCACAAATTTGAAAATGGAAGTCAAAATCATGACAAGACCTGGTTGGTCAGATGGATCATCATCTTCTTCACAACCAATTTCAGATGATCTAGCAAACATCCAAGCTACTTTGATGGAAAATTCAGACAGAATGGAGCACTACTTGCATACAAGACTTACATCCATTCAAGAGCAAATGAAGTCCAGCATGACTTCAATGGAGAAGAGATTGTCAGACATAGAGACCATTCTTGTTCCAATTCCTCCTCCTCCTCCTCCACCATATCCTTAATGTAAATCTTGTTTTGATAATGTCAAAGGGGGAGAAGAAAGAAAGAAATTACTTTCTTGAAATATGAATGTAATGTTTTGGAATGATGTAATGTTCTCCTGAATGAAATGAAATGTTTTGCTTGGCTTGAATGAAATCTTCATTGTGACTTCAATGTGAATGAAAATCTTTATGTGAATGTGATTGTTTGAATACTTGTCAAGTTGCTTGACTTCTGTGAACAAAAATTCTCATTTCAAGTAACATTGTGTTCCACAAATACATCATCAACTGTTACTGAAAAATATCAAAAGGTCTTTGACAAGTTTAAACAAAAAAAAAGAAAATAAAAATGTGAATAACAAAAATTGCTTAAAATCATACCTCATCAAAACCACATTGTAATATGGATTTATTGTTGCCATCATCAAAAAGGGGGAGATTGTTGGGTTGAATGTATATTCATATCATTTCCCTCCTATTTTGATGATGACAAGAGGTGTTTTTAAAGCAATTTAAATGAAACATGTCAAAAACATCATACCTGAAGTCAATGTTCAAAAAGCATGTCTCAAATCACATTTATCATTTATGTTCATGACAAATCATTTAACTAATGATATATGTGTTTAATTTTCAGGTACAAACAATTTTTGCAAAAGAAGTGTCGACACACCCCTCAATGGTGTCGACACAACACCTCAGTCTCAAAGGCAAAAGGCTGAAGAATTGCCTAGATTGTGTCGACACTAGTCTAGAAGCAGGTCGACACGAGTTGAGAATTCCAGGATTTAGCCTACTCAGGTCGACCTCACCATCAGGGCAGGTCGACACTGGACCCCGTTCCCAGAACAGCATGTCTGCAGAATTGGGACAGCATGTCGACGCAGGACCAGAGCAGGTCGACACTGGACCTTGTTCCCAGAACAACTTATTCTCAATTTGGGACAGTGTGTCGACCTCACCACCAGGGCAGGTCGACACACTACGGAAAGATTCCATCTTAAGATGGATGTTTGCCATGTGTCAGCCTAGGGCGATGGGGTATCAACCTAGATTCGTGTGCCCTTGTACCCAAAGGGTATCTTTGGAATCTTTTGGGTATAAAAGGTCTCTAATCGGCCCCCCATCACATCAAGACCCCAACGAACTCTCCAAGCCTCCAGAAAGTTTCCTTTGGCGGCGTGAAGAAGTTCATCTCCCTGTTCTGCTCTCCTGGTATCTCCTGAAGACCAATTCTCATCAATTTGATTGTGAGAATTGGAGTGTGATCGTTGAAGAAGTATCTGAAGCACCTCAAGGAAGCAGATCAAGCAGAAGCATCTGTTGGAGAAGAATTCAAGGAAGATCCCCAACTTCAATTGTGCAGAGCATCGGCTGGGACTTCAAGGATTCAAGCCTCTTCCCAATCTGAGCTTCTACAGGGGAGTACACTGAAGAACAAAACATTTTCATACAATCCTCATTGTATCTTTGTTCTTCTGAGACATCTTTTGAGATTATGCAAGTGCTTCTGCATAGCTCTCATTAGTGCTCTCATTTTCGACTAGATCTGTTGCTAGAAGGTCTATGTCTTGAGTTGGTGTCTAGCAAGTATTGTGTGAGCATTGTGCTCAAGTTGTGTGAGCATTGTGCTCAGGTTGTTGTGAGCCGTTGTGCTCAGTTTGAGTTGTCTAACTCAAGGTTGTGTTGAGCAGTCTTGCTCAGTTGTTCTAGAGTAGTCTTACTCTAGAAGTTGTGTGAGTTGTAAGCTCTCAAGTGTTGGAGTTGTCAGGCTCCAGTGGGTGTGTTACCCAGTTGTTTTAGTGAATCCTCACGGGGTGTGAGGGGTGGATGTAGGAATCACATGGGTGATTTCCGAACCACCTAAAAATCTCTGTGCACTTGTCTAATTGTGGTTTGATTCTTCTATCCGTTAGATTCTTGCATAGGAGCATTTAATATTCACTTAATCAACTTGTTTCACATCTATTTTACCAACTCACTCAAATCTCATCAGATCTGTGGTTTTTCACTGATAAAATTGCCTCTGATTCAAAAGTGTTTTTAATCTGTTTAAGCTTCCGCAAAAAGTGGCAAAGATCTATTCATCCCCCCCCCTTCTAGATCTTTTCCTCACCTTCACTTCGATCCTTCATTGTGCTCTATCTAAAAGAGAATTCAATAGACTATCTGCTTGTAGAACCGCTAAAGAAATGTGGGATAAACTACAAGTTACATATGAAGGAACTGATAGAGTAAAACAAACTAGGATAGATATTCTTGTCTCTCAGTATGAACAATTTAAAATGCTTCCTAATGAAAACATAACTCAAATGTACAATCATTTTTCAAATATAATAGTAGGATTAAGTTCACTAGGAATGATTCTTACAAATGAAGAAACTGTAAGAAAATCTTAAGATCATTAACTAATGTCTGGACCCCCAAAGTCACAGTCATTGAAGAAGCACATGATTTAACTCAACTTTCTATTGACAAATTAATTGGCTCCTTAATGGCTCACGAAATCAACATGGAATGGTTTTCTGAAAGTTCATTGAAAAAGAAAATGCCAAATGCTTTGAAGGTTGCAGATTCTTCTTCCTCTGAAGGCTCAAAGGGGAAATCAGATGACAGTGATGATGAAGCTATGCTGTCAAGGAAACTGCAAAGGATCCTTGCCAAGAAGAAGAAGTTTGGTTGAAAAAGATTATTCAAGGACAAGAAGAAGGAACCAGCCTACTACGAGTGCAATCAACCAGAACATTACAAATCTGAATGTCCTAAGCTGAAGAAGAAGGATCAAATAGAAAGATCTGAGAAGAAGAAAGGCAAAAAAAGGAAATTCAGAAGATACAAGAAAAAGGTAATGGCAGCAGCATGAGATAATAAAGAACTACAAGTTCAGACTCCTCAAGTTCGGAATCTGAAGAATAAGAAAAGGCAAATCTAGCCCTCATGGCAGGACTAGATCAGATAAATTCCAAAACCTCTTTCACATCATGTTCTGAATCAGATTCTGGCAGTCTTGAAGATGCTTTCAATGAATTATATGAAAAATATAAAAAGTAGTTAAATAAATAAAAATGGTTAAATTAAATTTGCTTACACAAGAAAAATCTAAAACTTTCCTAAAAAATGAAGTAGAAAGATTAGGATAAAACCTAAATGAAACTAAAAGAGCAAATGAACTACTGTGTGAAGACTTACAAAATAAAAACAGTAACATCATAAAAATAGAATCCAATCTAAAAGAATTAAAGGATGAAAACAAATTAAGAGAAGATTATTTAAGAGCTACCATAGAGAAAATTTCTAACTGTAAAACATCTCTATTTGTAAGACTAAAAGGTTCTAAGACTGGTAAAAAGAAATATGGAGTAGGATATATACCTCCACATAATGAAGAAGATATTGTGTATCCTAAAAAATATCCAACATCACAATTTGTAAAAGAAAAAGGAATTAAAAATCCTAGAAAAGTTAACCAGTATGTTTACAAACAAAAACAGAAATATAACAACACTACACATATGAAAAATGCATTTGATTTATGTTGTAGTCACTGTAACCAACTAGGACACACTCTCAACACATGCACAACTAGACTCCTACGTTGGATTCCTAAGACTAACCATCAAGGACACAAGAAAATTTGGGTACTAAATTTGTTTGCAGGGCCTCCTGAGAGCATCCAAATGGTATTTGGATAGTGGGTGCTCAAGGCATATGACAAGTGACAAAAAATTATTTACGAGTTTTAGAGATGAGGTTGGTCAAGTCACCTATAGAGATAATGGAAAAGGCAAAGTGCTAAGATGTGGAATAGTAGGAACAAAAGAAAAGAATCCAATAGAAGATGTCATGTATGTAGAAGGATTGAAGCACAACCTCAATAGCATCAGTCAACTATGTGACAAGGGTCACCTGGTAAAATTTCAGAATGATAAGTGCATTATTCAAAAGGATGGAAAAACGGTATTTGAAGCTCAAAGAGTCAAAAATTTGTACACTCTACAACTAGAAGAATTAAAAGAAGTGAATTTATGTCTTGTAACCACTAAGAGTGAAGAAACTGATTTATGGCACATAAGACTAGGACATGCAAGCACCTATGTAATCAAGAAATTAATCAAGCATGATCTAGTTGAAGGTCTTCCTAAGATGAAACTAAGGAAGTCTAGAATCTGTACAGCATGTGCAAAGGGAAAGCAAACCAAGACATCATTTCAGTCCAAAACAGTGGTTACAAATTCCAAGACTTTGGAGCTCATTCACATTGACTTATTTGGACCTATAAGAATAGTAAGTCTTAGAGGAAAAGTGTATGGCTATGTAATTTTAGATGACTACTCAAGGTACACTTGGGTGTCCTTTTTGGAAGCCAAATCAGAAACATTTTCAGCTTTTTTGAAGTTCAGCAAACTAGTACAGAGGAACCAGAAATTTCAGATAATCAACATTAGATCTAATCATGGTGGAGAATTTAAGAATGAAGATTTTGTAAAGTTCTGTGAAGAAAATGGAATAGAACACAACTTCTCTGCACCAAGAACACATCAATAGAATGGAGTAGCAGAAAGGAAGAACAGAACACTACTGGACATGGCTATAACTATACTTACAGAGTATAATTTACCAAGATACTTCTGAGCAGAAGCAGTCAACACAGCCTACTACATCATCAATAGGTGCATGATCAGACCAATCCTAAAGAAGACACCTTATGAGCTGTATAAGGAGAAAAATCCAAACATCAGTCATCTTCGACCTTTTGGTTGTAAGTGTTTTATTTTGAATAATAGTAAGGATAACTTAGGAAAATTAGATGCTAAAGTGATGAAGGTTTTCTTTTAGGATATATTGCAATACCTAGAGGATATAAAGTGTTTAATAGAAGAATCTTGAATGTATAACAAATAGTACATATTTTATTTGATGAGACTAACCCTTCTATTAAGAGAATAGAAGAAGAAGAAGATTGTGTTGAAGACCTGTGCAGGGATCTAGAACAGACATCTCTTGAAGAAGGGGAAAAAGAAGAAGAAAATGAAGATCCACCACTTGAGGAACTTCAACAACTAGAAGAACCAAAGGAAGGACTGCCTTTTTTTTTTTTTTTGATAAATGGTCCTCAGGGCTTCAATCTGGGAGAGTGCACCCTCCCCCAGGAGGGGAGAGTGAACTCACTCCACCAGTAAGAGCACCTGGGCCGAAGCATTTATATAATAGAGATATGAATTACAGCGACAATGGGGTTATTCCCCCGTTAGACCAGCCTAATGTAATCACAGGGATTGGCTTCCCCTCGACACGGACATGGATATCAAATATAATAGCATGGAAAATAGGATGTGATCGCCACCTAGGTAAGTTGCCTAATGATGTGAAAAGACAATGGCTAACTTAAACAAGGAAAAGGAAGAGAACAGGAAGACTGACCTGGTGTCACGGTCGTCATGGCCGCCGCGTCTCTGCTATCGCGTCAGTAGGGATCGACGCGTCTTTGTCGCGTCACCCGAGGCCGTCGCGTTCTCTGATTGCGGGAGATTTGTTGTAGTGACCTTCTTCTAGTCCTCCAGCCGGCCAGAGTACCAGAGCTTCTCGTAGACCTTGCTTGCTTGCCTGCCAATCACAAGAAAACACAAAGAAAAGACCCTATTAGAACATGTAAAGTGTAGTATCTATTCCAAAAGATGAAATGAGATGGAGGATCATGGTGGGAACGCACCTGGGGTGGTTTTAAACCCCTGTGGGTGTGGGAAAACGTGGGTGGATGATAAATGTGCTCTATTTAAAAAGAACATAAAAATGCATGTAGAAATAGAAAAGAGGGAGAGAAGAGATGGTGAGCCCCATTAGGGCGACTTCCTGGCGTGGATGCAGCTCCAACGATGTGCCAAGAGGTCCAGGAGATTGCTGAAGCCGCCCTCTTCACGTTCCTCGCTCCATTAATGGTGAAATGAGTGAGTTGTGAGGAGTGAAAAGTGAAGGAAAATGAGTGGAATGAATGGCTGCGTGGCTAAGTCTTGTTCAGAGGAAATTTTGGCAGCCCTTCGGGGTGATCATGAGGCTCTCTTCGTCCATGAGGAGGGGTCATGCTTATATAGAGCTTGGAGTGAGAAAAGTGGGTATTATCTCCTCAAAAAGATGTGGAAATTAAAAATGAGGGATAAAGCTCTATCAAAATCGGATATAGAGTCCTTAAGGGGGCTTAGGAGAGTCCCTAGGGCCGAAAAAGTGCTCAAGGGGTCGGGATAAACCTCTTGGACCAAGTCAAAGTGCATGGGAGGATAAATAGGATGTGGTTATGGAGGCCAGAGATCTCGGTCCTTGTCGCGTCGGATCGCGGGGTCGCGACTAGAGTCGCGACGGTGCAGGGGGTCGCGACAGCACTGCCCACGTGCATGGATAATGCATGGGCTGTCGCGGCGGCCTAACCCGTCGCGACTAGAGTCGCGGCGCCACGATGCGTCGCGACAAGGAATCCGAATTATTTTGGATTATTCTCTTTAACCACATGCTAAAATAGAAGTCAACTCCTCTAAGGACTCTTTCAAGTGATTGATTTCGGGATTTCAAGGCATTTTTAATGGATTAATGGGCTCAAATCAAGGCAAATGATGGGCTCAAGGTGAGTGACCAATTAGGGGCCCACTAAGATAGCAAGAAATATGGTCCAACCCATTAGTCATAATCGGGTGTCTACAGATTGCCCCTCCTTGGCTTCTACTTTGCAGGGGAGCGAAGCGGAAATGGCGTGGAAAGGTCATGAAGTGACAATGGAATGGAGATGACGCGGAGTGGACTGAAAAGTGGAAGCCAAGGTGAAGAGACACCCGATGTTAACTAACAAGCAATTGGAATCCTTGTGAAAGCCCCGAGTCAGTTGCTCGAGTAGAATGCAAAGAAGAGCACAAGTCTGGACGAGAAAAAAAAGAAGAGGACGATCAACCTCTCGATTGAGAGGTACCCTAGCCGATTGGCCTGCAGGTTTCGTTTTGGAAGGACGTGTGCGTGCCAGGCAGGTAACTCATGACTCTGTCCTGGGAGCGGTTCGCAACCAAAACGGATCAAAGGAAAAGGATGAGTAATTGGATAAGGAATCCAGACAGGGATATTCTTGTCAAATAGACGGGAACAACTCGCTCGGAGGCAAACCTTCCGATTCAGAGTGGAATTGGATTTCTTGCATTTAAAACATGAAGGATGATTGGGCACTCAACAAGAGCTCATCAATGGTCAAGAATGAGTCAGGAAGGCTCAAAGTCCTAGATGATGCATGCTGGGCTAAAATAAAAGAAACCGTTAAAACAAATGCAAAGAAAGTGAGAAAATACAAAATATATCAAGGATAATATTGTTAAGCTGGATAAGAAATGGTCAAGAGACTACCTACAACCGCAGTGCAGGCCTGAACCCATCGTCCCCGATCTTAACTAACCCAACGGCCTATCCAATGGTTAACAATGTGCACCTAGATTATCATAGTTTTTGGTAAAGGGGAACTCAAATCCCAGAGCACATTGAGAACCAGCTGGTCCTTGAAATGATATAATAGATAGGATATCATATAGTAATGTCGGGAGTAAGGATAGAGATACAATACCTGACTTACCTGTGATGGCGTTTCCTGACTTTTTCTGAATCATCCATGAGAAAATAAGCATAATAATCACAAGATGAAAGATGAATTAAATGAACATAGTCAAAGGAACACACATAAAAGCACAAACAGGAGAAATAATCACTTGGGTATAAACGCGACGCACTAATCGACCGCGACCTTATCGCGTCGCAGCGCCCTGTCGCGACAAAGTCGCGTCGGATCGCGGCGTCGCGACTCGGACAGAGTCCTAAAAACGCAGAAAAACGGGACTTAGACTTATCCTAAGACATCTAGACTAGCACTAGGACTCCTAAACCTTTCCTAGACTTATCCTAACTCCTAGTTGCGGGATTAGAGTGGGTTTCTAACTCCCTAAGGCTTATAAATAGAGGATTTGGACTGCTAATCCCGCAGCTAAACTCCTGGCATCCTCTGCTTTCCAAGTTCTTCATCCTTTTCAGTTCTGCAGCCATGAAGAGGAAGCTTTCAGAGTTTGCAGAGGCCATCCCTCCCTACTCCAGCCCAAAGGCAGCTAGGGAGTCCTACACCGACCTCCAGCACCTCTCAGCCATCCCAAGACACATCTATTCCCGCCCGGATCTTCAAGTAAGTGGCTTCTCTCCCTGAGTTTGTGCACTTTCTGCATTACTCTGCTTTTTCTTCTGTTTTGCTCTGTTTTTCTTCTCCTTCTCATCTCCTCCTCCTCCTTTCTTCAGATCCTCCCTGGTCATAGGCGGTTCTCCAAGCTACCATGGCTGCTGCCGATGCTTGACATGCTGCCTCCGGCCTCAATTTCCCTCCTAAAAGAGTGGGGATTGTCCACAGTGCTAGTTCTCGCCAAAAAGTACAACAAGATCATCCACACGTGGGATAGCATCACTGCACTTGCCGAGCTGTGGCACACTCAAACACATTCTTTTGTCTTTTCCGACTTTGAAGCCACCGTACTTCTGGAAGAATTGGAGGTTATGCTCGGTCTTCCGCGCTACCACCGAGGCGAGGAGATGAAATTATCGTACACCGTGGAGCAGATCAATTCGTGGAGTATTCTGGCCAATCTGACCTCCATGAAGAACGACCTACATTCCATGACCAGTGGCATGCACGTCCACTTACTCCCCATCGCACAGTGGGTCGTCTCTCAATGCAAGCAGAAAATCGGGAGACACGGCACCATTGCCAAGGCGGCGGCCATCTGCATCTGCGGGGTCATACTTTTTCCATCTGAAGACGGGACCATCTCCTTCGCCAACCTGAGCATCATTGATTCCATCTCAGAAGGTTTGACCATCGGCCAAGTAGTCCTGAGTTATCTATATGCCGGCCTATCTTCTGCAGCACTTGGAGGGCCCTTTTACGGATCGGTGATTGCCCTCGAACTATGGATGGGGATGCACATCCAATTTCGGGTGGAGGAGAGATTGACTGTGGAGTGCAAGACGATGCTGAACCATCCGTTGGCATACGTGGGCGGATCACTCCACATGAGCACCCGAGCTTGGTGCAAGACGGCACAAATAAAGGGCATCCAAGCGTGGCGCGGGTACCTCCGAAGTCTGACCGTGGCGGACTTCGACGCGCGTCCCCGGTTCATGCACAGCAAGATGATCCATCTCTCTCAGCGCACCGGTCTTGCCTTGAGGTTGCTGGGCAACGAGGCACTTGTTTCTTACAACCCGGACCGATGCTACCTCCAGTGCGGTGCGGCCCGGACAGTGGTTCCAATCCTCTCACACTTCCCGCCTATCCAAGAGAGGAAGAGGGGTGACGCGCAGGACGAACGTGACATGCGCAGTGCCATCGTCCATTGGGAGGGATGTGCTATGAGCGTGATCCTAGCAGAGGTGGAGGAAGATGATGAAACGGTCAAAGAATATGTTGAAGCTTTGAAGACGCTCCAACCTGCAGGAGGAGATGCTCGATTTATTTGATTTGATTTGATTTGTAGGCCAGATGGTAATTAGGAAAGTACTTAAAAGCATTGCTAGGTTGTTTTAGGATGGATTAGGGAGTGTAAAGATTTTGAATATGAATGAATAAGAATGGATTTTCTGTGCAATGTGAGCGCTCTGTTGATGACGCGACGATCAGGAGCGTCGCCTCTATGTCGCGGCCTGGCGGTGCGTCGCGACTATGTCGCGACGTCCCTACCTGACGCGACATGAACGCGACGGCGCGCTGCGTCGCGTCACGAACCGATCGATTCAAAAGCAAATGGCCCCCCTTTCCCTCTTCTTTCCGGCTTTCAAAACCTTGAGCCTCGAATCTTCGAACCTTTGACTCCTTCCCCAAGCTCCCCTTCGTCTAGACCTCCTTGCTAGCCCGAAACACCAAGCTAAACGACCTACATTGCGATGGACGGCGGGAAAGAGAGCGGCGAAGGCTCATCGCGGGGGAAACGCCACGCGGAGCGACGATACTCGCGACGACGGGTGGAGAGGCCCTCGGCCGAGGAGGAGGTGCCCGAGGCCGTCACGGGAGCGGAAGAGGAGGAAATGACTCCGACTATGAACGTGGAAGAGGAGAGGAAGAAACGGGCCAAAGCGATGAAATCGGTAAGTACCCTCGATCCCAAACTTGAATGATAGTAATAGGGAGATCCACGGAGCCCCTGGAGGGCGTATGTAGAGGAGAGGCCCATGAAAGCAAGGATCAAACAAAGAAGGCTCCGGCCGGTTTGAATCTGGAAACGCGTCAGCCCGACCCGTCGTGACATGGTGTCGCGACAGGGCGGGGCGTTGCGACAGTGTTGCGGTGCCTAGGGCAGTCGCGACCTTATCGCGACCTATGAAGGCGACGCGATAAGGTCGCAGCGGCCCGCACCGTCGCGACAGGGTCGCGGCTATAGGAGCTGTCGCGACTCTGACCGAACATACAAATGGAACCAGAACTTGAACTTGAATGAATTTTTGCAGGGTGAAATGAGGGCTCGAGTGTCATGGACACTGGTGCTAGCTGCCTTCCTGGCCCTTCCCCCCTTTCAGCGAGAGAGAGTAGATGAGATGGGGTTTGGGCAGATATTTAGGATTGAGAGGATGAGGGTGGACCCGGCCCTCACCCAGGCCCTGCGTAGCAGGTGGGACACGGAGGCGAGTGCCTTCGCGTTCCCTTGGGGGCATATGATCCCCAGCCTAGAGGATGTGAGCCGGATCACAGGGCTCAGAGTGTACGGGCGGGCAGTGAGCGGGTATACCTACCCTTGCTACCATGACCTAGCCGAGCGGCTCTTAGACCTTCCCGTGGAGCGTAGGTCTTCCCTAGTGCCTAGAGTAGCCTTGCAGGAGAGTCTAGGTCTATTTGAGGCAGGGAAGAACGCAGGGGAGACTGAGGATGAGTATCTGGAGCGGTTGGCTAGAGTCAGTAGGAGGGAGTTAGCGAGTGAGCCTGGGCCGCAGGCGGACTTGGACTTGCGCCGCTTCCTCGTCCTCTTTCTTGGTAGACTTTTGTTTGCCACGAGGGGCGACGCAGTCCACTGCCGCTTCCTGCCCTTGCTGGCGGACTTAGGTGAGGTAGGGGGGTATGCTTGGGGGGCAGCCTTCTTAGCGCACCAGTTTGACGGCTTGAGCGCCTCCGAGCGGCAGACGTCCACGAGTGGTTTCTACCCCTTCCTTCAGGTACACTTTCTCCCCTAACTCTCTCAGATTCAAATTTCAGTTTTGCTTGAACTGCCAACTAATTTGCCTTTATTTTGCAGGTTTGGGCCTATCTACACCTCCCAGCCCTGAGGAGAGGGGAGCTCACACGGCCGGGCCTCGTGCCCATTGCACGCCGTTGGGACTCTCGCCGAGACACTCGCCACCTGGCCGACCAGCTGGAGCACCTCCAGGAGGCACTCGACAGCTACCCTTACCTGGATGTAAGTACCCTTAATCCCTCCCTCTTTGGAATTGTTTGTTTGAAATGACTGATTATTTCTCTTTTGCAGGTGGTTTGGCAGCCGTACCTGGGGGAGGGTGATGAGGGACAGCCGTGGTTGGTGCAGGCCCGCCCCTACTTCGGTAGGTCGGTGTGGTTGCATGCACTCAACCTCGTGCTACCTCTGAACCTGTTTCTGACCCAGCGCTCCTTGGGCCTTAGACAGAGTGTCGTGGAGTTCCCCGTCCGGGACCGGTTCCGCCGGCCGGGTCGGAGCTTCCGGGGGCTTCACGACACGACAGACTGGAGAGAGCGGGCTCGCGAGCAGATAGAAAACTGGGAGCGGAAAGGCAAGGGGGTCAGATCGGACGCGACCACCGATGATGCCTACCTCCAGGCGTACGCCTTGAAGTACGGAGGAAAGGTGTACAAGAGCGCCCGACACCAGGTAGACTTCTAAACCACAACTCAAGAATTGGGATTTAATGATTAAAACTGACGATTTGGCAATTCCTTGCAGGTGGACGTGACCGGTGAGATTGCATCGCTCCGAGCCTTGCTCCAGTCGGCGGTGCAGGATCGGGAGGCAGCCCAGAGGCAGGTGGCAGAGCTGGTAAGTACTGTGTTCACCTTTCAGCCCCTTTTAATTTAAGCAAGTTTTTGAAACTGACCTGTCTTTTGCGTGCAGCAGGGTGAGCTGGAGAGAGTGAGGGGTGCCGGAGCAGGTGGTGCTTCCTCCTCTCGGAGCGCAGGGGAGTCTCCATCACTCATGGAGGCTCGACTGGCGGGTGCTGTGCTGAGAGCCGAGGAGGCTCGAAAGCACTTGGAGGAGCGGGTAAGTTCAATTAGAGACTTTTGAGTTGATTATTTCCAAATGATGCTGAATGATTGCTTGTTGTGCAGGAGAGAGACTTGGAGGTGACCCATGAGCACGCCATGACGTTGCAGAGCGAGAGAGATCAGCAGCGCACCGGGCGGAGGCAGCTGAGGCACGAGTGGCGGAGATGACTCAGGAGTTGGCGACGCTGCGGGTACAGAGGCCACCCGGAGATCAGGAGGAGGTCACCCGACTGCGTGCAGAGTTGCTAGCGCAGCAGACACTGGCGCGGAGCCTCCAGCAGATTGTGACGGACATCGGCCGTTCACGCAGCCGGAGCCGGAGCGGCGTGAGCGTCAGCAGGGCGACGGGTGCCTCCGTTGGGCAGTACCTAGCGGGTTCCTCCAGTAGGCGGAGGAACGAGGAGGAGGAGAGGCGCCGGCGGGCGAGGGTAGTGCTCATGAGGGTAGAGGGGGTGGTGAGATGTTGCCACCTCCAGATAGGAGAGAGGGATCCGGGGAGAGTGGTGGCGGTCAGTGAGGAGTCTTGTGAGCCACCTCCCCTTTTATCGATGTACATCTTGTTCATACCTTAGTGCAGTTTTATTTTTATGCCAATGTTTATGATGAATGGATGGTTTGTGATTGACACGAGTGAGAGGCGAGATTCAAACAAGCGAGAGAGAGAGAGAGATTTGAGCGCGACGCCACACTCAGCTTTCTTTAAAATTCCTGTTCCTGCACACACTTAGAAGAACAAGTCAGATCTGTTCTTAGGTTCGGCCCCTTGCACAGAACATGATAAAAGCTAACTCCGCAACTTGTCAAGGGGCCGAACCTTATTAAATAGGCGAAAAGACTATGAAAATAATGCATGCTAAAGAAAAGGAATATGTACATGTCCTTAAAAAACTATACATATTTTTGTGATTTTGAGGATCTTTTGATTTTTTGGATTTTTTGGAATTTTTATTTTTTTCTTGGTTTTGGGGATCTTTTGATTTTTTTTTATTTTTTTTTATTTTAAGGATCTTTTGATTGATTTTTTTGTTTTTGTTTTTTTGGGTTTTGGGGATCTTTCGATAACAACACCTCTTAATGTTGAGTGATCGACCGTGGGTCCTACCTCTACCTCACTTTGGCGAGTAAGATTTATGTGCAACGCATATTCATATTAGGTTTGCCAAGTTTTCTTGTCCCTGTGACAACAATGTTCCAACACAGACCAAGCGCATGGGTTCTTTGGTCATTTTAGGAGGGATAGGAAGAATGTAAAAAGATAAGACTTAATCTTGGGGTCGGGGTTGCTGACTTGTAAGACTTGCAACGAAATAAGTCACATGTGCTATTCATCTGTTGTCCAAGGACTTTAGGGCCACAATATTTTCTCTTTTGTCTGGGGCATGCGTGCGACCGGGCTCAAGGGCGTCCCGCGGGGAACTGTACTGCCACTCTTTAACATGCCCCTTCACTTTGTCATTTTGTCGCTTTATTTTTTTTTTTTTTTTTTGCTATATGCTTTTCTTAGAACTGCCCGTCCCTTTTTGAGACTTCAAACGCATGGTTTATACCGTTGCAGGTTCACAAGTTAGCTTTTCCCCTTGCCCCTAGACCTTGTCCGAATAGAGAGAGAATTGACCTCTTTTTCTCTGAGCAAGGGCTAAGTGAGAGCACTGTATATGGAGGAACAACGACCTTAGGCTTACCATGTTGAGTACGTGGTTGCACATAAATATTATTTCGTCAATATGAGAAGGAGCGAGACACTTGGCAAATGGCTACTTATTAATTGGTGTTGTTATCCAAAGACTTTTGATCAGGGGTAGAATCTTTTAAGATATAACCCATTCCAAGGATGAGAGAGTTCATCACCATCGGCGTTAACTAACCTATACGCGTTTCCCGGGTACACTTCTTTGATGACGTACGGCCCTTCCCAGTTTGCAGACAATTTTGACCTTGGACCTCCAGGTTTTATGAAAATTCGCTTCAAAACCATGTCTCCTTCTTGAAATTTACGCTCAATCACTTTCTTTTGAAAAGACTTGAGAGTCTATTTTGGTACGAAAGCACGTGATCGGCTGCAGCTAGACGCCGTTCGTCTAAGAGTTCTAGTTGCGTAAGTAACGCCTCCCGATGTTCATCGGGATTAAGTTCTTTATCCAACTGAATTCTTAGCGAAGGGATGAGGATTTCGTGTGGACATACCGCTTCCATTCCATATGTGAGTGAGAAAGGGGTTTGCCCCGTAGGTGTGCGGATGGAGGTGCGGTAAGCCCACAGAGCCTCAATTAGCTTTTCTGGCCAATCAGCGAATTTATTAGACTCACAAGTTTTCTTTAAGATTTTCAAAAGCGTCTTGTTCGTGGCTTCGGCCTGGCCGTTGCCCTGCGGATAATAAGGAGACGAATGATGCAAAGAAATATTGAACTTCTTACAGAGGTCTTGAAGGTCTTGTGATATGAACTGGGGTCCATTGTCGGTGACGATGCTGCCAGGTACTCCAAACCGCGCAATGATGTTCTTCATGATGAATCTGCACACGGTCGAACCTTTGATTTCTGCAAACGCTTCCGCTTCGGCCCATTTGGTGAAATACTCAGTGGCAGTGAGGATGAAGGACTTTTGTTTTGTCTGAGCATTAGGATCACCGAGAGGCCCAATGATATCAAAGGCCCACATGGAGAAAGGCCAAGGAGAAGATAGTGGATGTAAAGAGGAAGACGGAGCATGAATTTTATCGGCATGGATTTGGCACCTGACACACCTACGGACGTAGGTGGCACAGTCTTCTTCTAAGGTTGGCCAGTAGTAGCCCTGCCTAAGGATCTTTTTGGCTAACATCTGGCCATTCACATGCCCTCCGCATTCGCCGGAGTGAGATCCTTCTACTATCTTCCAAGCCTCTTCATCGGTCACACATCTGAGGAGCATTCCATTTAGAGCGCGTCTGTAGAGAACTTCACCCACGAGGGTGTATTTTAAGGCTGCTCTACGGATAGCTCGCCTATCTTCTGCTTCGGCTTCTTCCGGGAAGGTACCGTCTTTGCAAAACTGCTCAATCTCACGATACCACGGGCTTTCTTCTTCCATTAATTCCCCCAATTCAACAAGCAACAACTCCTTCGCTTCTTTCTTCTCTGCCTTCAACACTAGGGAGCTCCTAAGGTTCGAGAACCAAGGGTCCTGAGTTGAGGGAGCTTCTAATCTCTGAACGGTGATAGTCTCAGCGCTACGGCTGAGAGGGAAGGAGAGAGATGAAGCTAATGACGCCAGAGCGTCGGCCAGAATGTTCTGAGAGCGAGGAGTATGAATGTAGATGAGTTGGCGGAATTGCTTGGCGAGGAGCGTGACCAGATCTTGATACGGCTTGAGCTTGGGGTCACGAGTGCGATAGGTAGAGAGAACTTGCCGAAGGACGAGCTGAGAGTCTCCTATGATCTTAAGGTGACGCGCGCCTAAAAGGTAGGCGAGCTTAAGACCGGCCAAGAGAGCCTCATACTCGGAGATGTTGTTGGTGGCATAGAACTGAAGTTGGTAAGCTAAAGGAATGGTGATCCCTTCTGGGGTGAGCAAGACTGCACCTATGCCCCGTCCCCTAGAATTGAGAGCTCCATCGAAATGGAGTGACCAGAAGGGATCATGAGAGACAAGTGATAGGTTTTCATCGGGGAAATCCTCTTGAACCGTATCACTATGAGGAAGAGGAAGGTGAGCAAGGTGCTCAGCAATGGCATACCCTTTTATGGCTTTCTGAACAATAAAGGAGATATCGAACTGAGAGAGGAAACTTTGCCAGCGAGCCAATCTGTCGGCGAGGACTGGCTTCTCAAGGAGATACCTAATAGGGTCCATTCTAGAAATCAAACTCACCTTATGAGCTAGGAAGTAGTGCTTCAATTTCTGCACTACCCAAACTAGCGCTGCACAAGTTTTCTCCATTGTGGTGAGTTTGAGCTCGGACGGATTGAATAG
The DNA here is from genome assembly GCA_014218235.1 of Colocasia esculenta. Classification (NCBI taxonomy): domain Eukaryota; kingdom Viridiplantae; phylum Streptophyta; class Magnoliopsida; order Alismatales; family Araceae; genus Colocasia; species Colocasia esculenta. The sequence continues at coordinate 56,927,995 of CM024760.1, forward strand.
CCTAGATAGGTAGTAGACTGCCCTTTCTTTGCCGGATTCATCAAGCTGAGCAAGGACAGCTCCTAGGGAGTCCTCAACAGTTGACAGATATAGGATTAGGGGTTTCCCAGGGACGGGCGCTTGAAGCACGGGTGGATTCATAAGGTAACTTTTGAGCTCATCGAAGGCCTCTTGGCATTTAACATTCCATTCAAAACTGACTCCTCCTCTCAACAGTTCATAGAACGGACGACATCTTTGAGAGTGCTGAGATATGAATCTCCTTATGAACTGCAGCCGACCAATCAAACCTCGAAGCTCAGATATGTTCTTAGGAGGAGGCATCTCATTGATTGCCTTGGCCTTGTGCGGATCTATTTGAATCCCCCGCTTACTAACTATGAAGCCTAATAATTTTCCCGAGGAAACTCCAAACACGCACTTCTTCGGATTCATCTTCAATTGATACTCTTGTGCGCGACGGAAAACTTTGGCTAGTACGGAGGAATGCTCTCTTTGGGTTCTCGACTTCACCACGATATCGTCCACGTAAACCTCAACATCATATGTATCATGTCGTGGAAGATAGCTAACATTGCTCTTTGATAAGTGGCGCCGGCATTCTTTAGTCCAAACGGCATGACCACATAGCAGTATGTTCCCCATGGGGTGGTGAAGGAGGTCTTCTCCTGATCCTCCGGGGCTAGACGAATTTGATTATAGCCGGAATACCCATCCATGAATGATAGAGTTTCGAACCCTGCTGTATTATCGATCAAAACATCCAAATGAGGTAGCGGGAAATCGTCCTTAGGACATGCCTTATTCAAATCCCGGAAATCTATGCAGATGCGCACTCTTCCGTCTTTCTTCATCACCGGGACGATGTTGGCCACCCACAAAGGATAGAGGACTACACGGATAAATTTGGCTTTGTGTAGCTTATCAATCTCCTCTTTCATCTTTAAAGCGATGTGGGGGAGGAACCTCCTTAGCTTTTGTTTAACGGCAACTGCCCCTGGCTTCAAAATTAACCTATGCTCCACCAAATCGGGGTCAATGCCAGGCATGTCATCATAGGACCAGGCGAAAGAATCTTGAACTCCCTTAAAACCTCTATGAGCACTTCTTCTTCTTCGGGAGGGAGACCAGATGCTATGGTCAAGAGCCTGGGGTCCTCTTGCGTTCCCACATTCACCTCCTTAGTAGGTTCGTCGACTGCTGAGGTAGGTTCATCGAATCTCCTCATACCACTAGCATACGCCTCAGCAGCATCCTCTATCTCAACCCATTTTCATCTAGTGGGTCTTCTTCGGCTACGATTTCATATATCCCAAAGCCGTCGTCTAGCCCTTCCTCTATCGGCATCTCCTCTAAGTTCAGAACTACCGCTTCTTTGACGAACTCTTCGACAGCTAGAAGAGCGCCACATCTATGGACTAAGTCTAAGAGGTATCTACGGGGCACGCCACTACCCTTCTTCTTCCTAGACGGGGACGGGGACTCACTAGAGACTACCCTTGAACTTGAGTTAGATTTGGTATTTACAGGAGGCTCTGGAGAACCGTCCAGAGTTTATTGGAAGGGAAACAGACGGGTGCGGCAGGGCCGCGAAGATCCTCCGATGGAGCTGGAGGAGGGAGCAGGCCACCCGAGCTCAGGGTGCCGGCAACAGCATCGGGGTGTAGGGGAGCAGAAGGCCCCTCACCCGAATTGCCCGGAATGGCCATGGCTGACCACCAGGCGAGCGAAAAGGGCGACGATGGCTATTGGGGAGCAGATGCGACGGGGATCGCCGTCGAGGTTCAGAGCTGGAAGTGGGTGACGGGGATCGCCGTCGAGATCGAGAGCGCGAGGGAGGTGACGGGGATCGCCGTCGAGATCGGGAGCGCGAGGGAGGTGACGGGGATCGCCGTCGAGATCGGGATCGTGAGGGAGGTGACGGGGATCGCCGTCGAGATCGGGAGCGAGGGAGGTGACGGGGATCGCCGTCGAGATCGGAGCGAGAGGGAGGTGACGGGGATCGCCGTCGAGACAGGAGCAGAGGGGGGTGACGGGGATCGCCGTCGGAGACAGGAGCAGGAGGGGGGTGACGGGGATCGCCGTCGGAGACAGGAGCAGAGGGGGGACGGGGATCGCCGTCGGAGACAGGAGCACACATTTTTTTTGAATTTCCTTATTTTTTTAGTAAATAAAAAATAAAAAAAAAACACATTAGACTAAATGGTTTGGGGAAAAGGAAAGGATCGAACCATTAAAAAGAATGATGGAGCGGGGTGAAGGACGAGCGAATGCCTCAATGGCGTCGGGCGAGATTTGGACGATGATGGGGAGAGGCAAGGGAACTAAGCTAACATTAAACTCAAGCACGGATGTGATAAAATGAGTAGGAGGCCGGGAGAGCCCTGGCCAGAACTCCTGCATAAAGAGGGGCAAATGAACTGACTGATCTTCCTCACCAAACCCAGGCAACTGTCGCCTGGCGGTGGTTGTTGGTACTGATAAAACTGCTACCTGCGGTTCGTCCTCTCCATTGAATAATCCATTGACCGCAGAAACAGGGTCTTCTGATTCCAGCTCTTCTTCCTCAGCTTCTGACCTTTCGAACAACAGACTGACTGATGAGACGATATCATCTTGATCTGGATCTTCAGTATCTTCCTCAGCTTTCTTCTTCTTGTTGGGTCGCTGCTCCTCTAAAGCTTAATAGTCCGATCTTGGGGCTTCCAGGATGGTGTTATATCCGGGCTGAATGGGCCCTCGGACAAAATGCTCGTATAAGGACCAAGTGAGTGATCCCTGGTCTGAATGTGGAGGAGATGAGAAAGTAGCCCATTCTGAATATCCAAGGCCACGCTTCGTGAATTTCTTAGTAGTGGCGACAGTCTTTGTTTGCCCCTGGAGGTGGGCACCCAGGCCTTTTCCTGACTGATAACCCAGTCTGAACATGATGTCCCACCCCTTTGTATTCTTGCTTACATCCTTCCTGACTGCCATCATAGGAGGAGACCCAATTGGGCGATTTGAAGAGAAAGTATAGGCCCAAGTGTAGTTAACATCAAGCACTGAGATTATGGGCTTATTGGACGGCCATACTGATGGCAGTACTCTCTCAACGGCTTCGACGGTATGCGTTGTGGTCACACTCTTGACCTTGACTATCCTTCCTTGAAAAGGGAATTTTAGGCACTGATGTGCTGTAGAGGGTACCGCCCCTAATGATTCGATCCACGGGCGCCCTAGAATGGCTTTGTAGGTGTGATCAATATTCAGCACATAGAACTCCACAGACATGACGAGAGGGCCTAATTCAGCTTGCAAAGTGATGACCCCGTGACAGGCACGTCGTGAATTGTCATAAGCAGCAATAGTGGTAGGCGTGGGCTGCAATTGACGTTCCGATATGTTGCAAGCTCTAAGAGTGCTTAGTGGACACACATTAATGGAAGCTCCTGTGTCCACCAGAGCCGCATCGACTGCCACCTTATTTATGGTGAGTGTCACACACAGAGGCATTTTTCTGGCCTCGGGGGCAGCCAACTCGCCATCAGAAAAGGTAATGGTGGGTCCTCTGTTCACTATGGAGAGCACTGAGGGCAGGTTGTCTGGATTCATGTCCTCGCTGACCATGACTCTCTTAAGAAAGTTCTGAGAGCGTCTTGATGAGTCTGTGACCTCTTAATGAGCTCCAATATGGAGATCTTGGCGGGAGTTTGATCGAGGTGCTTTAAGATGTCATATTGAGTTCCCGGTGCCGGATCAATCTCTTCTGTATCTTGTTGCTGCTGACTGTTGGCTTGTTGACCTGGCATTGGCATGGATGTGTTAGGATACATCCGATGAAACATTCGCCCGCTCCGGAGGGCAAGGTTATGGTGGAGTGGAGAGGCTGTGGTGTCGAGGATAGAGGGGTTGGCTAGTAGAGGTGTTGGCATAGGGGAGTTATTTGGTGGAGGGATGATGGGTGAGGTGACGGGGAAATAGGATGGTGAGGTGATGGTGGCAACATGGGGTGTAAGGGAAGGAGGCGTGGTGGATGCAGGTGCGGGAATAGTGGGCGTGACGTGAGAAATGGCCAGGAGTTGGCCTACCTCATGATCGTCATCGAAGACCCACTGGGCTTCTGGTGGTGCATGGTGGACAACGGGGTTAACATGCGCAGGCGGAGGCGGCAGAATTGGTTGAGGGTTCGGAGCGGGTTGGTGTTGTGGCATGGGATTAGGGACTATGCCCAGGTCATTCGCCGGCTGCTGCTGTTGCTGGTGTTGCTGGTATTGCTACTGGAAGGGCTGGTATTGCTGTTGCTGTTGCTGTTGTTGTTGCTGCTGCGGCTGCTGTCGCCTCTGTTGCTGCTGCTGTTGCCTCTGGCCTTGCTGGTCCCTCAGAGTTTGGATCAACCTTTTCATTTCTGCCCAATCAATCTGATTCTGCTCATGGAGATCGTATATCATGTCCCGGAATTGGAAGCAATCAGACACATTGTGGCCCGGATGACGATGATAGACGCAATACTTTGTTTGATCGGCCGCCATATTCCAGTTCGCCTTCTCAGGAGGGAGTCTTAAAGCGTTTAGGGACATGAGGGCTGCAAAGACATCAGCTAGAGATTCAGGCAATGGAGGGTATTGGGTTCTCTTGGGCCCATTGGGTTTCCTGGGTGCATAGCCATTTTGTGGTGGAGGGACTTGGGAGTATTGGCGCTGGTCTTGAGGAGGATTTTGTCCTTGGGGAGGTGGCTGCCTATTGTTGTTATTGTTCCAAGGCTGTTGGGCTTGTTGGGTATAGGGGGACCTACCTACTGGGCCTTGAGGGTTGCTAACGGCACCTACTTGTTCATTGGTCTGGATCCCCTCGGTGACTGGGCCTTGCGGCTTCTTGGCATAACGGGCCTTGGGGGTCTCAAACATGGAATGTATGGGCGAGTCCTTAAGTTGGGTTTGGATGAAACGGGCTCGGCTATACAATTGGTGCATGGTAGAGATGTCGTTCATGGCCAAAATAGCTCGGTAGGTGGGTGTGGCATTAGAGATCAACAGCTTTATCTTCTCCTCCTCAGGCATTGGACACCGGACCTTGGCGGCCAATGAGCGCCACCGGTCGGCATAGGTGGAGAAATCTTCTTCTGGCTTCATCTTCTCGGCCACTAAATCCACAAAAGAGTATTCGGGTCCCACCCGATCCTGAAACTGCTGCAGAAATCTTTCTTGGACGATTTGGAAGTCCTCGGCTTCCTCGGGAGGCAAAGAATAGAACCATTCCAAGGCCGGACCATCTAATGATTTTCTGAACAGATATGCCATGAGATGGCGGTCATACTTGTGCGGCGCCGATTCATAGACGAAGTCCTTCAGGTGAACATAGGGGTCCCCTACCCCAGAGTATCGACGATATACAGGGAGTTCGGACTGGGGAGGCACCCGGAGGTATTGGAAGGACGGGAGGGCAATGTCAGCTACCTTCCGAGGATCAATTTGCCTCCGGAGGTCATGAAGCTCCTTCTTCATACTTGTCCACTCCGCCAAGAAATCGGAAGGGGATTGAATCTGATGCGCGGGGACAAGGGAGCGTGGTTGCTCAAAGGAATGAGACCTCTCGCGAGGGAGCGGAGCTGGCTCGGTCGTATAATACGTAGTGGGAGGAGACCGAGGCCGAACCTCTCGTGGGGGGAGGTAGCTTGGTTCTGAAAAGTGAATGGCTCGAGGGCGGAGAGGCGTAGGGTCTGCCCCAGACGAAGAAAGGTGGGGGGCTGAAGCGACGCGGACGGAGGACTCCGCCGGTCGGGCTGGGTTCTGACCCCGGGGAGATAAAGGTTGTTTCCCCTTGGCAGCAGCTATGAACTCTCGGACCTGGTCCGGAGTGAGGTGAGGAAGGAGCTGGCTGAATTGGGAGTGAGGGTCATCATCCCCAGGAGGGGAAGGAGGACGGGATTGGATCCCAGAAATAGAGGGAGGCTGGATATGCCCCGGGAGAGTGGCCATGGAAGGTTGGGCCACTTCCTCGAGCAGACCAAGGGGTAGGGCATCGTCGGCAAGGACACGAAATTGGTCCATGTCGAAGAGGGGATTATGATACAGCACGAGGGTTGGAGGGGACTGACTCGGTCTCCCTAGACAATGACGCATACACCCTCCAACCAATTTGGGGGGGACACCTAAACTCTAGCACAACAAGAAAGACAGAGAGGAGAAGGGGGATCAAAGCACTCAAGTTGTCATGCTTACAACGCAAATTTCTTAAGATTCGAACTTGACCTTTTAAGTGAATTGATTAAGGAGATGTCACTCGGTCATGCGGTCCCTGATAGGAATGGACTCAAGTGCTTCGGTGTGACTAAGGGTGGTACACACTCACGCGGGGGTGGCTTAAACTAAGGATACAGCGGGTACAACCAGCCCGGCGAACCGCAACGTGCGTACGGCCACGGGGACTTACGGAGGTCCTCGGAAGGCGGGCCCGAGTCAGCCTACGAGTGCTCGTAGGTGAGAGGACTCACTCAACCAAGGGGGAATCTGACCAAATGGGATGAACAGCGTATGCCCGGGACTAAATGTATGCAAGCATGGAGATGAGGAGCAAACAGGGTGACAATAGAAGTCCTCGGGCAGAGTCGCGACGGCCAGATACGTCGCGACCCTATCGCGACAGAGCGGACTGCCGCGATAAAGACAGAGGCCCGAAAACGCACTGAGCCACCAACCCAATTCAAACAAACTATCCTACCAAACTAAGGAACATCAAGAGAAACTATAATGATACAACATGAATCAGGGAGCAGACAGAAACTGATACCCAGGTGAAAGCAATAACACACAAAGCAAACATGTTAACGCGTCGTCTGTCCCAACCGCGACCTTGTCGCGTCCGCTTCACCGACCGCGACATGAACTGAAAACTTACAGATGAAACTAAACAGAAAATCCGAATCCTAACAGGATACTATCGGGCAGAAACGCGAGCAAACATGATCTAGGCACTATAAGAAAGACGCATGATCTCATGGACATCGAACAAAGAGGACATAGGGAATAGGAAGCACCAACCTGATGACACGTCCCCGTCTTGCGACGCGACACTGTCGCGACACCGCGATCGGTCGCGATAATGACAGAGCAGGAGAAAAGACAGGGAGTGAAGAACAAAGCCCTAACAAGACACTATAACGATACACAAACAAGGAAACATGGCAAGCAATCAATCAAAATCTACGAGGGTGGCAATGAAGGTCCCACCGTGATCGCCAAAAGGTGTAATCACAGGGATTGGCTTCCCCTCGACACGGACATGGATATCAAATATAATAGCATGGAAAATAGGATGTGATCGCCACCTAGGTAAGTTGCCTAATGATGTGAAAAGACAATGGCTAACTTAAACTAGGAAAAGGAAGAGAACAGGAAGACTGACCTGGTGTCGCGGTCGTCATGGCCGCCGCGTCTCTGCTATCGCGTCAGTAGGGATCGACGCGTCTTTGTCGCGTCACCCGAGGCCGTCGCGTTCTCTGAATGCGGGAGATTTGTTGTAGTGACCTTCTTCTAGTCCTCCAGCCGGCCAGAGTACCAGAGCTTCTCGTAGACCTTGCTTGCTTGTCTGCCAATCAAAGAAAACACAAAGAAAAGACCCTATTAGAACATGTAAAGTGTAGTATCTATTCCAAAAGATGAAATGAGACGGAGGATCATGGTGGGAACGCACCTGGGGTGGTTTTAAACCCCTGTGGGTGTGGGAAAACGTGGGTGGATGATAAATGTGCTCTATTTAAAAAGAACATAAAAATGCATGTAGAAATAGAAAAGAGGGAGAGAAGAGATGATGAGCCCCATTAGGGTGACTTCCTGGCGTGGATGCAGCTCCAACGATGTGCCAAGAGGTCCAGGAGATTGCTGAAGCCGCCCTCTTCACGTTCCTCGCTCCATTAATGGTGAAATGAGTGAGTTGTGAGGAGTGAAAAGTGAAGGAAAATGAGTGGAATGAATGGCTGCATGGCTAAGTCTTGTTCAGAGGAAATTTTGGCAGCCCTTCGGGGTGATCATGAGGCTCTCTTCGTCCATGAGGAGGGGTCATGCTTATATAGAGCTTGGAGTGAGAAAATTAGGTATTATCTCCTCAAAAAGATGTGGAAATTAAAAATGAGGGATAAAGCTCTATCAAAATCGGATGTAGAGTCCTTAGGGGGGCTTAGGAGAGTCCCTAGGGCCGAAAAAGTGCTCAAGGGGTCGGGATAAACCTCTTGGACCAAGTCAAAGTGCATGGGAGGATAAATAGGATGTGGTTATGGAGGCCAGAGATCTCGGTCCTTGTCGCGTCAGATCGCGGGGTCGCGACTAGAGACGCGACGGTGCGGGGGGTCGCGACAGCACTGCCCACGTGCATGGATAATGCATGGGCTGTCGCGGCGGCCTAACCCGTCGCGACTAGAGTCGCGGCGCCACGATGCGTCGCGACAAGGAATCCGAATTATTTTGGATTATTCTCTTTAACCACATGCTAAAATAGGAGTCAACTCCTCTAAGGACTCTTTCAAGTGATTGATTTCGGGATTTCAAGGCATTTTTAATGGATTAATGGGCTTAAATCAAGGCGAATGATGGGCTCAAGGTGAGTGACCAATTAGGGGCCCACTAAGATAGCAAGAAATGTGGTCCAACCCATTAGTCATAATCGGGTGTCTACACCTAATACTTGGAAGACCAACTCTGTCTAGAACTACCGGCCCCTTACAAGAAAAAGGCAACCTTTGAGACCCCCAGAAAAATGTCATTTTCCATAGATGAAACTGCATGGTTGGCTAGCTTGTCAGCCACCTGATTTGCCTCCCTGAAGACGTGCGAGATAATCTGGGAATTATCCTGTAGCATATCCCTCGCCATTCATCACCATCTGTAGGTTTGCCAAGAAGCACATCTGTTCTGCCCTAAGGAACTAACAAGGGTCAAGGAATCTGAGTTAATGGCAAAAAGGCAAACTCCTAAGTTTGCCGCCAGGCGAATACCATCACAAAGGGCCCGGGATTCAGCAATGAGACTGTTACCTTCCCCATAGAAATGTGAAAATGCCACCAGGACAGTCCCATATCTGTCACGAATGCAGCCACCACCACCACACTTCCCAGGGTTCCTCTTAGACGCCCCATCGACATTGAGACAGAAAAACTCAATCGGAGGGATCCAACGTATTAACTTCAGCTGCTTTGAATTAATTTGGGGGGCAAAGTCATAGTGTTGAAAAATCTGCAACTCGAGCATCGAGGGGTCCGCTTTGAAGGAGGTTTTGGATATGGCAAAAGATATATTAAACTTAATGCCTCTAATGATATCATTAGCCCGAATGTTCTTGGCATCATACCTAGCTGCACATCTGCACTTCCAAAGCTCCCATAATATAAGCATCAATCAGTAAAGAGCTATGAAGCCTACAGAAGAGTGAATGTTGGAATGATGGATGAAACTCCAAACCCTTGCAGTGATGTGGGTATGAAGGTGAATTCTATTGCTGATAAGAGGTAGAAACCAACGCCAAAGCTTCACAGCCATTGCACTGTTTATGAAAACATGATCTAAATCCTCCACCTGAGGAGAAGCATAATAGTTGCATCTAGATAACAAAGACATACCACAGTCCTTGATTCTACTATCTACTGGGACTGCTCTATGCAAAATCATCCAACAAAACAAAGAAGCTCTTGGATTAAAAGAGTGATGCCAAATCTTCTGAATAGCTGGACGGCGGACCCCAGAATCTCTGACCAGGTTATACGCAGAGCTGGAAGTAAAGTAGCCACTGGGAGAGGCAACCCAAATACACCTATCCTCTTCATTATTCAGTTGCAGCTCATGAAAAATAGCATGAGGTAAAGCCGCCCTCAATGGATGTGAGGTATCGCGCACCACCTGCTGTAATGAAATGTTGTCACCTTCAGAACAACCTTGGATCATCTTAGATAGGGGATGGTCGCCCATCCAAATGTCCTTCAAGACATCAATCTTGTCTCCCTTACCATGTATCCATCTAGTGTTTTTCTGAATAATAATGATGGCAGTCCTACAAACATGCTTTGGCATACCTGGAATCCGATCATAATTTCTATTTTGGAAGCGTCTTTTGCATATAGAGACCATAGAGAACTGCCATATCAAATAATCCATATCTACTTGACTGCCATAGCCATTTGAACATGCTGCATATTACGGACTCCAAGACCACCTTCCTATTTGGGGTGTTGAATATTGTGCCAAGCAACCCAATGCCTTCGGTGAGAACCTTCCGACCCATTCCAGAAGAAAGCAGCAGCATACTTCTCAATGTAAGAGGTAACAGATTTTGGGATAAAAGAAGAGGAAGCAAGGTAAACCGGGATAGAAGATAAAACAGAATTAATCAATGTTACCCTTCCTGCTTGAGAAATATACTTGGATTTCCAGCTACCCAATTTGGCGTTAAATTTATCTATCAAACTCTTATAATCAGCGGCCAAAACTCTTCCCGATCTCAGCGGGACTCCTAGATAAGACAAAGGGCCAGTCTGCCTCCTGTAACCCGTAAGATCCATGATTCTTTGAATATAGAGCGGTGAGGCTTTCCCCGAAACCATAAAAGAGCTCTTGCTGGAATTGATGATCTGTCCTGAAGATTAAGCATACTTTTCAAGGAAGTGTAAGAGACATTTAACATTTTGAATGCTACCATTCAGAAAAATTAAAGTGCCATCTGCATAAAGGAGGTGAGAAGGGGGCGAACAGCCTTTGGGACCCGCATAGGGACTGAGGATGCCAGTAGACACCATGTTCTTCAGACCTCTACTCAAAGCTTCTTCCATGATAATGAAGAGGGCAGGATCTATAGGATCCCCTTGATGAAGACCTCTTGTAGATTTAAAGAAGCCAGCAGAGGAGCCATTAACCAGAACCAAAAACCAGCAATTCGAGATCATCATTCCAATATAGGAAATAAACCTGGAAGAAAATCCGAACTTCTTAAGAATTGCAAAGAGAAAATCCCATTCAACATTATCATAAGCTTTACTAATATCCAGCTTGAATATAGTGTTTCCCCCTCTAACCTTCCAACCAATATCGCGAAAAGGTTGTCTGGATAAAGACACATTATCCAGGATGTACCTCCCCTTCACAAAAGCACCCTGTTCTTCAGAAATGATGCCAGGGAGAATAGTAACAAGCCTCTCACTTAATATTCTAGAAACAATTTTATAACAAAAATTGCATAGGCTAACTGGTCTAAAGTCATTGAAGGTCGCAGGATAAGTCTTCTTAGGAACAAGGGCAATCAACGTAGAAGTGACTCCTCTAGGAAAAGAATGGCCATGGAAAAAACCTTTAACAGCAGCAAAAAACATCATATTTAACAATATCTCAGCAAGATGTAAAGAAAATATTGGAGAAACCATTTGGCCCAAGGGAGTTGTTCCCACTTAAACCAAGGAAGGGATGCCTAGAGAATTGAGGTATCACAGAGATCATCCAAGAGAAAATATTATAGGTGATCCTCAAGATAGGGTAAGAACTATAGGTATGAACATTCCTTGTGATTTTTTTGCATTTGTCTCTCAAATTGAGCCCAGGACAATCAATGATGCACTGGCTGATGAATCTTGGATCCTTGCTATGCAAGAGGAAATAAACCAGTTCCAACGCAGCCAGATTTGGACTCTTGTCCCTAGACCTTGTGACCATCCAGTTATTGGGACCAGATGGGTCTTCAGAAACAAAATGGATGAATCAGGAGTCATCACCAGGAACAAGGCCAGACTAGTAGCACAAGGGTATTCCCAAGAGGAAGGTATTGATTTTGATGAAACCTATGTCACAGTAGCTAGATTAGAGGCAATTAGAATTTTACTAGCATATGCATGTTCACTCAACATTAATTTATTTCAAATGGATGTTAAAAGTGCTTTTCTGAATGGTTTCATAAAAGAAGAAGTTTATTTTGAGCAACCACCTGGTTTTGAAGATACTAAATATCCAAATCATGTTTTCTGTTTAAAGAAAGCGTTGTATGGTCTGAAACAAGCTCCAAGAGCTTGGTATGAAAGACTAAGTGCTTATTTTATAGCACATGATTTCATAAGAGGTAAAGTAGATAGAACTTTATTTACTAAGAAATTTTCAGAAGGAATCTTAATAGTACAAATATATGTTGATGATATTATCTTTAGTTCTACTAATGAATCACTTTGCAAATTCTTTGAAAACCTTATGCAAAGTGAGTTTGAGATGAGTTTGATGGGTGAGCTTGATTACTTTCTTGGGTTGCAAATTAGGCAGACCAAGGAAGGTACTCACATTTGTCAAACCAAATACATTTTGGATTTACTTTCTAAATATGGTTTTGACAAGTGTAAGCCATTAGGAAGACCCATGAGCTCAGGAATTATGTTAGATAGTGATCCACTTGGCAAGAAAGTAGATCAAAAGATCTATAAAGGCATGATTGGGTCATCACTCTATCTTACTGCCAGTAGACCAGATATAATGTTCAGTGTTTGTTTGTGTACTAGATTTCAAGCTGATCCTAAAGAATCACATGTTAATGTTGTTAAAAAAAATGTATATATCTTATAAACACAAGTAAATTGGGTTTATGGTATCCCAAATGTTCTAATTTTAAGTTGATTGGATATAGTGATGTTGACTATGCTAGATGCAAAATAGATATAAAAAGCACCAGTGGTACTTGTCAAATTCTTGGAGGATGCTTGATCTCTTGGTCTTCCAAAAAGTAAAATTTAGTAGCTTTGTCCACAACAAAAGCAGAGTACATTACAGCTGGAAGTTGTTGCACTCAACTGCTGTGGATCAAACATCAACTGGAAGATTACGGTCAAATACTTCACGAGATTCCAATGCTATGTGACAACACAAGCACATTCAAATTAATCAAAAATCCTATCCAACATTCAAGAACAAAGCATATTGAGGTCATACATCATTTCATCATGGACCATGTAAGTAATGGTGATATTTTACTTGATTTTGTCTCTACAGATAATCAATTAGCTGATAAATTCACTAAACCTCTTCCTGAAGATAGATTTACATCAATTAGAAGAGAAATAGGTATGTACAACCCTGATTAAATTGATAATTTTTGAAGTGTTTGTTAAAATTCATTGCAAATCTTTTCTAAGTCCTAGAACTACGACTGTTATGAAGTCGGAGTGTATACTGTGACTTTTGAAAAGTCGGAGGTGGCACTTTGACTTTTCCAGAGTCGGAGTCTATGAAGTCGGAGTTCATGTTAATTAAAATATATATATAATAATATTATTAATTAAATAAAAATATTTTTTTAAGAAGATTTTATTACAATAACGGTTCACTCATTTAATCTCAGTTCTTCATCTTCTCATCAATGGTCCGTTACTTATTCCCATTTCTATATTAGGACCCTTACCTCTTTTTTTCCAAATCACCCGTTTGAACTCTCTCTCTGACTCCCCTGTCGTCTTCTTCCTCTTCCCGCGCGTGGTGTTCATCCCGACCGGAACCGTCTTTGGAGCATCTACACGATCTTTCTCTCTCTGAAGAAAGGTAGGTTTCTTGACTTCTAAACACCATTTCTGTAACTCCTTTGACATTCCTCTCAGTCTTTTCTGTCCATTCTTGTCTAGATGGCCTCTTCTAGGGCTCTAGAAGGAACCATGTTCACACCTGAATAGTTCCAACGTCTCTCTTCTGCTAAAGCCTCCATTTGCTCTGGGAAGGTAGTAGATTTCAGTCAGCTTCATGGTAGGCTAGCATGGGTAGAAGAAACCCTAGCAGTTTTGGGATGGTCGAGACTGTCTCAGATCACAGAGCCAACCTTCGAGGGTGCCCTTAAGGCATTTTATGTGTCCTTCCAAGTTACTCCTGAAGGATCAGTCACAGGGATAGTGAAGGGCACCACCATCATAGTTTCTAAAGAACTTTTGGTTGAAATGCTAGATTGCCCCAATTCTTGGCACAGAATCAGTGAAATAGTACCCATGGAGAAATAAAAATGGGTATGATTGGGAGTCTGGGGTCTGTTAGCAAGAAAGGGCTCCTAGTAAATGAGTTGTCTACAGAGAGGAGACTAATCCACTCCATAATCACCAATATCATCACACCTAGGGCTGGCACCCACTCTTCTATAACTGCCAGAGATGGAAGCATGTTGTTTTGGGCTATTCAGAGACATAGGGTCAACCTGCCCTCAATTATTTTGGAGAGGATGGCAAGATCTAGAAATTTGCAGGAGTCCCTTCCTTATAGACCTTTACTGACCCTTATTTTCATGAAATGTTTAGTGGATTTAAGTGGTGAGATTCCAGTGGCAGTAAAAGAAAAGATAGGTCTATCAACATTGAGAAGAAGCCACTACAGTCATGATAGCGAGGCACAAAACTTTTGGACTAAGGACTCTCTGCCACTATGCTCTCATGAGATATTTCCTGATGAGGCACAAAGTTCCTCATATTTTCTTGAAGTTCAGCCTGAGGAAGAAAGAGAAGAAGCCCATGTACAAGAACAGCAAGAGCAAGAACAAGTGCAAGAACATCAGCTTCAGCAAGAACAGGCTCTTGTCCCATCTCCTGAGCATGAAGCACCAGAAGACACAATCAGTCAAGTGCTCAAAGATTTAAGGGGCAAGGGAGTAGCACAAGAAGAAGAAGTTCCAAGAACTACTCCATCTGAGCTAGTATTTGAAGAAGAAGAGCATCATGTCTCCCCTCTACACTATGAGACCCGGCCAAGGACTCAGGGGGAGACCAGCAGCAGTTCAAATGTTTTGATGGATTTTTTGATGAAACAGCAAGAGGGCTTGTAAGTTCTACAAATGCAAGTCCAACAAGTTGATGTGAAATTTGATATTTTGGCTGAGGAGGTCCAGCAGATGAAGGACCTTCTGCTTTAGTTGGTGTGCCAACAGGGCACAAGAAAGTCTTCCACTCCATCCACCGCACAGCCAGAAGAGCAGTAGCCTGAGCAGCAGCAGCAACCACAGCAAGAGCAGCAGCCAGAGGAACAATGGCAAAAGTAGTCTGAGGAAGTGTCTGCATAGAGAGAAGTATCTGCAGTTGAGCCAGAGCAGCAGCAGCAACAGTCCCCTCAGGAGAAGGAATCAGGTTCTAAGCGGCCTCTAGAGTCTGAGGATATGGGGGTAGATGCTAGGACCAAGGTCAAAACTTTTAAGAGAAAGGTTTGAGGGAAACTCCTTAAAGATGGTCACCCAGTCTTTCCTTCTAGATCCTTAACCATCTCCTCCACTCCATCTGATCCTCCTCCTCCTACTGCTACAACTGCTTCTACCCCTTCTGTGTCTGAACAACCTCCTCCGCCTCCCTCTCATCCTACTGCCCCTATTGCTCCTACACCTCTAGCTCCTACTACTGAACAACAACCTCCACCTCCTCCTTCTACCTCATCTAATCCTCCTCCCTCTACATCTCATCTAGAGGATCAGCCTCTTGCTTTCAACATTATTACTTTCTCTATTTATCCTCTGAAGTACAATTTCAAGCCTTCCAAGGCAAACATACCCATTCTTCACACTTCAGCTCCTCATTTCTTTTCTTCTCTTCCTACATGTTCTACACCCTCTTCTGGCAGATCCACTCCTTCCCTTGTGGAGATTGTACCTAGTATGGTACTTTCATCAAAAGGTGGGCTCCAATTAAAAGACAATCCTGTAAAACTACTTCCCCCATTCTGATATGCCTTTGTATACCATTCCGAACAACATATTGTTGCCCAACTAGCAAGCCCAGAGGGGGGGTGAATGGGATTCTTAAAATTATTGAGAACCTAAAATTTGTTCACAAAATAGTCACACAAAACACACTTCGATAGTTGTTAGTGTTAGTAAAGGTAAACAGCAAACACACAAAGGCAATCACACTACACAAGGATTTATCCTGGTTCGGATCCCCTCTCCTTAGGAGTCCTACATCCAGTCCCTGAGCAATACCTCAAGATTTCACTACCCAAGGGTACAGTCCCCCTTATGGACCCTTACATACCCAGTCGTAGCTGGTCTTCACTTCACAGCTCGAAGATGAATTACAACACCCTGGATAACACCAGGTCTTCCTTCTACCGGAAGGGAACACATACACCCTAGAACCCCCAGGTCTTCCTTCAACACGAAGGGAAGAAAAGAACACAAGAATGTGGAAATGAAAACAACCCCTAGATCAAGCTTATACAATGCTAGATCTGAAGCTAAGACTGAGAAAGAAAGGATCTACAGAATTGATCTCTCTCAGTACTAGAGGCTCTCTCAAGGATCTACACTAATCTCAGAGAGCAAGAGCTAGAACAGATGTGAGTGAAAAACTTGGCTCTTCAGTTTTCTCACAGAAGACTTGAAAAAATCGTTGTAAGCGTTGTTTATCAATTCAAAAGTATCTTCTTCTGGTGCTTCAGTCTTCTTTATATATCTTCTATTTGAAATTTAAATGTTGAAGTGCCCGTTGTCTCTAAGCTTTTGTTTACGTTAGACTGCATGTCACTGTAGAGCTTCTTGTTCAACAGTCTTTAGCTTTCCATGCACGCAACAAGAGAAAGGATCTTCTCTGATATCCGTTATCTTCCATATTGTCCAATGTTGTATTGAGGTGCGCTGTCAGAGACCTGCACACATTAAATGCTAAAACAATAAACAGCTAGGCTGTCTCTTGTTGTGAGTCAACATTAAAATGATTTTATATAAAAATAGAAGTTCCATTTTGTTCTTCTAAAAAGATGTTTACAGAATAACCACGAAAATAGAAGATATTGTTTGCATGTACTACAGTGATACATTTAGTCGTAATAAATGCATGGATGTGAGAGAAAATCGAGGGAAGACTTTGACTTTTCAAACTATCTGAGAATAGGTTTGAATATCAAGTCGTTATACATCATGAAATCGATATGATTATGACTTATGAAATCGTTGTGTTGATGAGTCATTATTCATGTGAATCGTTATACATTCATAAGTAAATCGATGTACACACAAATCGTTATGCATTAATAACCAAATCGTTGTAGAGACAAATCGTTATGATACTATCAGCAAATCGTTATGGACGAGTCGTTATAACCAAATCGTTGTTTAATGTATCGAATAGTTACTGCGACCAAGTCGTTGTGTAACTTAATGAATCGTTATGAAACTTAACGAGCCGTTGTGAAGCCAAAATCGTTGCAAGAGCAAATCGTTGTTCTCACTTATCAAATCGATGCGATGACCAAATCGTTGTGAGAGCAAATCATTGTTCTCATTTATCAAATCGATGTGAAGACCAAATCGTTGTGAGAGCAAATCGTTGTTCTCACTTATCAAATCGATGCGATGACCAAATCGTTATGAGAGCAAATCGTTGTTCTCCCTTATCAAATCAATGCGAAGACCAAATCGTTATGAACCAAGTCGATGTGATCTCTTAGCGAATCGTTATGAGAGGCAAATCGTTGCGATCTCTTAGCGAATCAATATGAGAGGAAAATCGTTATAACAACTAGAGAGTCGATGTGTACTTAGAAAATTATATGCTTTGGACTGTAAATGCTGGTATGAAGAATACTTATCAGTTTAGCTTGTATTTCTTTGTTAGATTTCCTGTACTCAAATCTCATATGAAATATGTTAGAAATGCACATTGTCTTAGTTTTGTTAATCACCAAAATAGATATTTAATTTATTTAAATTATATGGGGGAAATCTGATCATCAATCTCCCCCTTTTTGGTGATGACAAAACATAGCAAAAATAAAAGATGTTCTGAAATAAATATAAATAAATTGTGAAATAAAATATAAGAGATGTATTTCAAAAATACTATATTTCTCCCCCTTTTTGTCATTAAACAAAAAGATGCACGAGGAGACAAAGAAGAAAGGAGAAAAGATGGATGAGAGAACACAAAAGTATATTTGATTAATCTTGAGGGGGTACAGGGAGATAGAAAGCAGGAGACAAAAGGGAGGCATGATGGGAAATAACTTCCCAAGCCTTCTCTTCCTGCTACTCAAAATGAAGATGAAATACCCCACAAGCAACAGAGTAGGAAGGTCCCATGGTGGGAGCCATCCTTTGGAGATCAAGAACCAGCTGCTCATTTAGGAACTGAGCATAGCGATCTCGATCAAGGGAATACTTGAAGTAGCTGGTCTTCCCAAAGCTAGCACATGCAAGAAACTAATCTATGGACACAGGGTAGAAGATGTGCTTCTGCTTCAATTCTTGCCGCATGGCTACATACATCTTATATCTCTCAACCCATGTTATAAGGGGATCCTTAACAAGATGAATGGAGTTCATGTCTAGAAATTCAGTAGCTGACACTGGAGGTTTATTTTCCCAAGCCTGAGAGGCATTCAGATCAGAAAGTTGCTGAGCAGATAGGGGATAGAAGGTGGCTCAATCTGCAGGAGAGAGCCTTTCACATTCTGACAGAATAGGAGCAAGAATATCATCATTGACATGGCCTAGGTGGTACTCTCAGAACAGAAATCTGTGAAATGCAACTAGATGGCCCTTCTGAACTTGAATTCGCCCTATGACTTTGGCAAAAGGCTCAAAAATAATAGAGCCAACATCCGAATCCATGACCAGAGAATGAATTGGGGGAAGAAAGACAACATCAGGCAACTGGAGTGTAGCAAAGTCAATCTGGATAACTTCAGTGTGAGCTTCTACTGACCCCAGAGCACTGATAGCCTGCTTGAACTGACCATGCTGAACCTCAGGAAGATGATTGAGATATCTGAAGTTATTGAATATCTGAAAGTGCCTGATCATTTTGATTTCCTTTTGAATGAACGGAGCCCAAGTGTCCCTGTGAAGGATTTGGAACCACTCAGATAAAGTTAAGGAATGATCTCGGGGAGGGAAACTGGCTGATCGGGCAAGAAGAAACTTATTGTACAAAGCTTTATGACTCCGAGCCCACTGCTCTTCAGTTTTGGCTTCAGTTAAGGAGAAGATTTTTTATTTTTCGGATTTAGAAAGGGGAGTGTAGGGCAAAATGATATTGAGATGATCGGTAAGGTTTAGATGAGGAAGGTTGATGATGGTAGCAAAAACAACTTTCTGAAGGAATTCTCTATAGAGTGGTTTATTTTTGTTGTTCACTGTTAGAGAAAACCATAGAGGTGGATAACAAGGATCAGAAGAGATAGAAGAAGTGGAGGTTATTTTTCTTTTCTTAGGAGCAGGGCTAGAAGAGTCTGTCCTATGAATATGAGTGCCAACCTTCAAAACAGAGCGGAGAATAGCTTCCTCAAACTCGTCTTTGATGTCCCTAAGAAAGGGAGCATCAATCTGAGCACTCTCCAAAATAATCGTAATGAAGGAAGGAGGAGTAGTAGGATGAAGAAAAGAATGTGAGGTAGAAGGAGGTATATTTGTTGGCCCAAAAGAAGAGGGACCAGAGGATGAGGAGGCTCCAGTTGATGAGGGGGCTGGAGGAATGGAAGTGGAAATAGAAGGAGATGAGGAAGAAAAAGGTGTTGGAGATGAGATGGTTCTAGGTACGGGTTGTTTGAAGGTAGGTGGAGCTAGAGGAGCTGTGGAGGAGGATGGTGGTGAAGGAGAAGCGGGTGTCTGAATGGGAGAAGGAGCTGGGGGCCTAGGAGCTACAACTTCTTCTTCTGCCTTGACATGATCAGCTTCAGGAACCACTGGCCCGGTTGGCCTTGACAGATCCTTAGCTGGTCCTCTTGGCCCTGATTCTTCAGCTGTCATCTGATCAACAATTACTGGCCCTCATGGCTCTGCTGGATCCTCAGAAACATGCCCTGAGGGCAAATCTTCAGTAGATGGCCCGGATGGCCTATCAACCTCTTCTACAGCTTCCTCAGAGGGCTGAGGAGTAGATGGTGTGGAAGCAAGAGGTGTTGATGCCCTTACCTCCTTTAAAATATCTGATAACATGGTCTTCATGCTTCCCATTTCTTTATTCAACCACTTTATTGCATTCTTTACCATTGCCATTTCTTTTGCTGCCGAGGCCTGGCTCATAAAAATAGAGGTAACATCTGATTACACAGAGCAAAGTATTTCACCTTGGGCATCTAATCTTTCCATCACAGGCTTCAAGTTAATAACAAACCTCTGTCTCTGTGGCCTCTGATGAGGTGCTTCTGCAAGGACAGGGATCTCCGAAGCAACTTCCTTTCCCTTCTCACTGGCCCTAGCAACGGGCTCCTCATGATCAGCCTGTTCATCTGAGTCAGAAGAACTGGCAGTCTCACCTTCTCTGAATTGATTTTCTGAGGGGTTTTCAGTATTCTCCCCCAGAGGCTGAGCTTCCTTTTCGCCCAAATTCTCCCCTTCAGCAGGGGCATCCTCCATAGGTGCATCATCTTGAACTGCTGTTGTTAGCTCCTCTTGAATAGGAGCATCTTCCATCTGAATATCACTGTGGCTTGATGCAACAGCTTCATCTTCCTGATCTTGCTCCCCCAGAGCAGGAGCATCTTCCAAAATAGTCTTTTCAATGTGGTCTGGTGCCACAACATCTTGTGCTACTGGTTCACTGGGCCTCTCAGGATCCCCCTGAGCTAGAAATGGATTCCAGCACATCTCTAAGAATGGATGCCACAATAGTGGTGGGGTATAGTTCTTCAGAGGTTCCTTCAACTGGCACAATATTTTCTAGAGGAATCTCATCAATTAGGCTGCCAGTGACCACAGATTCTTCTATTCTGGCCTCTGCTGCTGCTAGTTGTTCTGCTGCTGCTGGTGTTACTTCTTGGACTTCTTGGGCTTCGCCTATGATGGCCTCACCCTCAGCCATTGATGTCTTGGTCCATACACCGTTTACAACTGAAAATCTGCTCTTCCTTAAATTCCTGTTGCGGATAGCCTGCCCCATCTTCTCTACTACTGCTCTAGACAAGTTAATGCCAAAATGTTGAAAGATCTTGGTGAGCAGATGAGCATAAGGCAGGGACACATTCAATTTGTTCTTTGTGTCCCAAATCTGAGCATGAGCAAACTTCATTCGCTCCGGGATAACCTCGGCCATGTTAATCTCCTGGTTCTGGATTGCCCAGAACATCATGTCTGAGTCCGCCTTTGTACAAGTCGAAAAGGTGGCACTCCTAGGGACCAAGATTTGATAGATTATGAAATGCAATAGGCGATTAAACGCATTCATTTGGTTTATGTCCAATTTCCCATCCTTTAGTCGGAACTCAGGTCCTACAATCCCTAACCCCTTCGCCTAAATGTCCACAGTGTGGAGTCCACTGTGACCGGTGGTGAAACTCCAAATAAAGATTCCAAGAGCTCATAGGTGATTCTAATCTGGGTACCTTTAACAGATGATGTCAAGGACCCGTCCTCCTCCGTCTTTAGGCACACATAGAATGTTTTGACGTGGTCTGGGTAACTTACCTCTGATAGGATCGCCAGCTCCGACCACTTCATCCTCTCCATAGCAGCAATCACATTCCCCATGCCATTCTTCTGCAAATCTGCAATATCTACAGCTTTGTTTCCACAGAGCTTTGCCTTCACAGAGGTGAACC
This sequence comes from Colocasia esculenta, assembly GCA_014218235.1. NCBI lineage: Eukaryota > Viridiplantae > Streptophyta > Magnoliopsida > Alismatales > Araceae > Colocasia > Colocasia esculenta. Next base: position 56,949,474 of record CM024760.1, read on the forward strand.
TTTCTTGTTGTACTGCTGTGAGGAACTCAGCTCCATAGCCCCCGACGCTGGCGAAAACAACAGATGCGGCCATGGATTTGAACTGGGAAGGTTTCTGGAGGATTGTGCTGAGGAAAGGAACAGAAGCCCTCAAGAAATTTCTCGCAGGAAGGAGTTTGGAGCTTCAAATCTCAGAGAGACAATGCCGAAGTCGATAGGGTATCGCCTCAGGCAGGTAGAGGGAGATGAAGGCGGGATGTGAATCGTTGCCACACAGATTTCAGGATATATCAAAAGAGTAAAATGACTTTTCAAAACGGAGGCAGTATGATGGCAGAAAAGGACAAAATGACCAGTTCGATGGAAATAAATTCTTTTAAAAATTACGAACCGTCAAGGATATTTAAACAAACAGGCAGCATTTGGAATTTTGCTTAAATTCAAGGAGGAAAAAATAATTGATATTCTGAATATTAATTTCTCAGTTTTATACAGATGATTCTTTCACAATTTACACATGCCTAATTCCCTCCTAAGAGAAGTAAATCTCTCTTCAGGTAAGGCCTTTGTGAAGATATCTACTAACTGATTATTAGTATCAATGAAAGAAATATCTATGTTACCATTAGCTACATGATCACGAATGAAATGATATCTAACCTCAATGTGTTTAGTCCTTGAATGTTGTACTGGATTCTTGGTTAGATTTATAGCACTGGTGTTGTCGCATAATAAAGGAATGGGCTTGACATGTAGTCTATAATCCTCAAGCTAATGTTTGATCCACAATAGTTGTGTGCAACAGCTTCCCCCAGCCACGTACTCAGCTTCATCTGTGGACAATGCTATTGAATTTATCTTTTTTTAGGACCATGATATCAGACATCCTACAAGAAATTGACAACAGCCACTGGTGCTTTTTCTATCTATTTTGCATCCAGCGTAGTCAACATCAGACTATCCTACTAAATTAATTTCACATATTTTTGGATACCATAAACCAAAGTCATGGATTTTTGCTAAATATCTAAAAATTCTTTTGACATTAATTAAATGAGATTCTTTAGGGTCTGCCTGATACCTAGCACACATGCATACACTAAAAAGTATATCAGGTCTACTGGCAGTTAAATATAGTAGTGAACCTATCATACCTCTGTAGACCTTTTGGTCTACTTTCTTACCATCCTTATCACTATCCATTCTTGTTGATGTGCTCATAGGCATTGACAGTGGCTTGCTATTTTCGAATCCAAATTTCTTTAGCAACTCCTTGGTGTACTTGGCGTGACAGATGTGAGTTCCTTCCTTTCCTTGTTTGATTTGCAATCCAAGGAAGTAGTTGAGCTCCCCTATCATGCTCATCTCGAATTCTCCCTGCATGAGCTTTTCAAAATACTTACAAAGGGATTCATCAGTAGAACCAAATATTATATCATCAACATATATTTGAACAAGCATAATATGTTTGACTTTAGACTTAACAAATAATGTACTATCTACTTGACCTCTAATGAAACCATGGTTTAATAGAAATGCACTTAAACATTCATACCATGCTCTTGGTGCTTGTTTTAATCCATATAATGCTTTGTGCAATTTAGATACATGATTTGGAAAATCAATGTCATCAAAACCTGGAGGTTGTTCTACATAAACTTCCTCCTTAATAAAACCATTTAGAAAAGCTGATTTAACATCTATTTGAAATAATTTCAAGTCTGATGTGGATGCATATGCAAGTAGAATCCTAATAGTCTCAAGTCTAGCTACACGTGCATAAGTTTCATCAAAATCTATGCCTTCCTCTTGGGAATAGCCTTGAGCTACCAATTTGGCCTTGTTTCTTATGATCACACCAGCTTCATCCAATTTATTTCTGAACACCCATTTGGTGCCAATCACTGGATGATCTGATGGTCTAGGAACAAGTGACCATACATGGTTTCTCTTGAACTGATTCAGTTCATCTTGCATGGCTAAAATTGAAGATTCATCAGTGTGAGCTTCATTGACTGTCCTAGGCTCTATTTGTGAGACAAAAGCTAAATAATCACATGGAATTACATTACCTCTTGTCCTTACCCCTACAGATGGATCACCAATGATGCTTTCTGGTGGGTGATCTTTCTTATATCTCCATTCCTTTGGAATATTTTCATGTAAAATGTCCTATTGTTGCAGGTCTTCCAGAGGTGGATCTTCCTTGTCCTCGATAGATGTAATCTTTAATTTCTTGGACAATTCTTCTGCATCATCAATATCACTATCTTCTTCCTCTCTCAAGGAAGGGTTAGTTTCATCAAAAATGATGTGTACTGATTGTTCAATTAATAAAGTACGCTTATTAAATACTCTATAGCCTTTAGGTTTAGAAGCATACCCCATGAATATACCTTCATCTGATTTTGCATCTAACTTACCAATGTCTCTTTTGCCGTTGTTGTGGATGAAACATGGACATCCGAATGTCCTGAAGTGACTGATCTTCGGCTTCTTTCCCTTGTACAGTTCATATGTTGTCTTCTTCAAGATAGGCCTGATCATCACTTTGTTGATAATGTAACATGCCGTGTTGACTGCTTCAGCCCAAAAGTACCTTGGCAAATCATATTCTAATAGCATTGTCCTTGCCATATCCAACAAGGTTCTGTTCTTCCTCTCAGCAACTCCATTTTGTTGTGGTGTCCTTGGTGTTGAGAAATTGTGTTCTATCCCTTGGTCATCACAGAACTTGGCAAATTTCTCATTTTGGAATTCTCCTCCATGATCTGACTGGATTCCAACAATGCTGAACTTTTTGTCTTTTTGTACCTTCTTGCTGAAGCTTACAAAACTGTCAAATGTATCATCTTTGTGCTTCAAGAAGGATACCCAAGTGAATCTGGAGTTATCGTCTACAATGACAAGTCCAAAATTCTTTCCTCCAAGACTTGTGGTCCTCATTGGCCCAAATAAGTCCATATGAAAGAGTTCTAAGGGTTTAGAGGTTGTTACCACAGTTTTTGACTTGAAGGATGACTTGGTGTGCTTTCCTTTTGCACATGGTCCGCAGACACCATCCAACCTTGTGCAGACTTTAGGTAGACCTTCCACCAAGCTTCTCTTCATCAGCTTTCTCATGCCATCTAGACTGCAGTGGCCCAATCTTCTGTGCCACAGCTCAGTTGACTGCTCTTTGCTTGCGGCCAGACAGATATCCTGATCTTTTAGTTCTTCTAGGTAAAGCACGTACATGTTCTTTTCTCTGTTTGCTTCAAAAATGACTGCTCCATCCTTCATAATGCTGCACTTGGATTCTTGAAATCTGATCTGATGACCTTTATCGCACAGCTGACTAATACTGATGAGGTTGTGCTTCAGTCCTTTAACACATAGTACATCTTCAATGACTGTCTTGCCTTTGCTGCCTACTGAACCACTGCCTATTACAGTCCCTTTTCCATTATCTCCATAGGTGACTATGCCTTCTTCAGCTTCTAGATGGGAAAATAGTCTTCTGTTCCCTGACATGTGCCTTGAGCATCCACTATCCAAGTACCATTTGGATGCTCGAAGGTTTTCCTGACATAAAGACACTAGGCTTTAGGTACCCAAGTTCTTTTGGGTCCTGGTTGGTTAGTGTCATCATTTTTCTTTTTGATTACCCATATTTTATGTTTAGTAGGACATGATACTTTAATATGACCTAGCTTATTGCAATGACTACAACAAGACATCTTAGTTACTTTTTCAGTTGGTATGTATTTAAGGTTTGCCTTGTATACTGTGTCTTGTTCAGGTACAAATTTAGGTGTAGGATATATTTTAGGATAAACTTTAGTTTCTTCGTTATCGGGGGGAGTATAACCTAATCCATGTTTCTTTTTACCTGATCGTCTAGCACCTTTTAGTATTAATCCAGTTTTACCGTTTGTAAATTTTTCTAGAGTGCTGGATATCTTTCCATTTTCTTCTGTTAGTATTTTAATTTCCTTTTTCAATTCGTCTAAGGTTTCTTGTTTTTCCAGTTTTATTATCTATTTATTTTTAACTTTTAGATCTTCACATAACAAATCATTTCTTCTTTTAAGATCAAAGATTTGATTTTCCATTTCTTCATTTTCTATTTTTAAGTCTGAATTAGTATTTTCTACGCATGCAATGTTTTTCTTACTTGCTTTTAGTAATTTAGATACTTCTCTATATTTACAATATAGTTCATTGAAGGCTTCTTCTAAGTTATCTGAATCAGAATCATTACAAGAAGAAAAGGATGAGTTTGAAGTTACCTTGTCTTCTGTGTTGGCCATGAAAGCCAAGTTGGCTTCTTCTTTTTCTTCATTGCTTGAGCTCGACTCGCTGTCTGAGTCACTGTTGTTGTCCCAAGTCGCTGCCATAGCTTTCTTCTTGAATCTTCTTGGTTTTCTTGAACTTTCCTTCTTTCTGTATTCAGATTTCTTGAGCTTTGGGCACTCTACCTTGATATGTCCTGGCTTCTTACACTCGTAACAGATTGGTTTGGTCTTATTTCCATCCTTGACTTCGGACCTCTTGAAGTCTTTTCCTTTCTTAAGATGTCTTCTTCCTGATTGATACTTCTTCTTCTTGGCTAGGATGCGTTGTAGTCTTCTTGATAGCATTGCTTCTTCATCTTCGTTGTTGCTTAAGCTTTCATTTTCATCTGATGATTCTTCTGATCCATCCTCTTCAGACTTGAGAGCATTGGACTGTTTCTTTTGGCTAGAGGATTCTCCTAGTCTCTCCATGTTGATCTCATAGGCCATAAGGGATCCAATGAGTTTCTCCAATGACATCCTTTTCAAGTCATTGGCTTCTTCTATAGTTGTTACCTTGGGAGTCCAAGAAGATGGTAGGGATCTAAGGATTTTCCTTACCATGTCTCCCATCTCATAGTTTTTTCCTTATCCAGCTAACCGTTGGTGATGTCTGTAAATCTGCTGAACATCTGTGTAATGGTTTCTCCCGATTGCATCTGGAACCTCTCGTAATGTGTCACCAGAATATCTATTCTGGTTTCCTTTACTTTGTCAGTACCTTCGTATGTGATTCTTAGTTTCTCCCACATCTCCATTGCTGATTTGCAGGTTGAAACTCTATTAAATTCTTTCTTGCTAAGTGCACAGCATAATATGCTTTTAGCTTTGCAGTTGAGAGAAATTTTCTTTCTATCATCTTCTGTCCAGTTGTCTCTATTGTTTAGAACTACTAGATCACCTTCTTCTACTATGGACCATATTTGAAAATCGAATCCTTGTAGGAAGTACTCCATTCTTATCTTCCAGTATGTATAATCTTCACCATTGAATAGTGGTGGCCTGTTTACTGACTGACCTTCGAAGTGACTTTGGGCTGCCATTTGATCTTTTCTCTTTAGATCGTTGGATCTTCTTCTTTGTCGAAGAGACTAGCTTTGATACCACTTGTTTCCCAGCTAGCAAGCCCAGAGGGGGGGTGAATGGGATTCTTAAAATTATTGAGAACCTAAAATATGTTCACAAAATAGTCACACAAAACACACTTTGATAGTTGTTAGTGTTAGTAAAGGTAAACAGCAAACACACAAAGGCAATCACACTACACAATGATTTATCCTGGTTCGGATCCCCTCTCCTTAGGAGTCCTACGTCCAGTCCCTGAGTAATACCTTAGGATTTCACTACCCAAGGGTACAGTACCCCTTATAGACCCTTACACACCCAGCCGCAGCTGGTCTTCTCTTCACAGCCCGAAGATGAATTACAACACCCTGGATAACACCAGGTCTTCCTTCTACATGAAGGGAACACACACACCCTGGAACCCCCAGGTCTTCCTTCAACACGAAGGGAAGAAAAGAACACAAGAATGTGGAAATGAAAACAAGCCCCTAGATCAAGCTTATACAATGCTAGATCTAAAGCTAAGATGAGAAAGAAAGGATCTAAAAAATTGATCTCTCTAAGTACTAGAGGCTCTCTCAAGGATCTACACTAATCTCAAGAGCAAGAGCTAGAACAGATGTGAGTGAAAAACTTGGCTCTTCAGTTTTCTCACAGAAGACTTGAAAAAATCGTTGTAAGCGTTGTTTATCAATTCAAAAGTATCTTCTTCTGGTGCTTCAGTCTTCTTTATATATCTTCTATTTGAAATTTAAACGTTGAAGTGTCCGTTGTCTCTAAGCTTTTGTTTACGTTAGACTGCATGTCACTGTAGAGCTTCTTGTTCAACAATCTTTAGCTTTCCATGCACGCAAAAAGAGAAAGGATCTTCTCTGATATCCGTTATCTACCATATTGTCCAACGTTGTATTGAGGTGCGCTGTCAGAGACCTGCACGCATTAAATGCTGAAACAATAGACAGCTAGACTGTCTCTTGTTGTCAGTCAACGTTAGAATGATTTTATATAAAAAATAGAAGTTCCATTCTGTTCTTCCAAAAAGATGTTTACAGAATAACCACGAAAATAGAAGATATCGTTTGCATGTACTGCAGTGATACATTTAGTGGTAATAAATGCATGGATGTGAGAGAAAAGCGAGGGAAGACTTTGACTTTTCAAACTATATGAGAATAGGTTTGAATATCAAGTCGTTATACATCATGAAATCGATATGATTATGACTTATGAAATCATTGTGTTGATGAGTCATTATTCATGTGAATCGTTATACATTCATAAGCAAATCGATGTACACACAAATCGTTATGCATTAATAACCAAATCGTTGTAGAGACAAATTGTTATGATACTATCAGCAAATCGTTATGGAAAGTCGTTATAACCAAACCGTTGTTTAACGTATCGAATCGTTACTGCGACCAAGTCGTTGTAACTTAATGAATTGTTATGAAACTTAACGAATCGTTGTGAAACCGAAATCGTTGCGAAGAGCAAATCGTTGTTCTCACTTATCAAATCGATGCGATGACCAAATTGTTATGAGAGCAAATCGTTGTTCTCACTTATGAAATCGATTCGAAGACCAAATCGTTGTGAGAGCAAATCGTTGTTCTCACTTATCAAATCGATGCGATGACCAAATTGTTGAGAGCAAATCGTTGTTCTCACTTATTAAATCGATGCAAAGACCAAATCATTATGAACCAAGTCGATGTGATCTATTAACGAATCATTATTAGAGGCAAATCGTTGCAATCTCTTGGCGAATCGTTATGAGAGGCAAATCGTTATAACAACTAGAGAGTCGATGTGTACTTAGAAAATTATATGCTTTGGACTGTAAATGCTGGTATGAAGAATACTTACCAGTTTAGCTTGTATTTCTTTGTTAGATTTCCTGTGCTCAAATCTCATAGAAAATATGTTGTAAATGCACATTGTCTTAGTTTTGTTAATCACCAAAATAGATATTTAATTTATTTAAATTATATGGGGAAAATATGATCATCACATATGAACCTATTCAAGGAAGTTTTGTCTATCAAATCCTTCCTTGAAGTCCATGAAATGCCAGGTTATACCTTTGATGGCTTCCTTCTTTACTCCAAACCTCTCAAGTACTGTTGGCTGATATAAATCTCATTACTCAGAAAAGCCACAGTCTAACTTCCAAAGGTTTTCTAGAACTCTATCCTGGTGAAGCCACCAAGTACCAACAAACTCAGTCTCGAAACCAATTAATGGATATTTTCCTTCACCTGAACCTTATATTTTTTTACCTGTTTGGTACCCTCCTTAGAGAGTTGCAGACCAAATACACTAGAATTAAGTAGTTAAATGAAGCTAGATTCAGGATGGGTCTGCCTGATGTCAATAAAGGTCAATGGGAAACTATTATTCATGGGCAAAGAGAGATCACACCTTCAATGATAGTTGGATTGCCCTCTAGACTACATCCAAGTCTTGTTTGAGCCATATCTGCTAGAAAGAATTTTGGCCAAGTAGTTTTTAACAGACACATTAGAATAGCTGCAAGGTTCAGAATCAAGTACAATATGAGTCTGTCATTCCATAGGTTTGCTCTCATGCAAGCTCCACAGAATTCTCAGCATATGTTAGATTTTCAGAATTCTTTTGCTGAATCTGAGAGATTTACAGAAGATTAGTGGGTGGCAGTATACCCTGAAGACCATTCTGACTACCTGAAGCTCAAATTGTCTATTCCTGAGTATCTCTGCAAAGGTTATGAACAGCTTTAGAAATCTATTGCACATAAATGGAAGCAGAGGTACCTAGTATACTATCAAGCCAAGGAAGTTGCAATCGATCAGGGTCTACATTCGAACATTAAAGTTCATGAATTACTCCATCTGGCAGCCTACAAAAAGTTTGTCCCTCTGAAGACTCTTTTGCGCCCTAGCAATTACCATAAGAGGATTAACTGGTTCTATCGTAAACATGTCAAGTCTTATAGGAAAATCCCCTTCATAGGACCTTCCTATAAGATAGATTCTGCCAAGTTTGAGAATTTCTTTCCTGATAATGAGAAGAAACTTTGGGCTCTTCTTAAGCCTTTCCTTGAGAAGATCCCTCCTTCTCTATCTCTCTCAAGTTCTTTATCAACTTCTTAGATGTAATTTGTACTTACATAAATCAATACATGTGCAGATTTGTTATACATTTCTATGTGTATTTCTCTCTCTCCTTGTCTCATATCCTTTCTGTTAATGCCACAAAGGGGGAGAAAGAAAGTAATAAACAAATACATAGGACATAGGACACACAGTGTTTGCAAAATCAAATTTGTTTTTCACTGTCTATTTAAAAGTTTTTGTCATTAACAAAAAGGGGAGAATTGTTGAGCAACTATCCCTTGAGAAAATTGTTTTAAGACTTTAAACTATTTTAACATGGTGATTTTCTACGACAATATCTTTTAAAAACTTTCTACAAATAAATCTGCTAAAAAATCTCAAAGAACAAAACTTATATAATTCTGTATCAACACTATCTTGAAACTTTCTAAGTCCACAGAGTATACTATGTATCATACTAACTCCGACTGTGGACTCCGACTCTAGAAGAAATGAAGTCCTGTCCAATTCTATGGAAGTCGAAGTCTGGAGTCCAACTCTTTGAAGTCGACGCCTAGACTCCGATTCTCCTAAAGTCAGAAAGTCGAAGTTCAGAGAAGTCGAAGTCACTCCGACTCCTAAGAAGTCGAAGTTTCTGTATTGAATTCCAACTCCATGAAGTTGAAGTATTCACTACAACTCCTTAAGAAGTCGAAGTATGACCGATTGATGCTTATCACTCCGACTTCAAGAAGTCGAATTCTATGATCAGTCTCACTGTGACTTCTGTAGAGTCGAAGTTCAGGATGTATCTCTTGTACTTGACTCCGACTCTGATAGAGTCGAAGTACATGTCTTTCTAACTCTGACTTCTTTGATAACTTTTGTAACAATGTATTTTTTTTTTTTTTTTGCTTGTGAAAGATTTTTCAGAAATAGGTAGCTTTTCTCCAAGTATTGTTGTAAAAGCCAATATCAAGTAGGTGATATGATTACCTATCAATATTAGACATGCACTTTCATGACCAAAAGGCTTATCAAGTAAATTGAGACTATGTGTGCCCACAAAGAATCAATGTAAAGGAGTGAGGTGGATATCCTTTAAAGTTATGAAATGTTTCCTAAATGATAGAACCTAAATCCAAACATGAATAGTATGTGAAAATCATAGTGGGATAAAGAATAGCCTAAATATCATGTGTATATAGTGTGGTCAAACATGCATTATCACCTTATAGACACCTTATATGTTAATCATGAAGTTGCTCACTGAATGGGTGAAGAAATAAGCATGAAGTTCCAAATTCAGGTATCTGTCGACAGGGAGAAAGGGCATGTCGACAGGAGCACACAGACAGTAGTTGGAGATTTTGGAGAGGCAAAAACTGTGTGCATCTGTCGATAGCAGGTAGAGGGCCTGTCAACAGATGGACACAGACAGAAGAATGAGAGTTCTGTCTGGGCTGAGCTGTCGACAGGGCCCTTGTAGCCTGTCGACAGGGACATGTTCAAAGCAGTTTTAAGGGTAGAATGAAGGTCTGAAATGACTAATGGTTGTGAGGGAGTTGAGATGGACAAAGGTTGAACCATTTCCTTCACATTTGCATTCATCTAACCCTAACTTGCTCCCCCATAATGTGTGCCATTTGACACAAAAGGACTCAAGTTCATGAAGACATATATGCACACAAAGACCAAGCAATTAAGAACACCAAGCATGTAGAAAGACAAACCAACAAGTGTTTTCAGAATTTTAAAGAGAGTTTTGAATAGGCAAATTATAAAGAAACTAATTCCAAATGTAGAGTACATGTCCCTTTTATGTCACATGACTATGGATACTGGCAGAGAATATTTCTCACGCATAATGAGAGTTTCCAAACAAGCATGACTTGTTCTTCCACACATCACCATTTGATATACCTCACAGTTAGTGGACACAAGGGACATATGCTTAACATTTGAGTTAAGTTTCATTGCAATTTGCACAACCCCAACTCTCTTCGCAATGTGGTGAATCTATCTTCAGCTAGAGGTTTGGTAAAGATATCAGCCAACTATTTCTCTGTGGGTATGAAACTGATTTCCAATGATCTATTGGCTACTTCATCTCTCAAGAAATGATGACGAATTTCTATGTGTTTCGTCCTAGAATGTTGAATGGGATTCTTTGATAGATTGATTGCACTAGTGTTGTCACATAGGATAGGTGTGCATCCAATATCGATGTTATAGTCACACAACTGACTTTTTATCCACAACACTTGTGTTGCACAACTCCCTGCAGCAACATATTCTGCCTCTGCAGTAGAGAGTGCAACCGAGTGTTGCTTCTTGGATGCCCACGAAACCATGCAACCACCAAGCATTTGGAAATAGCCACTAGTGCTTTTCCTGTCAATTTTACAACCAGCGTAGTCTGCATCAAAATAAGAAATCAATTCAAAACTACTACCAGCTGGATACCAAAGACCAAGGCATGCGTACCTGAGAGATATCTGAAGATTCTCTTGACTGCAATTAAATGGCTTTCCTTTGGACTAGATTGGTATCTAGCACAAAGGCAAACACTGAATTGTATGTCCGGTCTACTTGCAGTAAGATAAAGGAGTGAGCCATCATACGTCGAAATTGTTTGGCATCTACCGGTTTTACCTTTCTCATCACTTTCTAGCTTAATGCTTGTGCTCATTGGTGTTGAAGCGGGCTTGGCTTGTTCGAACTGAAACCTTTTGAGTAGTTCTTTACATATTTCTCTTGGTTTATAAAGAATCCATCTTCAAGCTGCTTGACCTGCAAACCAAAAAAAAATTGAAGCTCCCCCATTAAGCTCATCTCAAATCACTGTGCATATGTTGTGAAAATTCTTCACACAAGTGTGGGATTAGTGGAACCAAAGATAATATCGTCCACATAAACTTGAACAACAATTATGTGATTGCGAACTTTCTTTGTAAAGAGAGTTTGGTCCACCTTACCTCTTGAGTAGCTTTTGCTTACCAGATAGGTACTCAGCCTATCGTACCAAGCTCGGGGTGCCTGTTTCAAACCATAGAGAGCTTTGTGCAATTTAAATACATGGTTTAGTTTATCATGGTCCTCAAAGCCAGGTGGTTAAGAGACATAGACTTCCTCTTTTATGTAGCCATTCAAGAAAGAGTTTTGACATCCATTTGAAATAATTTGAACTTGTTTGAACATGCATATGCTAACAAGATCCTAACTGCTTCTAGTCTAGCTACAGGTGCAAAGGATTCTTCAAAGTCTATACCAATTCCTGATTGTATCTTTTTGCAACTAGTCTAGCCTTGTTTCTAACCACCTTACCCTCTTCATTTAGTTTATTCCTAAAGACCCATCTTGTCCCTATGACAGAAATTTCAGGGGTTCTAGGAACTAAACTCCAAACATTATTTCTTTGAAACTGCCCAAGCTCCTCATGCATGGCATCAATCCAAGAATTTTCTTTTAGTGCTTCTTCAATAGTTTTGGGTTCCACTTGAGATACAAAGGCTAAATGATCCTGTTCAACTATTTGATTTACCTGAGACCTAGTTTAAACAGAATCACTTATGTTACCTATGACATTCTCAAGTGGATGAGCTTTAGAGTACCTCACATTAGTGATTGTTGAAGGCCCGGGTTGATCTTGCAATTGAGGAGGATGTTCTGGAGGAGGGGTGGCTGGAGGACTTTCATCTTGAGGTTGTTCTTCTTGTTTGTGGATCTTCGCAGGGACTTCATCATGATTTCTGATCAAAACCATCATCTTCATCATCGTACCTGCGAAGAAATCCACTCTTTCTTTTGGAACTTCTTGAGTTTTTCCTTTTTCTTTTCTTTGAAGTTCCTCAAGTGTTGTTCCTTCCATGTCATCAAATGTGTAGGAATTTAAAATGTTAGGCTTGAGTTGAGATTCATCAAAAAGACATGTGGAGTTTCTTCCACAGTTCTAGTTTTCAGATTGAACACCCTATATGCTCTAGAATGTTCAGAGTATCCAAGAAAAATACATTGATCGCTTTTGGCTTCAAACTTGTCCAAGTCATTTTATCATTGTTATTATAACACCTTTGAACCAAAAACATTAAAGTACCCAATGGTGGGTTTCTTACCTTTCAGAAGTTCGTAAGGAGTTTTCTTGAATACGGGTTTACCATGGCTCGGTTAAGGATGTAGCAAGATGTGTTTATCGCTTCTGCCCAAAGGTTTGTGCTAATTGATTCTCGACCAAAAGCGTGCGAGCCATCTCCACCAAGGTTCTATTCTTCCTCTCCACAACTCCATTTTGCTCGGGAGTTTCGGGGAGGAAAACAGGTGGTCTATACCTTGGTTCCTGCAAATTCAGAGAACGATGATTGTCAAATCTCCCCCGTGATCAGTGCAGTGGAGCAGATTTTATTGACATTCCCATGCTCAATTTTGTTGAAGAATTATTCAAAAACATTTAATGCTTCATTCTTGTGAGCCAGGAATTTTACCCAAGTGACCTAGAGAAGTCATCCACCAATGACAAAACCATAACGCTTGCCATTGAGACTGAGTGTTCTCGTAGGTCCAAATAGGTCCATATGCAAGAGTTCATAGGCTTTGGAAGTACTTACGGTGCTTTTGATTTGAAGGATTTTCGGGTTTGTTTTCCCTGTGCACATACATCACAAAAAATTTTCATTCTTGTTGAAGGAGATTTCAGGAAGACCACTTACCAACTTAAGCCTCATGATCTTGTGCAATACATTGTAACTAGCATGACGAGCCTACGATGCCACAATGTAAGCTCGTCCTGTTTGTTTGCTACAAGACACAAATTGTTATTTTTTGGATCATCTAAGTCAACCATGTAAATGTTATTCATTCTTTTTCCAGAAAATTTTAGGCTTCCTGTTTCCTTATCAAGAATTTGACATGAATTGGATTCAAAGATAATTTTATGACCTTTATCACACAATTGACTTTTGCTAAGCAAATGTGATGAAGGCCATCAACTAGTAGCACATTGTCTATAGAGTTAGAGGCAAACTTACCAACTTTACCTGAGCCGATGATCTGGCATTTATTGTTACTCTAAAGATCACTTGACCTCCGTCTTTTTCCACGAGCAAACTGAATTTAGCTTTGTCGCCCGTCATATGCCGAGCAGCCACTGTCCAGGTACCATTTGTTTTGATTGTGGGCTGCTAGGCATTCCTGCACATGTGGATCAGACGAGAGGTTTTGGTACCCAAATTACTTTAGGTCCCATTGTATCATTCATGCCAATATAACAAATGCTTAGGAATCCAAACTTTTTTTGATTTCATTTGATTTGGGTTATTCCAGCATTATTTTCAGTGTGCCCAACCTTTTACATATGTTGCATGATGTGGCTTTTGAACAACATTGTGCTTTACCTTGTGGGAGCATGCATGGCATTTTCCTTTTTGTTGCCTTGTAAATTAGCTTTAGGAGTTTACTGTTTGTCCTGTTTTGAGCTTGTTGCAAATTCCTAGATTGGCCAGGAGCAAACTTGACCATTTTAGATTCTTGTTTCTTTCCCTTGGAAGGATTTTCCTATTCTTGAAGGGGTTCGTTTGCTTGAACTTGGGCTGGTATCAATGAAGTTTGTTAACATATTTTTGCCAATTTCCTTGGCTTTACTTTTTGAAACCCAATTCCATGTCTAGCAACATGAACATTTGAACCTAAAATAGCATCCAGATTTTGCTTACTTTTGACAAAACATATAGATAAATCTTTTGACTTACCTTTAAGTCATTTTCAGCTTTTTCCAATTTCTCCTTAGTTTTTCATGCTCACTATTAAGGCTTTCAAGAGAGTTCATTAAATCATCTCTTTCCTTTAAACTTCTTGAAATTTAAGTTTCATGCCGTCCAATTCATCACTGTGGTTTGTTCATCAAGTTTCATCATTTCAATTACCTTATCAAGGATTCAATTTCATCATGGTGGTTGGACTCATGAACAAGGGATTGAATTTTTCTTGAGTGCTTATTTTCAGACTTGAATTCACAGTATTTTTCAAATAGAACAGTGTAGCTTCTTCCCATTGAATAATAGAGTATGTTTCAAAGGAGGAATTTACCTCATTCGAGTCATCACTTCTCGCCATGAGACAGTGGACTTCATCATCTCCGGAGGTAGCTTGGCTGTTCTGGTCGTCATCCTCATCACTCCAGTGGCCACCATTGCCTTGGCCTTCTTGAAGGTGAATTTGTCCTTCTTAAGCTTCTTTTTGAGCTCGAGGCATTCTCCTCTCATATGCCCTTGCTTCTTGCACTCATAGCAAACAACTTTAGACTTTCTCATTAGAATCAAACTTGTTAGAAAAGTCTTTCTTTTGGAAAGGTTTAGAGTTACCTGTACCTCTCCTCTGAACTTCAGAAATTTCTTGAATTGTCTAGTGAGCATAGCCATTTCATCATTGTCACTCTCACTAGACGATTCACTGACTTCACTTTCCTGAATCATTCCTTTTTGAAAACTGAAGAAGTCCTCCTGGAAGCCTTCAAGGCAAGTGGCTTTCTAGGATTTTCTTCAGTTTCTTTTCTTTTAACATTCAACTCGTAAGTCATCAAGGAGCCCAATTAATTCATCCACTTTCATTTTTGAGAGGTCTTGGAATCTTCAATGATAGTGGCCTTGGTGTTCCATGAGGATGGAAGAGACCGAAGTATCTTCCTCACCAAGTCCTCCGAGTATTCCTTTTGAGGACCTTTCAATCCATTTTGATTATCATGAATCTAGCAAACATGTCTGAAATGGTTTCATCATGTTCATTTTGAACATTTCATATTCTGAAACTAGCATGCTTACCTTTGATTCTCTTACCACGGACGTACCTTCATAGATGAGCTCAAGCTTGTCCTACATCTCCTTAGCTGAGGTGCATGTGGAGACTCTTGAGTACTCCTTCGGATGGACCGCACACTGCAATCATATGAGGGCGCTCCAGTTGAGTGTCCCCTTGGCGATCTGGTCCTTGGTCCAGGTGTCCTTCCTGAGGCAGTTCGTATGCTCCATTTTTGACTATTTTCCATAGTTCAAAATTTTGTGCGCGAGAGAAAAACTTGCATCCGATTTTTCCAATATGGATAGTCAGTGCCATCAAAGAAGGGTGGCCTGGTCACTGAGTGTCCCTCGGCCATATACCCTTTTTAGATTCCATTTGACCGTGAATCTCCTGATCGTAGGATCAACCAGATAAAGCAGTAAATCAGAGAAATTCGGCCTATGATCCAATTGAAGAGATGCGGAATCCCTAAATGGTAATCTAGAATGGGGGGTTGAATAGATTACGGACAATTTAAAAGCTTAACGCCCTCTTTTTACAATAGCACAGACAATTAAAGTGTTAGCAAGGATCGACTATGTGTGGAGGTTGTGAGTGATTGATAGATGAATAAGCAAGTACTCAAATGTGTATAAAAGTGTCGTGCCTACCAAACATATAACGCAAATTCGTGCAAACCACAAGACACGTAGATTTTACGTGGTCGAAGTACACAACTCTGTGTTCCTACATCCACGGGCCACACACACACGCAGAATCACCTGCTTATGAGCTAGTTCACGAAATACAACCTCACACACGTGTTTATTGATGTGAACCCACGATCAGATTAACACACACACGTGTAGCACCAACAACCGCTTGAAACACCACACACACACACAAGTATGGAATAGAAAGAACAGGGAAGGGTTTGAGAGTGTGAGAACAAATCCAAATAAGCAAACTCTTCCTCTGAACGTCCTCCTGGAGTCCAAGCTCGACTTTGAGATCAGATGTTGATGTAGATGCTTGAATCCAAGACGTTCGGACTTCACCTTCTGCTGCAAGAGTCTTCTGTTCTTGGTCTGGGCGGTAGGTTGAAGCAAAGCAATAGAACAAGGCTTCTTGTAAGAACTCTTTAGGGTTTTTGCTTGGAGGCTGCTTGTGTACGATATTTGTTGCAAAAGGTTGCTTATATATGAGTGTTAACATATGGAGTCGTACTCCATAGAAACACTAAGTTTGGCAACTTGCAAAACTTCCGTAATATGTTTTCCGCTTGTCTGTCGACAGATCTTGCACCTGCTGTCGACATGCAAAGACAGCTTGTGAAGAACCAGAAGGCTGAAGGCTCTGACTGTGTGCATCTGTCGACAGGTGCTCTGTTGCTGTCGACAGGCACAGGCCTTCCTGAGCTTTTGATCTTCGGACTAGTTGCATCTGTCGACAGGGTCACTCCTGCTGTCAACAGGCAATGCCTTGGCAGAACTGGCTGCTTTCTGACTGTTTGTATCTGTCGACAGGTTCTTGCTTGCTGTCGACAAGTACCTTGTCTTTTGACTTTTACTTGATCTTTCAAGCTTGTTTTTGGCACATGTCTTACATGGTATATCTCCTACAAAAGTAAACATAATTAGTGAGATATTATGAGCATAAAATCAAGCATTGTACCAAGTTGTTATGACAAGTTATTGTTTGAAGATCTCATTCATTTAAAACTCAATTCACATTGTTTATCACTTGTTTGCATTGTACATCATTGCACATCAATGTTCATCATCAAAACATGTTGTATTGATTAATTAGAATGTGAGAACCCAACAAATCATGTTACTATTCTCCCCCCCCCCCCCCCACACACACACACACTTTCTCAGCAGGCTTAGAGACACAGTTGAAGTCACCCCCAACAATCCAAGGGATTTGCACAGTATCAGAGAAGACAATAATATCATCAAAGAGGTCTCGTCTGATGCTAGCATCACAACTAGCATAGACGAAGGTGACTATCAGAAAAACACTATTGTCCTTTCTAGCTGCCAGAGTTATCTGCTGATCAGATGAGCTGAGCATTTGCATGGAAATATTCCACCAGAAAACCCAAATCTTAGAATCTTCTCCCCCATTACCAGCATAATCCTACATTTTAATAGACTTGCATATCTTGGCGGCCCGGGCAAAGGGGACCTTAGGCTCCGCAATGGCTACTAGATCAATATTACCCTTCCTGACCATCTTCTGAGTGACCTCCTAGAAGCATTATTGGAAATGCCTCTCACATTCCAAAAAAGCATTGAACTATTCATGAAGAAGGGTAACCTACAGGACCTTCTGAAGCCTTAGCCTTGGATCTCGTTGTAGCCCCTCCCATCTTTAGAACTTTCGTACCTTCTTTTGTAGTAGGATTAGGCATGAAGATATTCTCTTTGGCTGCTAGAATAGAGACCTTTCTAAGGCCCTTCTCAGATGGAGTAATAGGGATCCCGCAAAGATCCGAGCGAATCTTCCTTTCGTCTCTGTCAACCGCTTGAGAAATTGTCACCTGGGAAGAACGCAAAGTACCCAGGAAGGAAGTTCCATTGCAAATTTGCAATAACATATCTTAAAAGTTTTAAGAGGAAAACAATTATATATAAAAGAAATGTTAAACGTAAAGTTACTAACCTTTAAATTTGCAATGTTGTTCTTCCAAAAACCTCTAAATAATACTCTGGCACAATATGGCAATATTGTATATCAAACACTAAAACAAACACAATAACACATCAACTCATCAAATAAATAACAAATACAAGTTACCAAAGGGAAGCTCAAACAAATGGCTAACAACACAAAGAGAATAACTAATATATTGGGTTGTGAAAACACAGTAATTAGACTGTGCAAGCACATTCATTAGGCTGTAAAAATAGAGTCATTAGAGGGAGGGGAAGGGGCTGCTTATGAGGGAACATTTGACTATGAAAATGCAGTCATTAGACTGAAAACGCAGTCATTAGAAGGGGGGGAGGAGGAGATTGTAGGTGGGGGAAATTGTGATTGTGAAGCAAAGTCACAACCGGAGATAGTTAGAGAACTTAGATAGCATGAGAGATAGAGGGAGGATGAAGGGGTCTGCCAGTGGGGGAAATGGAGGAGGATGTCACCATCGGCCAGGTTTGGGGGGGTTCACCAGGAGGGGGAGTGTAAGACCCGGCTTCCTGGCTTTTCGTCCAGTGTTTGGGATGACTGGCCACTAACGCATCCAGGATGGGCAACGCGTTAGTGTTGCGTCGTGGGTGTGCGATGCGACAGTCACTTGTCGCGACGAGCGTGCGTGTCGCGTTCTTGTCGCGCCCGGCTTCTCCGTCGCATCTTCGTGTCGCGCCCGGTCAACAGGTCGCGACAGCTTCTGTCGTTTTGGTCTTCAAACGCCTGTCAGGGTGGCAGGTGTGTCAGTACGACCTGTCGCATTGTCGCGGCATCCCTGGGGGACTCGTTCTTGTCGCGGTGCGTTGACCCGTCACGTCTTGGGTGCCGAGGGCTTAAGGCCTTGGCCGGCGACCCCTTCCCCCTTTCTTCCTCTTTCCCCTCTCTTCTCTCCCTCCAGAGGTGCCTGCCTCCCCCTCTCCCCTTTGTGTGTTTCAGGCGCGGAGGAGGGTCGTGCGTGGTGCCGTGGTGGCATCGTAGACCTTGCGTGGAGCGAGGAGGAGGTGACCAACCGACATGAAGGGCCCTGTTGGGGTTCGTTCTTCGTTTAAGGTAGGGATTACTTGAACTCTTCTCGATCCGGGTGGATTGGGAGCTCTTGGTGCTTTCTAGTTAGTTTAGATAGCTTTCTCATGCTCCCCTCCCCCGTGTGGTGGTGTTTGTATCTTGTGGGCGGCCCTGGGATTGAGGATCCCGTTGGTCTGCCTCTCTGCTGATGTCGTGACCGCGCGGCGTGTCGCGACACCAGAAGAGGCGTCGGCCTGGTCGGGCGCGACCTTATCGCGACGCGTTGGCCAGTCGCGATAAGGGTCGCTATCGCTACGCGCTTCCCCGTCGCGACAGGGTTTGCTGTCAGGACGCTTTGCCCCATCGCGATATGGCTGGTGTCATTGTGCCCTTCCCCGTTGTGATGGTATCGCGACGGCTTACGGGGGTGCGACATCACCGATATTGCCTCGGGTGTTTCTATGGCCCCGGTTTGTGTGTCGGCGTGTGCCCCAGGGCAGGCTTTGCCCTTAGGACGTTCCAGTAGGGAACGTGGCAGGTTACCTGGCTGCGTTCAGTGACCAAAGGTGACACCTTCGTGACCGTGTCCTGGCAGTGGTGCCAGGAGGGTCGCGTCTGTCTAATAATCGATTGACTGGTGGTCAATCGATTATTAGCAGAGTGACGCTTTCTGTACTTCTGGTTGTGTTCCGAGGTTCTGGCTTGCTTGTGCATGCCTTGGTTGGCCGACGACCCTCTTGAGGGTCCGTGCGTGCCTCTCGCTTGTTGGGCTTGTCATGGGTTACAAGCCAGTGGTTCGGCATGGTTTTCGTTGTGCTTGCCCCACCTGTTCGCCCGGTGCTTGCCACTTGAGGGCTTATCCCATTCAGAGGTTGTCTCCTTTGCCTGGGACCCCCATCCTCGGGAGCCTTCGAGGGAGGTATCAGGTCCACGAGTGTGCTCGAGTTGGCAACCGACAGGGCAGACTCTGGAGATTAGGGGAAAATGAGGTTTGGACAGCGACGCTGAGTCGTTTGTAGAGCTCTCTTGTCTGGGGTGGGACACCGAGGTCATTGAGGCGGTTCTCTTCCCGGCGTAGCCCAGGCAGTCCTTTGTCTCACTGCCTCTCTCTACGTTGGTTCCGGAGCCACATAGTGGTGCTAGGCGTAGGGTCGCAGCTTGGCCAGGCTGCGGTGTTGCATGGTGTGTTGTCTTGGCGGTCTTTCTCGCTCTTCAAGGGGGGCTAGAGGCGAGAGCTGGCTGGTGAGCGAAGAGGGTGTGGACGGCGCGTCCTGATGAACAAGTCCATCCCATATACTTTTAAATTAATTACATGCTTATTTTGGTGATAAACAAAACCTGTCCAAAGTTTTCTAACCTTGTTTTTATTTAGCCTTAAGCACAAAGAAAGTCAAGCATTGTGGTAAATACTTACATACATCATTTCTCAGAAGAGCCATAACGATTCCTTCATTAGCTATAACGATTTCCTCTCAAGTTCAACGATTTACTTGAAAGATTGAATAACCTTGTTGTGTCAAACAAGTCGATATTATAACGACTCTGTAAGTTATCGTAACGACTCCTTCAGAAGTTATAACGACTTGCTCATTATAACGACTCTGTAGTTATCGTAACGACTCCTTCAGAAGTTATAACGACTTGCTCATTATAACGACTCTGTAAGTTATCGTAACGACTCCTTCAGAAGTTATAACGACTTGCTCATTATAACGACTCTGTAAGTTATCGTAACGACTTCTCAGAAGTATACGACTTGATCATTATAACGATTCTAAGTAATCATCGTAACGATTTCTTTAGAGAGTTATAACGACTTGCTCGTCATAACGTTCTGTAAGTCATCGTACGGTTTCTTTAGAGAAGTTATAACGACTTGCTCGTCATAACGATTCTGTGTAAGTCATCGTAACGATTTCTTAGAGAGTATAACGACTTGCTGTCATAACGATTCTGTAAGTCATCGTACGGTTTCTTTAGAGAGTTATAACGACTTGCTCGTCACAACAATTCTGTAAGAAATCGTAACGATTTCTTTAGAAAGCTACAAACGACTTGCATCTCATAACGATTTGATAAGTGTTTCATATCGATTTCTTCAGAATCAAAACGACTTGCCATGTTTCATAACGATTTCTTATCAATGTTATAGAACGACTGGTTGTGGTAACAATTTCATAAGTTATCATAACGACTTCTTATGAGTCTACAGCAACTTGATCATAACGATTCTATCAGACTTTCAAACGACTGCATAAGTCATGTTTCCATTAATATAATGTTTTTCCTTGATTTAAGCTACGTTGAATAGTCAAAGTCGCATCACGTCTGATTGACTGCCATGCATTTAATAAAGGACTGAACGTATCTCTGCACAGATACAGAACATATCTTCCATTCTCGTGTATTCTCTGCATGCTGCATCTTCTAGAACGATAAATTGTCACTACCATATTTGTGTCTATCTGCTCTAACGTTGATTGACATCTGGAGATAGTATAGTTGTCTACCATTAAAGCTCAACCTTGCAGAACCTTAAGGATATACTATCCTAAACATCTGACACAGATGGAACTTCAAGCCAACTAAGAACATCTCATCACTTGCGTGCTCCAAAGAACAAAAGACTCGACAGGAAGTTTCTACAGCTCCTTCAGTCTAACGTACCCAAAGATGTGAGACAACGGTCATCTCTTCATCCTCATTCAAACTGGAGATATAAATACAAGACGAAGTTCTGAAGACAGTGGATGGATCTATGAGGAAGCATCATTGACATTCAAGAGAGTCTAGAAACTCTGCCACTTTCAAGTCTTCAGAAGATCACTAGAGCCAGAAATTCTCTCCTTTCGATCTTGGCTCCTAGCTCCTCGTGCTGTGAAAAGAAAATCAAGGAAGAGCTAGATTAGTTCTGAGAGAGTCCACATTGTGTAGATCTTTGACTCTCAGTGCTTGTAGCTTCAGATTGAGTTTGTAAAAGCTTGATCTAGGGGCTAGTCATTTCCTTCAAGATTTTCTTGTGTTCTTCCTTCGTGTGTGAAGGAAGACCTGGTGGTGTCCAGGGTGGTGTTTTTCCCTTCGGAAGTGAAGGAAGACCTGGTGGTACCAGGGTGTTGTGTTCCCTTCAGGAGTGAAGGAAGACCAGCTGAGCTAGATGGTTGTTTTTGTCCATAGGGGGACTGTACCCTAGTTAGTGAAATCCTGAGGGTTGCTCAGGGACTGGACGTAGGACTCCTAAGGAGAGGAGATCCGAACCAGGATAAATCTATGTGTTGTGAGATTGTCTTTATCGTGTGATTGTTGCTTTTATAACCATTACTAATCCCTTCCAAGAACTTTTTATGTTTGTTGAGTTCAGGTTTTATCAGATAAATTTTATTTAAAGACCCATTCACCCCCCCCTCTGGGTTAGCCAACCGGGCAACAAGTGGTATCAAGCGATTCTCTTCGACAAAGAACAAGATCCAACGATCTGAAGAGTAAAGATCCATGGCAGCCCAAGGTCACTTCGAAGGTCAGTCTGTCAACAGACCTCCTTTGTTCGACGGTGAAGATTATACGTATTGGAAGACCAGGATGGAATACTTTCTACAAGGCCACGACTATCAAATCTGGTCGATAGTGGAAGAAGGTGATCTGGTCGTCACAAATGAGAAAGCACAATGGACAGATGAAGATAGAAAGAAAATCTCCTTGAACTGTAAAGCTAAGAGCATTCTATGTTGTGCTCTAAGTAAGAAGGAGTTCAACAGAGTCTCAGCATGCAAATCCTCCATGGAAATGTGGGAAAAGCTAAGGATTACGTATGAAGGTACAGACAAAGTAAAGGAGACAAGAATCGACATTCTTGTCACTCAGTATGAAAGATTTCAAATGCAATCAGGTGAGTCTATTACTCAAATGTTTAGTCGATTTACTGACATCACTAATGGTCTAGCCAGTCTAGGAAAGTCATATGAGATTGCAGATATGGTAAGGAAGATTCTCAGATCCTTGCCATCTTCATGGACGGCAAAGGTCACAGCTATCGAAGAAGCTAATGACCTTAAGAGAATGTCAGTAGAAAAACTCATCGGGTCTCTCATGGCCCATGAAATAAATATGGAAAGATTAGGAGAATCCTCCAGTAGAAAGAAGCAGTCCAATGCGCTTAAAGCTAATGGGGACTCATCTGAAGAATCCTTGGATAACAGTGAAGATAGCAAAAATAGTGATGATGAAGAAGCCATGCTGTCAAGAAGATTGCAGAGAATCTTGGCCAAGAAGAAGAAGTTTCAAGAAAAACAAAGATCTCAAGAAACCAGACGGAAAAGATCAGAAGAGAAATGAGCCACTTTGCTATGAATGCAAGAAGCCTGGACATATCAAGGCAGAATGTCCAATGCTAAAGAAAAATGATCACAAGAAGAAGGACAGCTCCAAGAAGTTCAGAAGATACAAAAAGAAAGCCATGGCAGTTGCGTGGGAAAACAGCAGCGACTCAGACAGTGAGTCAAGCTCCAGCAGTGAAGAAGAAGAAGCCAACTTAGCTCTTATGGTAAATACGGGGATAAGGTAACCTCTGATTCCTCTTTTGATTCCTGTAATGATTCAGATTCCGACAATTTGGAAAGTGCCTTTAATGAACTTTACGATAAGTATAAAAGAAGTGTCTAAATTACTTAAGCTTAGCAAGAAAAATATCACCTGTCTCGAAAATACCAACTCATATTTAAAATCTGAAAATGAAGAACTAGAAAGACAGATAATGGAGCTTAAGAGGAGAAATGAACTATTATGTGAAAACTTAAAAGACAAGAACAATCAAATCATTAAATTAGAAAAATAGGAAAGCTCAGATGATTTAAGAAAATGGTAAAAGAATTAAATGAAGAAAACAATACACTTGCAAGCACCTTAGAAAAGTTTACAAATGGGAAGAACTCCTTATTACTAAAGGGTGCTAGACGATCTGGTAAGAACAAACGAGGTTTAGGATACATACCTCCAGTTAATGAAGAAGAAATGATCTATCCTGAAAATATCCAACTCCTAATTCACTCCAGAACAAGATGTAGCATATAAAGCGAATTTTAAGTACATAGAAAGAGTAACAATTACATCATGCTGTAGTCACTGTAACAAGCTAGGACATTTAAAATCCACCTGTCCAACAAGACATAAGAAGTGGATAATAAAAAGTAAAAGTAATGATACTGACCCATCAGGACCCAAAAGAACTTGGGTACCTAAATCTTGATGTCTTTATTTCAGGTTAATCCTCGAGCATCCAAATGGTATTTGGATAGTGGGTGCTCAAGGCACATGACAGAAAACCTGAAGCTTTTCTCCCATCTCCAAGATGAAGAAGGAACAGTCACTTATGGAGATAATGGAAAAGGAACTGTAGTTGGCAGTGGTTCAGTAAACAGCAAAGGAAAAACAGTCATAGAAGATGTGCTGTTAGTCAAAGTTTAAAGCACAACCTCATAAGTATCAGTCAGCTGTGTGATAGAGGACATCAAATCAAATTTCAAGAGTCAAAATGCAGCATACTAAAGGATGGTGCAGTCATCTTTGAAGCAAATAGAGAGAAGAATCTGTACGTGCTCTACCTTGAAGAACTTAAAGAGCAAAATGTGTGTCTGGCAGACAGCAAAGACAAATCAACTGATCTGTGGCACAGAAGGCTAGGCCACTACAGCTTGGATGGCTTGAGCAAGCTCAGAAAGAGGAATCTTGTGGAAGGTCTACCGAAAATCAATAGTAAATTAGAAAGTGTCTGCAGACCTTGTGCTAAGGGAAAGCACACAAAGAGTTCCTTCAAGTCAAAGACGGTGGTGACCACCTCAAAACCCTACAGCTCCTACATATGGATCTATTTGGGCCAATGAGAACTACCAGTCTTGGAGGAAAGAATTTCGGATTTGTTATAGTAGATGACTACTCAAGATTCACATGGGTATCATTCTTAGAACACAAAAATGATACTTTTGATAATTTTGTTAGCTTCAGCAAGAAAGTCCAGAAAGATCAGAAGTTCAGTATAGTATCCATTCGATCTGATCATGGTGGTGAGTTCCAAAATGAAAAGTTTGCTAGATTCTGTGATGATCAAGGAATTCAGCACAATTTCTCAGCACCAAGGACACACAACAAAATGGTATAGCCGAACGGAAGAACGAACTCTCTTGGATATGGCAAGAACCATGCTTTGTGAATATGAGTTACCAAGATATTTTTGGGCAGAAGCAGTCAACACAGCCAGCTACATTGTCAACAGAGTCATGATCAGGCCAATCCTGAAGAAGACTGCATATGAGCTGTTTAAAGGGAAGAAGCCAAAGATCAGCCATTTTAGAACCTTTGGATGTCCTTGCTTTATTCACAACAACGGAAAAAGGGATATTGGTAAGTTGGATGCCAAATCAGATGAAGGCATCTTCATGGGGTACACCTCTAAACCCAAAGGCTATAGAGTGTTAATAAACGTACCTTATGATTGAACAGTCTGTACACATTATTTTGATGAAACTAATCCCTCCTTGAGAAGGAAGTAGAAAGTGATAATGATGATGCAGATGAACTGTCAAATAAACTGAAAGACACATCACTTGAAGATAAGGATGATCCGCCTCTGGAAGAAATGCAACAAGAAGAATTTCTCATGAAACTCTTCCAAAGGAATGGAGATACAAGAAAGATCACCCACCTGAAAACATCATTGGTGATCATCGGTAGGGGTAAGGACAAGAGTAACTTGATTGATGACCAAACTGTCCCCATAATAAATATTTCCATTTATTTATATATTAATTTTGATGATTAACAAAATAACACTAATAGATTTCTTGAGCCTTGAGAACAGGAAGCAAAAGAAAAATGAAAGATCAAGACAATCTGGTAAGTCCCATCATTTCTATCTAAGTCCCTGTAACGACTTCCTTGATAAGCAGAACGACTTACTCTTTGACCGGAGCACTCGAATCGTTACCGTAACGATTTCTTTAGAACTCGCAACGACTCTCTAGCCGTAACGACTTCTTTAGACCTCGTAACGATTTCTTTAGAACTCGCAACGACTCTCTAGCCGTAACGACTTCTTTAGACCTCGTAACGATTTCTTTAGAACTCGCAACGACTCTCTAGCCGTAACGACTTCTTTAGACCTCGTAACGATTTCTTTAGAACTCGCAACGACTCTCTAGCCGTAACGACTTCTTTAGACCTCGTAACGATTTCTTTAGAACTCGCAACGACTCTCTAGCCGTAACGACTTCTTGTTAGTCATAACGATTTCGCGCAACGACTTCTTTGTTAGTCATAACGATTTCGCGCAACGACTTCTTTGTTAGTCATAACGATTTCGCGCAACGACTTCTTTGTTAGTCATAACGATTTCGCGCAACGACTTCTTTGTTAGTCATAACGATTTCGCGCAACGACTTCTTGTTAGTCATAACGATTTCGCGCAACGACTTCTTTGTTAGTCATAACGATTTCGCGCAACGACTTCTTTGTTAGTCATAACGATTTCGCGCAACGACTTCTTTGTTAGTCATAACGATTTCGCGCAACGACTTCTTTGTTAGTCATAACGATTTCGCGCAACGACTTCTTTGTTAGTCATAACGATTTCGCGCAACGACTTCTTTGTTAGTCATAACGATTTCGCGCAACGACTTCTTTGTTAGTCATAACGATTTCGCGCAACGACTTCTTTGTTAGTCATAACGATTTCGCGCAACGACTTCTTTGTTAGTCATAACGATTTCGCGCAACGACTTCTTTATTAGTCATAACGATTTCGCGTAACGACTTCTTTATTAGTCATAACGATTTCTTGCAACGATTTCTTTAGAACGCGCAACGACTTCATAAGTTATCACAAAGATTTCTTTACAGTTCATAACGACTTGCTATAACTCATAACGATTTCATAAGTTATAAAGTCAGCAAGATTCTCTTTATCGAATTTCTTGATGCATCAGTATAATGCTTTTTAATAGCGTTGAAAAGTCAAAGTCATATCTTGTCCGTTGACTGCTTTGCATTAAATGCTCTCCGATCGTATCTCCCATGCATGCAGACAATATCTTCCATTTCTATGCTACTCTGTCTACGTACTTTTCTTGGACAGAAAGGAGCTTTGCTATATACTGCAATATCTGTTCCATCTCAACTAATAATAGACAGCAGTCCTAGCTGTCTTCTATTTATTGATGATATGCTTACAGATATCTGACAAGACTCATCTGGACAACGTTGGACACAAGATACAAAGTTCTATGACATCTCTTTGGCGTGTAAAAGACTGACGATCAGAAGCTTCCTCAGTAACCAGTCTAACGTACACAAGGATAAGAGACAACGGGCACTTCAACGTTCGAATTTGAATCAGCAGCTTAAATAGAAGACTCAAGACGAAAAGAAGAAATACTGATAGAGTAACATCGCTTGATTTTAGAAGAAGAAAGGAATCCATCTCTCTCAATCTTTAGAACTTTGAAGAAGAGCGAAGCCTCCACTCCAAACCTGGTTCTAAGCTCTTAGCTCTCTGTGCTCAAAAGGAATCTTCTCATTTGTAAGAGCCTGTGTGGTCCTTGGAGAGAAAAACCTTGTTAAATCTCTTTCTCTCTCGGGGCTTAGGAGCTTCAGGTTGTAGCTGGTCAAGCTAGAATCTGAAGCCTGTTTTCACAACCTTTTTCTGATTAGTGTGTGTTCCCTTCTGGACGAAGGAAGACCTGGTGGTATCCAGGGTGGTTGTTGTTCCCTTCTGGACGAAGGAAGACCTGGTGGTATCCAGGGTGGTTGTTGTACCCTTCAGGTTGAAGGAAGACCAGTTGAGGCTGGGTGTAAGGATCCTTAAGGGGGATTGTACCCTTGGTAGTAAAATCCTGAGGTATTGCTCAGGGACTGGACGTAGGTCTCCTGTGGAGAGGAGTTCCGAACCAGGATAAAATCCTGTGTCTTGTGGATTGTGTTTTGGTGTGATTGTTGTCTTGTTTGCTCTAACTCTAACCTTGTTATTAAGTTGTGCAATCTTTTCAGTAAACAGGTTTTAATCAAACATCGAAGTTTTAATAACCCATTCACCCCCCCTCTGGGCTAGCTAGCTGGGCAACAAGTGGTATCAGAGCCCGTCTCTTCGACAAAGAAGAAGATCCAACGATCTGAAGAGCAAAGATCAATGGCAGCCCAAAGTCACTTCGAAGGTCAGTCTGTCAACAGACCTCCCTTGTTCGATGGTGAAGATTATACGTATTGGAAGACCAGGATGGAATACTTTCTACAAGGCCACGATTATCAAATCTGGTCAATAGTGGAAGAAGGTGATCTGGTCGTCACAAATGAGAAAGCACAATGGACAGATGAAGATAGAAAGAAAATCTCTTGAACTGTAAAGCTAAGAGCATTCTATGTTGTGCTCTAAGCAAGAAAGAGTTCAACAGAGTTTCAGCATGCAAATCATCCATGGAAATGTGGGAAAAGTTAAAGATCACATATGAAGGTACAGACAAAGTAAAGGAGACAAGAATCGACATTCTTGTCACTCAGTATGAAAGATTTCAAATGCAAACAGGTGAGTCTATTACCCAAATGTTTAGTAGATTCACTGACATTACTAATGGCCTAGCAAGTCTAGGAAAGTCATATGAAAATGCAGATATGGTAAGGAAGATTCTCAGATCCCTGCCATCTTCATGGACGGCAAAGGTCACAGCTATCGAAGAAGCTAATGATCTTAAGAAAATGTCAGTAGAAAAACTCATTGGGTCTCTCATGGCCCATGAAATAAACATGGAAAGACTAGGAGAACCCTCCAGTAGAAAGAAGCAGTCAAATGCGCTCAAAGCTAATGGGGACTCATCAGAAGAATCCTTAGATAACAGTGAAGATAGCAAAGATAGTGATGATGAAGAAGCCATGCTCTCAAGAAGATTGCAGAGAATCTTGGCAAAGAAGAAGAAGTTCCAGTCTGGTAGGAGGTACTTCAAGAAAAACAAAGATCTCAAAAGACCAGATGGAAAAGATCAGAAGAGAAATGAGCCACTTTGCTATGAATGTAAGAAACCTGGACATATCAAGGCAGACTGTCCAATGTTAAAGAAAAATGATCACAAGAAGAAGGACAGCTCCAAGAAGTTCAGAAGATTCAAAAAGAAAGCCATGGCAGCTGCATGGGACAACAGCAGCGACTCAGATAGTGAGTCAAGCTCGAGCAGTGAAGGTGAAGAAGCCAACTTGGCTCTCATGGCGAATACCGAGGATAAGGTAACATCTGATTCTTCTTTCGATTCCTGTAATGACTCAGATTCGGATAATTTGGAAAGTGCATTTAATGAACTCTACAATAAGTATAAAGAAGTGTGTAAACTACTTAAGCTAAGCAAGAAAAATATCACATGTCTCGAAAATACCAACTCAGATTTAAAATCTGAAAACGAAGAACTAGAAAAACAAATAGTTGAGCTTAAGAGAAGAAATGAACTATTATGTGAAAATTTAAAAGACAAGAACAGAAAAATCACTGACCTAGAAAAACAGGAAAACTCAGATGATCTAAGAAAAACTGTAAATGAATTAAAAGAAGAAAACAATACACTAGCAAGCACCCTAGAAAAATTTACCAATGGTAAAAACTCTTTAATATTAAAAGGTGCTAGGAGATCGGGTAAAAAGAAAATGGATTAGGATATACACCCCCAGATAATGAAGAAACCATAATATACCCTAAAACATATCCTACACCAAAATTGTACCCGAACAAGATGTAGCATACAAAGCTGATTTCAAATACATAGAAAAAGTAACTAAGTTATCCTGCTGCAGTCACTGCAACAAGCTAGGACATATTAAATGACATGCCCAACAAAACATAAAAAATGGATATTAAAAGGTAAGGTTGATGATACTAACCAATCAGGACCCAAAAGAATTTGGGTACCTAAAGCTTGATGTTCTCATTTCAGGTTAACCATCGAGCATCCAAATGGTATTTGGATAGTGGGTGCTCAAGGCATATGTCAGGCAACAAGAAGATTTTGTTGATCTCCAAGCTGAAGAAGGTACAGTCACCTATGGAGATAATGGAAAAGGGACTGTGATAGGAAGCGGGTCTGTGAACATCAAAGGAAAATCAGTCATAAAGGATGTAATGCTGGTCAAAGGGTTAAAGCACAATCTCATCAGCATCAGCCAGTTGTGTGACAAAGGCCATCAAATTCAGTTTCAAGAATCAAAATGCAGTATCTTAAAAGATGGTGAAGTCATATTTGAAGCCTACAGAGAAAGAAATTTGTATGTTCTATATCTCGATGAACTCAAGGATCAAGATGTGTGTTTGGCAGCTAGCAAAGATAAATCAACTGAGTTGTGGCACAGAAGATTGGGCCACTGCAGCCTGGATGGGCTGAACAAGCTCAGAAAAAGAAAACTAGTTGAAGGACTGCCAAAGGTAAATTTCAGATTGGATAGCATTTGCAGACCTTGTGCAAGAGGAAAGCACACCAAGAGCTCCTTCAAATCAAAGACTGTAGTAACCACCTCAAAGCCCTTAGAACTACTTCACATGGATTTATTTGGGCCAATGAGGACTACCAGTTTGGGAGGAAAGAATTTTGGATTCGTAATAGTTGATGATTATTCAAGATTCACTTGGGTATCCTTTTTAGAGCACAAAGATGACACATTTGAGAATTTTGTCAGCTTCAGTAAGAAAGTTCAGAAAGATCAGAAATTCTCAATTATCTCTATTCGATCAGATCATGGTGGTGAGTTTCAGAATGAAAAGTTTTCGAAGTTCTGTGATGATCAAGGAATTGAGCACAACTTCTCAGCTCCAAGGACACCTCAACAGAATGGAATTGCTGAGAGGAAAAACAGAACTCTTTTGGATATGGCAAGATCAATGTTATCAGAATATGATCTGCCAAGATATTTCTGGGCCGAAGCTATCAACACTGCATGTTATATCATAAATAGAGTGATGATCAGGCCAATTCTGAAAAAGACTGCTTATGAACTCTACAAAGAAAAGAAGCCAAAGATTAGCCATTTCAGAATATTTGGATGTCCTTGCTTCATCCATAACAATGGAAAAAGGGACATTGGTAAGTTGGATGCCAAATCAGATGAAGGCATTTTCATGGGGTATTCCTCTAAACCTAAAGGTTATAGAGTTTTCAATAAACGTTCCTTATTAATTGAACAATCAGTACATGTTATTTTTGATGAATCTAACCCTTCCTTGAAAAAGGAAGAAATTAGTGACATTGATGATGCAGATGTCTTGTCCGAAAAATTAAAGAAAACTTCAATTAAGGACAAAGAGGATCCAACTCTGGAAGAACTGCAGCAAACAGAAATCCAACATAAAGATCTTCCAAAGGAATGGAGACATCAGAAAGATCACCCTCCTGAAAACATCATTGGTGATCCATCTGTAGGGGTAAGAACTAGAGGTAATGTAATTCCATGCGACTATTTAGCATTTGTTTCTCAAGTAGAGCCTAAGACAGTCAATGAAGCTTTATCTGATGAATCTTGGATACTAGCCATGCAAGATGAACTAAATCAGTTCAAGAGAAACCAAGTATGGTCACTTGTTCCTAGACCATCCAATCATTCAGTTATTGGCACCAAATGGGTGTTCAGAAATAAACTGGATGAGTCTGGAATAATCTTAAGGAACAAAGCCAGATTGGTGGCTCAAGGCTACTCCCAAGAGGAAGGCATAGATTTCGATGAAACTTATGCACCTGTAGCTAGACTTGAGGCCATTAGGATTTTACTTGCTTATGCATCCGCACTTGATTTAAAACTTTTTCAAATGGATGTCAAATCAGCCTTTTTAAATGGTTTCATCAAGGAGGAAGTTTATGTTGAACAACCTCCAGGTTTTGACGACTCTGAATTTCCAAATCATGTATTTAAACTACATAAGGCTTATATGGTCTAAAGCAAGCTCCTAGAGCCTGGTATGAAAGGCTCAGTAATTTCCTATTAAATCATGGTTTCACTAGAGGTAAAGTAGATAGTACATTATTTATAAAATCTAAAGTTAAACATATACTTCTTGTACAAATCTATGTGGATGATATTATTTTGGATCTACTGATGAATCTCTTTGCAAGTACTTTGAAAAGCTTATGCAGGGAGAATTCGAAATGAGCTTGATGGGGGAGTTAAGCTACTTCCTTGGATTGCAAATCAAGCAAGGGAAGGATGGCACTCATATCTGTCAAGCAAAGTATACCAAAGAGCTGTTGAAGAAATTTGGATTTGAAGATGCAAAGCCATTATCAACTCCAATGAGCACATCAACCAGAATGGACAGTGATCAAAAAGGTAAAAGGGTAGATCAAAAGAATTATCGAGGTATGATAGGATCATTACTTTACTTAACTGCCAGTAGACCAGATATTCTGTTCAGTGTATGCATGTGTGCTAGATATCAGGCAGACCCTAGAGAGTCTCACTTAATCTCTGTAAAAAGAATTTTAGATACTTAGCTAGAACTCATGATTTAGGTCTCTGGTATCCTAGATCTTGTGAGATAAATCTAATAGGATATTCAGATGCTGATTATGCTGGTTGCAAAGTAGATAGAAAGAGCACCAGTGGATGTTGTCAGTTTCTTGCAGGATGCTTAATATCATGGACATCCAAGAAACAAAATTCAGTAGCTCTATCAACAGCTGAGGCGGAATATGTTGCTGCTGGAAGTTGCTGTACACAACTTCTTTGGATAAAGCAACAACTTGAAGATTTCGGCATTCACATCAAATCAATTCCTCTATTGTGTGATAATACTAGTGCCATCAACCTCACCAAAAATCCAGTCCAACACTCAAGGACGAAACACATTGAGGTAAGATATCATTTTATTCGAGACCATGTAGCTAGTGGTAATTTAGAAATTTCGTTTATAGATACAAATGGTCAATTGGCAGATATCTTCACAAAAGCCCTACCTGAAGAGAGATTTACATCTCTTAGAAGGGAACTAGGGATGTGCAATTTGTGAAAGAATTTCTGTGATTTTATTGACATATAAATTTTTCAGATTAAATGAAAAGTTCTCTCTCCGTTAAAATTAAACAAAACTCTGATTATCTATATGCTTTGACCGCTTCTGTGTAGAAAGTTGTTTGACTTGTCAAACCTTTTTGTCGCTTTCTACCTTGCCGCCTTTTGGCGCTCCCGTCATTAAAGTAATATTAATTTATCCAAACCGCTTTGAGATCGATTCGCCTTCCACCTTTACCCTTTTTATTCTCTAACTGTTCACCCAAAGCTGATGCCCTAACGATTTTGGGATCGTCTCTCTGCAACTTTCGAAGCCTTCTTCTCTTCCCGCGAAGAACTCCTTCGAAAAACTTCCGTCCCTTCCATCATCCTCCCTTCCAGAATCTTTTCTTCTCTGCACCCATGGCCGCTCCGTTGATCTCCGGAAGTGTTGGGGGCTACAGTGCTGAGTATTTATCCCTAGGAGCAAGAGAGATTTACTTTTGTGAAGACAAAGATTTGCGGAAATAAGGCAGTGGATGTTCAGAATCTTGAGAAGAGTGGCATGGCCAGGCTTGTTGATACTCTAAGAAGATCGCAGTGGATGGATGTGGTCACCTTCAGTGAAGTAAGCTACCCCGATCTGGTAAAAGCCTTCTACGTCTGTCTGAAGTCTGAAGCAGATGGATCCCTTGTTTCCTCTGTCAAGGGTATCCAAATCAGAATAACCCCTGAGTTGTTGCGTGATCTGTTTGGAGTAAAGACCTCCGGATTTAGTGGCATTCACTCTGTGAATGATGAAGTCAAAGGTCTCGGGATTATCGGTCCAGGATTCAAGTTGAAGGATGGGAAGCTGATATTAATCAGATGTCCGCGTTCAACCGGTTGCTGCACTTTATAGTCTGCCAAATCTTAGTTCCCCGTAGTGCTACCTTTTCTTCATGCACTAGGGCAGATTCGGACATAATGTTCTGGGCAATCCAGAACAAAGAGATAAACCTGGCCGCCGTGATAACTGAGCGAATGATGGTTGCACATGCTCAGATATGGGAAACAAAGAGCAAGTTGAATGTTTCCCTTCCGTATGCCCACCTTCTGACCAAGATTTTCAAGCATTTTGGAGTAGATCTGTCAGGGGCGGTAGCTGAAAAGATGGGCCAGTCTATAAGGTCCAGAAACCTGAAGAAAAGTGGTTTTTCAGTGCAAGAAGGAGTTTGGTCGAAATCCTCTGTGGCTGAAGGAGAAGCAGTCATTGCAGATATTCCAGACGCAGTAGAAGCAGAGCAAGCAGCAGCAAGTAGACCTGATGAAGAAGTTATGGCAGCAGGCCATACTGAAGAATTTGTTGCAGATGTTGAGGTACAAGCAGGTACTCAACAAGATGTTGTCTTGGAAGAAGCTCCTGCTCAGGGGAGCAAGAAAGCACTGAAGTCCCTGCTCCCATTCAGGGGGAGCTTGCTGAGAATGAAAGGCCAGAGACTGAAGCCGTTTCTGAGAAAGCTGCACCTGCTCAGGCCACTCCAGCTCCAGCCTTGGTTGATGCTAGTGAAGGCCCAAGTGCTGCTATAAATCTTGAGGAACCTGCCTCTCAGCCAGGAAAGCAGAAAAGGGCTGTTCACAGGAGGTCAAGGAAGGGCCATAGAAAAGTCAAGTTGAAGCATGTTATGGCTTTGTTAAAAGCTCAGGGAGAGATGTTGGCATCAGTTCAGTCTGGTATTCAAGGACTCGTTTCAAATCAAGAGTCAACCTCCTCAGATGTATCCTCAATAAGAAATGCAATGAGGTATTTCAATAAGGAAATGTCTGATATGAAGAAGTTGCTGGCTAGTATTTCAAAATCTAGTGGTGTCCCTCCTGCACCTACTCAGAGCAGTCCAGCTGAAGTTCCTAGGCCACCAGGGCCTCAAGCCTAGGCCACCAGGGCCTCAAGCTGAAGTTCATAGGCCACCAGGGCCTCAAGCTGAAGTTCCTAGGCCACCAGGGCCTCCAGCAGAAGTCTCAGGGCCAACAGGGCCGCCTGCTCAGGAGTCAGGGCCATCAGGGCCATCTGTTGTAAGGTCAGCCGGACCAGTGGCAGCCTCAGGGTCTTCAGGACCCTCCCTTGCAGTCAGAGAAAGTCAGGCCAGAGGAAAAGAGCCAGTATCAGTCTCCAAGGCCCCTGTTCCTTCATCTCTTGCCACTCCAACCCTCTCCATCCCTACATCTCCTCCTACTGCACCTCCTGCTCCACCAACCATCAAGCATCCCATGCCTCGCACCAAACCTTCCTCATCCTCTACTTCCTCTCAACCCTCCTTCTCACCTTCTCCAGCTCTCATCTCAGCTTCATCCTCATTAACTCCTCAACCTTCACCCATTAACACCCAAACATCTCATCCTCAACCAACCTCTTCCTTTAATCCTAAACACTTGTTCTATCCTCCTACTCCTCCTAATTCTGTTACCTTTCCTCCAATGAAACCTCTACCTCTTGGTATTTTTGACACCAATGTTCCAGACCTTTTGAAAGGAACACTCTCCTCACCATTCTTTCTACAGCCTCTCACATTCACAGGACTGACCCTCCTAGTCCTGTCTTCAAAAAGAGAAAAACCTCTTCCTCTCTCAGCACCCCTTCTACTTCTCTCTACCCTCTTTATGGTACTCTCTTACCCTTGATCCTAAGAGAAGACCAATCTACAGAGAATACCTCCAGAAATGCATTCTTTCTACCATTTATGGTATTCCTTTTCTCAACCTCTCCGAGCACCTGGCCATTGTTCTTCCCTTTACTCAGATATCTCAAGCTTTCAAATCCAAAATCCTTGAGGGCACTGAGTTCAAGACAGAAGATCAGTGGGCCGCTATCAAAGGGAACAAGGCTCAGTACTCAAAATTCCTGACTGCAAGGGCCGAATCTATCTCCCTCAGAGCTCACCCACTCACCTTCTCTGAGTGGTTTCTCTTCCAGCACAAGAATTCTTGGGGCTCCTTCATTTGAAGGAAATTCGCATTGCCAGAGCTTTTCAGCTATACAGTGACTTCTGCTACTGAACAATCGTCCAGAAGTTCAGTTTTGTCAGTTCAACTCCAGGATTACTGTGCTGCAATCAGAATCCCCAATCAACCTTCCTCTTACAGTCGATTTTGTCTCCTTCAAAGTTGATTTTCCAGTGCTTCTGCCGAAGCTGCACTCGTTAGTGCTTAATTCAGATGCTGGATCTCATGCTCTCGACATGTTTGCAAGGCAGCTGGGCCGGATGTCAGCAAAGCAGGGCCGATCTCCCTCCTTCCTGCGGTTCATCTTCAGAGAATATCACTCTGGCCGCATCTCTTCCCTGACCTTAGCTCCACTCATTTCTGAGTGTGAACGTCTCCTCTCATCAGACTGGGAGCTTCTATATCGGGCCTCTTATCAGCAATTGGAAGCTGTCAATTCAGATCTGGTCCGTCAGAGGAAGCCGACTCTTTCTGCAGAAGCCTTTATGGATCTCAATTCCATCGCTCCCTTACCAGAGCTCTATTCTGTCTGGGCAGCTAGATATTCTGCCTTCTTTGCCCTAAAGCAGGATCTGTTAACTCAGCAACTTCACTATCCAATTTCCTTGGACAGATTTCTCCATAGGGCCAGTTTTGGCAAGAGTACCTACTTCAGTTTATTTTGGATAAAACTCAGTATGGAGAGTTCATAGAGCAGCAAAGGCAACTCTACATTCAGAGGAACATCCCTTCCATGGGACCCTCCTTCTCAGTTACCTTTGGCGTTTTCTGCAAACTTTTGAGGATCTTGAGATCAAGGCATGGGCTGTTATCTCACAGCATGCCTCCTTGTTATCTCCTTTGTACTATCTTTCTCCATCTTAATAAAAATCTTTCTCTCTTCTTTGTCTCACAGCTTATCTTTTTGCCTAATGACAAAATGGGGGAGACAACTAACGTAAATCTGAAAAACATATTTCATTTTATTTATGATGTTCAGTATATTTTGTCATCATCAAAAAGGGGGAGATTGATGACCAAACTGTCCCCATAATAAATATTTCCATTTATTTATATATTAATTTTGATGATTAACAAAATAACACTAATAGATTTCTTGAGCCTTGAGAACAGGAAGCAAAAGAAAAATGAAAGATCAAGACAATCTGGTAAGTCCCATCATTTCTATCTAAGTCCCTGTAACGACTTCTTTGATAAGCAGAACGACTTACTCTTTGACCGGAGCACTCGAATCGTTACCGTAACGATTTCTTTAGAACTCGCAACGACTCTCTAGCCGTAACGACTTCTTTAGACCTCGTAACGATTTCTTTAGAACTCGCAACGACTCTCTAGCCGTAACGACTTCTTTAGACCTCGTAACGATTTCTTTAGAACTCGCAACGACTCTCTAGCCGTAACGACTTCTTTAGACCTCGTAACGATTTCTTTAGAACTCGCAACGACTCTCTAGCCGTAACGACTTCTTTAGACCTCGTAACGATTTCTTTAGAACTCGCAACGACTCTCTAGCCGTAACGACTTCTTTAGTCATAACGATTTCGCGCAACGACTTCTTTGTTAGTCAAACGATTTCGCAACGACTTCTTTGTTAGTCATAACGATTTCGCGCAACGACTTCTTTGTTAGTCAACGATTTCGCGCAACGACTTCTTTGTTAGTCATAACGATTTCGCGCAACGACTTCTTTTAGTCATAACGATTTCGCGCAACGACTTCTTTGTTAGTCATAACGATTTCGCGCAACGACTTCTTTGTTAGTCATAACGATTTCGCGCAACGACTTCTTGTTAGTCATAACGATTTCGCGCAACGACTTCTTTGTTAGTCAAACGATTTCGCGCAACGACTTCTTTGTTAGTCATAACGATTTCGCGCAACGACTTCTTGTTAGTCATAACGATTTCGCGCAACGACTTCTTTGTTAGTCACAACGATTTCGCGCAACGACTTCTTTGTTAGTCATAACGATTTCGCGCAACGACTTCTTTGTTAGTCATAACGATTTCGTGCAACGACTTCTTTATTAGTCATAACGATTTCGCGTAACGACTTCTTTATTAGTCATAACGATTTCTTGCAACGATTTCTTTAGAACGCGCAACGACTTCATAAGTTATCACAACGATTTCTTTACAGTTCATAACGACTTGCTATAACTCATAACGATTTCATAAGTTATAAAGTCAGCAAGATTCTCTTTATCGAATTTCTTGATGCATCAGTATAATGCTTTTTAATAGCGTTGAAAAGTCAAAGTCATATCTTGTCCGTTGACTGCTTGCATTAAATGCTCTCCGATCGTATCTCCCATGCATGCAGACAATATCTTCCATTTCTATGCTACTCTGTCTACGTACTTTTCTTGGACAGAAAGGAGCTTTGCTATATACTGCAATATCTGTTCCATTCAACTAACAATAGACAGCAGTCCTAGCTGTCTTCTATTTATTGATGATATGCTTACAGATATCTGACAAGACTCATCTGGACAACGTTGGACACAAGATACAAAGTTCTATGACATCTCTTTGGCGTGTAAAAGACTGACGATCAGAAGCTTCCTCAGTAACCAGTCTAACGTACACAAGGATAAGAGACAACGGGCACTTCAACGTTCGAATTTGAATCAGCAGCTTAAATAGAAGACTCAAGACGAAAAGAAAAAGAACTGATAGAGCAACATCGCTTGATTTTAGAAGAAGAAAGGAATCCATCTCTCTCAATCTTTAGAACTTTGAAGAAGAGCGAAGCCTCCACTCCAAACCTTGTTCTAAGCTCTTAGCTCTCTGTGCTCAAAGGAGTCTTCTCATTTGTAAGAGCCTGTGTGGTCCTTGGAGAGAAAAAACCTTGAAAAATCTCTTTCTCTCTCGGGGCTTAGGAGGTTCAGGTTGTAGCTGGTCAAGCTAGAATCTGAAGCCTGTTTTCACAACCTTTTTCTGATTAGTGTGTGTTCCCTTCTGGACGAAGGAAGACCTGGTGGTATCCAGGGTGGTTGTTGTTCCCTTCTGGACGAAGGAAGACCTGGTGGTATCCAGGGTGGTTGTTGTACCCTTCAGGTTGAAGGAAGACCAGTTGAGGCTGGGTGTAAGGATCCTTAAGGGGGATTGTACCCTTGGTAGTAAAATCCTGAGGTATTGCTCAGGGACTGGACGTAGGTCTCCTGTGGAGAGGAGTTCCGAACCAGGATAAAAATCCTGTGTCTTGTGATTGTGTTTTGGTGTGATTGTTGTCTTGTTTGCTCTAACTCTAACCTTGTTATTAAGTTGTGCAATCTTTTCAGTAAACAGGTTTTAATCAAACATCAAAGTTTTAATAACCCATTCACCCCCCTCTGGGCTAGCTAGCTGGGCAACAGATTCCCTGTGATTACCTTGCTTTTGTATCTCAATTAGAGCCTAAGACAGTCGATGAAGCCTTAACTGATGAATCTTGGATAATAGCAATGCAAGATGAATTAAATCAATTCAAGAGAAACCAAGTATGGTCACTTGTTCCTAGACCATCAGACCATCCTGTGATCGGCACTAAATGGGTGTTCAGAAACAAATTGGATGAATCTGGTGTAATTCTAAGAAACAAGGCCAGACTGGTGGCTCAAGGCTATTGTTAAGAGGAAGGCATAGATTTTGATGAAACCTATGCACCAGTGGCTAGACTTGAGGCTATTAGAATTTTACTTGCTTATGCTTCTGCATTAGATTTAAAGTTATTTCAAATGGATGTTAAATCTGCCTTTCTAAACGGTTTTATAAAAGAAGAAGTTTATGTGGAACAACCGCCAGGTTTTGATGATACAGACTTTCCGAATCATGTTTTTAAATTGCATAAGGCTTTATATGGTTTAAAACAAGCACCTAGAGCCTGGTATGAAAGACTTAGTTCTTTTCTCCTAAAACATGGTTTCAGTAGAGGTCAAGTAGATAGCACTCTTTTTATAAAAACAAAAGCCAAAAATATACTGTTGGTTCAAATTTACGTGGATGACATCATCTTTGGATCTACTGATGAATCCTTGTGCAAGTATTTTGAAAAGCTAATGCAGGGAGAATTTGAGATGAGTATGATGGGAGAGCTTAACTACTTCCTTGGACTTCAAATCAAACAAGGAAAGGAAGGAACTCACATCTGTCAAGCAAAGTACACCAGAGAACTGCTAAAGAAATTTGATTTGAAAACACCAAGCCACTGTCAACACCAATGAGTACATCAACTAGGATGGACAGTGACAAGGATGGTAAGAAGGTAGATCAAAAGATCTACAGAGGTATGATAGGTTCATTACTTTATCTAACCGCAAGTAGACCTGATATATTATTTAGTGTATGTATGTGTGCTAGATATCAAGCCGACCCTAGAGAATCACATTTAATTTCTGTCAAAAGAATTTTCAGATATTTAGCCAGGACTCATGATCTAGGACTATGGTATCCAAACTCCTGTGATGTAAAATTAGTAGGATATTCTGATGCTGATTATGCTGGATGCAAGGTAGATAGAAAAAGCACCAGTGGATGCTGTCAATTTCTTGCAGGGTGTTTAATCTCATGGTCCTCAAGGAAACAAAATTCAGTAGCACTATCTACAGCTGAAGCCGAGTACGTAGCTGCTGGAAGTTGCTGTACACAACTCTTATGGATAAAGCAACAGCTTGAGGATTTTGGACTCAAAGTCAAGAAAATTCCACTGCTATGCGACAACACCAGCGCTATCAACCTCACCAAAAATCCAATCCAGCACTCCAGGACCAAACATATTGAGGTCAGATACCATTTTATTCGTGATCATGTAGCAAATGGCAATATTGAAATATCGTTTATTGATACAAACAGTCAGCTAGCAGATATTTTCACAAAGGTCTTACCTGAAGAGAGATTTACATCTCTTAGAAGGGAGTTAGGCATGTGTATTTTGTGAAAAGATCTTCATTTAAAGCTGGTATAAAAATTCTCAGAATTTAAGAAGGTTCCTCTCTCTCCTTTTGTGGCAAAATCAATTCAAAAGTCTCAGTTTAAGCGTTCCGTCCGATAAGTCATAGTCCTTCAAGGCGGTCAACCTCGCTTGTCGTTTTCTGACGCCTCACCTTTTGGAGCATTTATATTCTTTAAATCGATGCGTTAACGATTCCTCTTCCTCATTCACCTTTTCCCCTCTTTCGTCCCGACGCATGAGCCGATGCCCTAGCGACTCTTGCCTCTATCCTCTGCAAATTTGAAGCTTCCATCTCCTTCCCGCGAAATCGTTTGAGGGTTTCTTCTCGTCACCCTTCTCTTCAACCCTTCAAACCTTCTCCTACCTGAATCCATGGCCGCACCAGCTATTGCCGGCAGTGTGGGTGGCTACAGCGCCGAATACCTCACCCCAGCGCAGGAGGAGTGTTTCACCTTTGTGAAGACAAAGCTCTGTGGTCACAAGGAAGTAGATGTTTCAGATCTGCAGAAGAATGGAATGAGCAGCATCATTGAGAAGATCAACCAGATGAAGTGGAAAGGGCTTACCACTTGCTCAGAGGTAAGTTATCCGGACCTGGTAAAGGCGTTCTTTGTGTGCTTAAGAACAGAAGAAGATGGGGCCCTCGTTTCTTCAGTCAAGGGCACCCTAATCAGAATCGACCAGGAATTGCTTAGGATGCTATTTGGAGTAAGCACATCCGGTTTCAGTGGAATTCATTCAGTAGAAACCCAAGAAAAGGGTTTGGGGATTGTTGGGCCAGGGTTCAAGATGAGGGATGGCAAGCTAGATATCAATCAGTTAAGTGCCTTCAACCGCCTCCTTCACTTTATTGTTTGTCAGATTTTGGTTCCCCGAAGTGCAACCTTCTCCTCTTGCACTAAGGCTGACTCCGACCTGATGTACTGGGCCATTAAAAATGAGGAAATCAATATGGCCGCAGTGATGATAGAGAGAATGAAATTTGCCAGGGAGCAGATTTGGGACACTAAAAGCAAGTTGAATGTGTCCCTGCCCTATGCCCATTTACTCACCAGAATCTTCAGACACTTCGGTGTAGATGTCTCAGGGGCAGTTGTGGAGAAGATGGGCCAAGCTATCAGGTCCAGAAATTTAAAGAAGAGCGGTTTTTCAGTAGTCAATGGGGTCTGGTTCAAGGCCTCAGTTGCAGAAGGTGAAGGACTCATTGGTGAGCCTTCAGTTGCTCAATCCCAGTTGGAGGCAGATTTGTGATGCCCGAATTGCCACTGGAATCAGGTTCTGTTCCAGTCCTTGTAGAAACAGAGCAGGAAGGGCCATCTATGGCCAGAAATCAATCAGAGGCAGCAACAGCAGTGAAGGGCAGAAGAAGACAGGCCAGCAGCAGCAGATCCAGTTGTGCTTCATGCTGAAAGGAGAATTGAGGACATTCTCCCAGAAGACATCTTGCCTGTTATGGAGGAGTCTGTGGTATCAGGCCACATCTTTGAAGAAGGTCCAGTGGAAGAAGAGCAGCAAAATCCTCAGGATGATTCGATGGAAATGGATGCTCCCTGTCAGGGGGAGACTGGTGCCGTTGCAGAAGATGCTCCACTTGAGGGGGAGCAATCCCAAGAGACACCAAATGTTGCACCTCCAGCCACCAGAGATCAGGAGGAAGACCAGAGAGAATCTGAAAATTTGGATGCCAGAGAAGGGGAGACAGCTAGTTCATCAAGTTCTGATGAGGATAATGATCCACCTCCTCCAGCTACAAAGGGCAAAGAGAAAGATATAGCTCCTAAAATACCCCTTTTAGCTGATGCACCATTTGAAAGACAGGTCAAGCAAAAGATTGTCATCAATTTAAAACCTGTGATTGAGAGGTTGGATGTTCAGGGTGAGCTGCTTTGTTCACTTCAGTCTGATGTGAATTCCATCTTTCTAAGCCAAGCTTCAGCCCACAAGGAATTGGTTCAGATTCGCTCTGCCATGACATGGTTCCATCAGGAAATGGGGACCATGAAGAATATGCTATCTGACATCCTTCAGGCAGTTGGAGCTCAAGCTCCTGCTCCTCCAGCAGCTCAGGAGCCTCACTCAAGTGTACCTGAGCCCTCCGGACAGTCAGCAGCAGCAGCCCCAGCACATGAAGCCCAGGTAGCAGCAGAGGCCGAACCCTCAGGGCCATCAGGGCCAGCTGAAGAATCAGGGCCATCAGGGCCAGCTGAAGAGTCAGGGCCATCAGGGCCAGCTGAAGAGTCAGGGCCATCAGGGCCAGCTGAAGACTCAGGGCCAGTTGTATTGGAATCAGGGTCACCAGGGCCGGCAGTGTTGGATCCTTTGCCTCCCTTGCCTGAAGAAGTGGTTTCAGATCCTCCACCCATTGCTCCCACTTCTACCAACACTCCCATTCCTCCTTCTCCACCCTCTAACTCCACAGCTCCACCTGCTCCACCTCCCTTCAAAAAGCCTAGATCCAGGCCCATTTCCTCTCCCACACCTTTTCCTCCTCATCCTATCACATCCTCTCCTGTTTCTTCTACTTCTCATCTTCTTCTTCTCAAGAATTTGAGGCCCCTCCAGCATCCTCAGCTGGAGCCTCCTCCTCTTCTGGTACATCTTCATTTCCAGAAGTAGGATCTCTCAATTCTGATGCCTTTCTCAACCCCCCTGCTCCTCCCTCCTTTATCACTATTATTCCTACGGATGTCCAAATCGACTCTCCCTTTCTTGATAAAATTAAGGATGAGTTTGAAGAGGTTATCCTTAGGTCTGTGCTAAAGGTAGGAGACCACCTTTCCAAGACAGACTCTTCCAGTACTGTCTCCAAGAAACGGAAGCTTTCTTCCTCCACCTCTCCTCTTTACCCTCCTTTGTGGTTTTCTCTTACAGTCACCCACAAGCATACCTCACTGTACAAAGAATACCTTCAAAAGGTTGTTTTTGCCACTCTTCACAATCTTCCTTTTCTTAACCTCTCTGACCATTTAGATGTCATTCTTCCCTATACTCCTCTGTCTAAAGCCGAAAAATCCAAAATCTTCTCCTCAGCCCACTCCAAAACTGAGGAGCAATGGGCTAAATCTCATAAAGATTTGTACAATCGCTTTCTTCAGGCTAAGGCAGCAAGGTTTCCTCCCAGGGATCACTCTTTGACCCTTTCTGAGTGGTTCCAGTTTCACCACCAGAACACCTGGGCCCCTGCTATTCAGAAGCTCATCAAGCTGGTCAGGCATTTCCAAATGTTCAACAACTACAGGTATCTCAATAGATTGCCTGAAGTTCAGCTTAGCCAGTTCAAGAGAGCCATCAAGGTCCTTACCCACTCTGAGCAGTCTGAGGAAATCAGAGTAGATTTTGCAACTCTTCATTTACCTGAAGAGATTTTCCTGCCTCAGATTCATTTCTTGATCATGGAATCTTCGATTGGCTCAATCATTTTTGAGCGTTTTGCTAGAGTCATGGGCAGAATCAAGATTCAGAAAGGCCTTCAAGTTGGTTTTCCTAGATTTCTCTTCCGGGAATATCATAGAGGGTTTGTCAAATCTGATGTTCTTGCCCCTCTCCTCTCCGAATGTGAAAGGCTGAATGCCTCCGATTGGTCCAAGCTTTACTCCCTGTCAGCACAACAGCTTACTCATCTGAATGCTGCTCAGGCCAGGGAAGGAAAAGCTCCTGTCTCTCCTGCCACCTTCTTGGATATGAACTCAATCCATCTGGTCCTTGATCCCTACAAAGTTTGGGCTGAAAGGTACAAGGTGTTTTTAGCTCTTCGCCAGGAACTCAAGGAGAAACAGATATTCTACCCTGTCACCATG
This sequence comes from Colocasia esculenta, assembly GCA_014218235.1. Taxonomy (NCBI): domain Eukaryota; kingdom Viridiplantae; phylum Streptophyta; class Magnoliopsida; order Alismatales; family Araceae; genus Colocasia; species Colocasia esculenta. Next base: position 56,994,075 of record CM024760.1, read on the forward strand.
GATCAATTTCTTGCCTGTGCAAGTTTTGGTAAAACACTCATCATCTGCTCCTCCATGGATCCAGATGAGTATGACCTGTTTCTTACCAAGCAGCGCAGCATCTATCTATCCAAGATGGCTCCAACCATGGGACCAACCTTCTCCATTGAGAGTGGTGCCTTTAGGCAATTCTTCAAGCGTCAGGAAGAGCAGGCCTGGGAAGCTATTTCTCATTATGCCTCCCTTCTCTCTCCTGCTTTTTATTTGCCTGTACCTCCTCAACCTTAATGAATGAATTGTGCTCTTTCTCCTCATTGTCTCTTATTCTTTGTCTCTTTCTTATTGCTTTTTGCTTAATGACAAAAAGGGGGAGAATGTTTAACCTACATGTGTCCGACACATTCTTGAATCATGATTGAAGTACTTTAATTCCTCTTTACTGTTAAGTTCTACTCAAATAATGATCATAGTTTTGTCATCACCAAAAAGGGGGAGATTGATGAACAGTCCATCCCCATATACTTTTAAATTAATTACATGCTTATTTTGGTGATAAACAAAACCTGTCAAAAGTTTTCTAACCTTGTTTTATTTAGCCTTAAGCACAAAGAAAGTCAAGCATTTGTGGTAAATACTTACATACATCATTTCTCAGAAGAGCCATAACGATTCCTTCATTAGCTATAACGATTTCCTCTCAAGTTCAACGATTTACTTGAAAGATTGAATAACCTTGCTGTGTCAAACAAGTCGATATTATAACGACTCTGTAAGTTATCGTAACGACTCCTTCAGAAGTTATAACGACTTGCTCATTATAACAACTCTGTAAGTTATCGTAACGACTCCTTCAGAAGTTATAACGACTTGCTCATTATAACGACTCTGTAAGTTATCGTAACGACTCCTTCAGAAGTTATAACGACTTGCTCATTATAACGACTCTGTAAGTTATCGTAACGACTCCTTCAGAAGTTATAACGACTTGCTCATTATAACGACTCTGTAAGTTATCGTAACGACTTCTTCAGAAGTTATAACGACTTGCTCATTATAACGATTCTGTAAGTCATCGTAACGATTTCTTTAGAGAGTTATAACGACTTGCTCGTCATAACGATTCTGTAAGTCATCGTAACGATTTCTTTAGAGAGTTATAACGACTTGCTCGTCATAACGATTCTGTAAGTCATCGTAACGATTTCTTTAGAGAGTTATAACGACTTGCTCGTCATAACGATTCTGTAAGTCATCGTAACGGTTTCTTTAGAGAGTTATAACGACTTGCTCGTCACAACAATTCTGTAAGACATCGTAACGATTTCTTTAGAAAGCTACAACGACTTGCATCTCATAACGATTTGATAAGTGTTTCATATCGATTTCTTCAGAATCAAAACGACTTGCCATGTTTCATAACGATTTCTTATATCATCTGTTATAGAACGACTTGGTTGTGGTAACGATTTCATAAGTTATCATAACGACTTCTTATGAGTCTACAGCAACTTGATCATAACGATTCTATCAGACTTTCATAACGACTGCATAAGTCATGTTTCCATTAATTAAATGTTTTCCTTGATTTAAGCTACGTTGAATAGTCAAAGTCGCATCACGTCTGTTTGACTGCCATGCATTTAATAAAGACTGAACGTATCTCTGCACGGATACAGAACATATCTTCCATTCTCGTGTATTCTCTGCATGCATCTTCTAGAACGATAAACTGTCACTACCATATTTGTGTCTATCTGCTCTAACGTTGATTGACATCTGGAGATAGTATAGCTGTCTACCATTAAAGCTCAACCTTGCAGAACCTTAAGGATATACTATCCTACAACATCTGACACAGAAAGAACTTCAAGCCAACTAAGAAGATCTCATCACTTTGCGTGCTCCAAAGAACAAAAGACTCGACAGGAAGTTTCTACAGATCCTTCAGTCTAACGTACACCAAAGCTGTGAGACAACGGTCATCTCTTCATCCTCATTCAAATTGGAGATATAAATACAAGACGAAGTTCCGAAGACAGTGGATGGATCTATGAAGGAAGCATTATTGACATTCAAGAGAGTCTAGAACTCTGCCACTTTCAAGTCTTCAGAAGATCACTAGAGCCAGAAATTCTCTCCTTTCGATCTTGGCTCCTAGCTCCTCGTGCTGTGAAAGAAAAATCAAGGAAGAGCTAGATTAGTTCTGAGAGAGTCCACATTGTGTAGATCTTTGACTCTCAGTGCTTGTAGCTTCAGATTGAGTTTTGTAAAAGCTTGATCTAGGGGCTAGTCATTTCCTTCAAGATTTTCTTGTGTTCTTCCCTTCGTGTGTGAAGGAAGACCTGGTGGTGTCCAGGGTGGTGTTTTTCCCTTCGGAAGTGAAGGAAGACCTGGTGGTACCAGGGTGTTGTGTTCCCTTCAGGAGTGAAGGAAGACCAGCTGAGCTGGATGGTTGTTTTTGTCCATAGGGGGATGTACCCTAGTTAGTGAAATCCTGAGGGTTGCTCAGGGACTGGACGTAGGACTCCTAAGGAGAGGAGATCCGAACCAGGATAAATCTGTGTGTTGTGAGATTGTCTTTATCGTGTGATTGTTGCTTTTACTAACCATTACTAATCCCTTCCAAGAACTTTTTATGTTTGTTTGAGTTCAGGTTTTATCAGATAAATTTTATTTAAAGACCCATTCACCCCCCCCCCCCTCTGGGTTAGCCAACCGGGCAACACGTCCCCCTCTTAGCTGCCAGTGGCGGTGGCTTAGTTGCTATTGTTGTGACGGCGTTTCCTCACGAAGTTTCCAAGTGTTATCCATTGCCCTTGCTTACACGGCAGTTATAGCCTGGCTGTGTCTAGTCTCCATGGGCATCGTTGGTCTGGCCTTGTGCGGACCTGTGCTTCTAGTGGTTTCCACTCAGTGTTCTCTCGGTTCTGTAGTCCCATTCTTGGGTGCCAGTCCGTGGTGGCACCAGCGCGTGTGGCTCCCGACCTCACGGTGTGTCTGGGGTCTGGGGTGGTTCTACTTGTGGGCCCTCGACCTTGTGGAGGTCTAAGGTGGCCGTGCTTGTGGTGAGACGTCGTTCTCACCTGGTTGTTGTGTGGTCTCAGCGGGTGTTCTGAGGTTGCTTCCACTTTGTGCCTGACTCTGTTGGTTTCTGCGGGAGTCATGTGTGTGTCACGACCTTGGTTGGTGGTCGTGGTGTTGCACTGTTCTATTTCGCTGCTTTGTAGTACCCTGTTGTAGGTGTTCCTCGCTTTACAGCTTTCTAGGGTAGTTTCCTATTTTTGGAGTTCCTGCTGCTCTGGCCAGTGAGGGACTGGTAATCCCTACTGGGCCTTGTTCATGAGGCTCACCCCCCTACTCTCTTCAGCTAGGGGATCATCGTCGCGGGAGCTCGATGTCGGACGGGTTGCGGAGGCGGCTGTGGCTCCGTGTGTTCTCAGCAGCAGTGAGAGCGAGGGTTGAGAGCTCTTGTACGCGAGTGAGCTGAGAGTTGTGTTTTGCAAGTCCTCGGGGTATGCCCCTTAAGGACTGCACCTTCTTCTTGTACATGTGCTTTTACTTGGGACACGTTGTACAAACCTTCGTATATTGTACATATTGTTATAGTTATTTAAATTCAGTACAAATCTCACTAGACTATTTCTTCTAACCCTTCCGGATCTTCGGATCTGTAGGTGGCGACGCAAACTTCGAGGTCCCTGGCGGGGGTCCGGGAGGTCGGGTCGTTACAGGGAGGGGGTGGGAGTGGGGTCGCCAAGATGAGGAGGGGGAGACTCACCTGGATGGCAGAGGCAGCGGCGCAGGGTCGCGGTAGAGGTGGTGGTGCGGGGTGGCAGTGGCGGCATGGGGTAGCGACGGCAGTGGTGCTCCACACCGGAGACGAGAGAGAGAGAGAGAGAGAGAGGGTGCAGGTTTAAATTTGCAATGTTGTTCTTCCAAAAAACCTCTAAATAATACTATGGCACAATATGGCAATATTGTATATCAAACACCCAAACAAACAGAATAACACATCAACTCATCAAATAAATAACAAATACAAGTTACCAAAGGGAAGTTCAAACAAATGGCTAACAACACAAAGAGAATAACTAATGTATTGGGTTGTGAAAACACAGTAATTAGACTGCGCAAGCACATTCATTAGGCTATAAAAATAGAGTCATTAGAGGGAGGGGGAAGGGGTTGTTCATGGGGGAACATTTGACTATGAAAATGCAGTCATTAGACTGAAAACGCAGTCATTAGAAGGGGGGGGAGGAGGAGAATTTCGGTAGGGGAAATTGTGATTGTGAAGCAAAGTCACAGCCGGAGATAGTTAGAGAACTTAGATAGCATGAGAGATAGAGGGAGGATGAAGGGGCCCGTCAGTGGGGGGAAATGGGGGAGGATGTCACCGCCAGCTAGCTTTGGGGGTTTGTCGGGAGGGGGAGGCAGTGGGGGTGGGGTTCGCTGGGATGGGGAGGGGGAGGGGAGACTCACCTGGATGGCGGAGGCGCGGCACAGTGCCTGGGTGGAGGCGGCGGCGTGGGTAGCAGCGGGGTCGCGGCAGAGGCGGCAGCGCGGGGTAGCGGCAGCGGCACGGGGTGGCGACGACAGCGCGGGGTCCCGGCGATGGCGGTGCTCCACATCGGAGATGAGAGAGAGAGAGAGAGAGAGAGAGAGAGAGAGAGAGAGAGAGAGAGCGAGAGAGAGAGAGAGAGAGAGAGAGAGAGAGAGAGAGAGAGAGAGAGAGAGGGTGGTGGGATTTGGGAACGGGGGGTGGGGGAAAAATTGGAATTTTCTGACGAAATTATTTCCATCGGTATTATCGACGGAATTTCTAACTGATACTTTTTTGTCAAAAATTCGTCGAAAATTCTGACTGATATTTTCGATGGAAATATATCCATCGAAAAGTCAGACGGATTTACCGACGAAAAAATTTCGTCGGAAACTTCCGTCGGTAAATCCGCTTTCCCTTGTAGTGCACATGTCAACCATCTGGACGTAAAGATTACTTGTTTACTGTTTATTTTTATGAATGAAATTAGATGGGATCTTTGGTCTGTCAAGATAAAATCTTTTTTGCAAGTCCATTTAATGTGCGCTACGTATTGTACAAGATTTTACACCAAATAGGGAATCACAAACAAGAAAAGTATCTACTACACATCTCCACTTTTGTATCATGCGACGACTCAACGATTACCTCTCCAATGTTGTATCTAACGTACATATGCATGAGAGATAACGGATAGAAAGTGGGTTACGTGTAAAAAACCCTATGTTGTGTATTATAATAAACATAGAGATAGCGTGAAATGAAGACATCAAGAGAGAATATCCCAGAAAATACTCTCTGAAAAATCAAGCCTCAGTGAGTGCCAAAAAGAGCTTTTTCACTCTAGCATTCAACGGTGTCCAACCTCTTGTGCATACTGCAACAGACTATTCATTGAAGAAGAACTCACCTGGAAGAATAGAAGCAACTGTTGCTCAGCTCCTACTCATTCAAGAGCTTCCTTGCTGAGCATTCAAAGCCCATCATCGTTCTGCTGCAAACTACATTCCTTCTAAAGGGCTTCTTTATTGTGCTTTCATCTGTGCCATTTCTGTCTAATCTGTAGACATTCCTTCAGGTACCATTTACTCTTGCTAAAGAGTTGTTCCACCTGGTGTTAGGTGAAGGCATGTGTTTTAGGCGTGCATGTTTCACCTAGTAAGAGGTGAAGATCCAAGTGGTCAGGTGTTGGACCAGCCATAGGTTTGTATCTAGTGTGTGATTCCACCTGGTGATAAGTGAAGACCTAAGATGACAGGGTGTGTCGTGGACCGACTGGAGGTCTGTATCTAGTGGTGTAGTCTTGGTTGAGGTTCAGAAAGATAATGAAAATCTCAAGGTTGTTTCCCTTGAGAACTGGACGTAGATGGTGTGTTAATCAACACTGAACCAGGATAAATAGTCGTGTAGTGGGTTTGTGCTTGTGTGGGTGGTTTATCTTGTTCATATTATTTTCTCTCTCTAATTATCGCATCTAAACACTGCACATCAACCAAGCTTGACTGTGCTGCTTTTATCTTTATTTAGATAAGACTTATATCCTGCTAAATCAAGAATATACTATAATATCACGATTAGGACCTATTCACCCCCCTCTAGGTCTCTATTAGCTTGGGCAACAGCTATTATGTGTCTGGATACCGATATGGAGATGATGGTTCATACATATAGGTTTTGATCATTCCACCACTGGGACATATAATCATGTGCCAAGGAACATGCCAATATATCGAATATCAATGTATGTACGAAGACGTATATCAGAATTACATATCTTACGCTGATCATTTACGCTTTGTGGAGCACATATAATGTGAGATTGTTTTGGAATGGAAGTTGTACCTCCTACTATGAGGATTTTGTGGATATACACGCTCAAAATAATGAAGAGGATTAGGTAAGAAAATTCATTACTTTTTAATGTTAGTATTTGTGTGTTAAAGGAGAAAGTGTCCATTTCTAATTTTTCATGTAGATGGCAAGGATAAGAGTTGGAGAAGAAGCCAGAACCAAAGAGGCCACATTGCCTTTTTTGTGTACCCAACAAGTAAACTCCAAAATTTTCACTTGATCGGTTGACTGATTTTTGTCGATGCCAACCAGATCCCATTGTCTATCAAAGATGAAGTTCGGTCGACCGATGTGAGATTTTTGGTTAATCGATTCCAAGGTATGGATTGTACCGTACCATGCCTAGGAGAGTTTGGTATACGCAATAAATGTGGTATGGCCAACGCTACTTCGGCATGCGCCTATGCAGGTATTCTCCTATATTCGCATTTAGTTTCATTTTATTCGCATTTACCACACCAACTATTTTTATTGTAAGTTAGAGATTTGTTAGAAGAGAAATACTTAGTGTAAATGCACACTTACACTTGAGTTGTAAGTGGACTCATAAAAATCTAGGTTGGCTCATAAATAAAAGTGTTGGGTTTGTAAATGCGAGCGTTGGGCTCATAAAATGGCATCTCTGACATGTCATGATCTTATCCATCTTAGATGGATCAATGAGAGGGCATTCTTACAATTCAAGTGCAAGAGTGCCCTTGCATTAAGTATTTCTCGTGTTATCGCAGTATTCTATAAAACCCTTGGAACTCTATCGAAGGGTTTCCAAATACTTTTTTTTTTTTAAGTTAAGCAGAGGAAATGTGCTTGGACGGTTTTCACAAAGTGATATCCAAGCGCTTGCGATGGAGGTTTTTTTTTCCTTTATTTTTTTACTTGTTATTCAGACTTAATTCGGACGGTTCATGTTACGACAGATCTAAGTCGCACCAACTATGATAGAGCTATGTTATGGTACACTATGGCAATTGCCAATCGTACCATATAGCCAAATATAATGTATTTATTCATATATTTTATATTTAAATATTTTTAAATTAAAATTTATTTATGACACATTACGATCTCAAATGATAAAAAAATATACAACTCTTCAAAGTCTGATGTTCATTTTGTAAAAATCCTCTTTATGTTAACTTCTTATTTTTTTATATTTATTTATATCTCCGCGTACTTTCAATTCTGATATTTATGTCACTTACAATCTCAAATGATAAAATAAAATACTACTCCTCAAAGTTTGATATTCATTTTCTAAATATCCACTTTATATTAACTTCTTATATTTTTATATTTATTTTAAATCCTCATAATTGTATATTTATTTTTTTAAAATATCTTTTATAATTCACTAAATTATTCGACGTTTTAAGGTACTGTCAAAAATATTTTTTTTGGGTAGTTCATTAAATTATTTGAGATTATGAAGTGTCGTAAATAAATCATTTTTTTCGATAAGTCGTTAAATCGTTTTAGATTGTAAAAGTGTTATAAATAATTTTTAGAGTTGAAAATAGACATGAGATTGCCGGGTGCATAACTTGCCCAATTTGGGTTCTAGAGCACCAAATTTCCCATCTTCTCTGTCATCACCATTGGATCAAGATCCAGTACTGGTTTGATGCTATGGTACAGTCGAGGCATATCAATTGTCACAACTATGTTACAATATTATTGTATATGATATATATGTACTAAAAAATCGTCACATCTTGAGTATTTTTTTTGGTCGGTACATCTTGAATATTGTGACCGTCTCAAAACACATAAATATAGCTGAGATACATTCGACCTTAACACCAATTTACATGTGTTTGAGAGCATCTATCAGTCCCACCGCAAATTTCGATGACTCCAAAATATATTACATTTATTGAGTACTTAATATATATAGATATAATAAATATTTTTAAAATGATATTTTTTAAAAAAAAATTAAATTAATAAATATCTTATAAATATTAAATATTTTTAAAATCTTAAATTTGAAAATTAAATACGAAACTTAAGATTTAAATGTTATCACACCACCCAAATTCATCCAATCACACATGTACATGCATCACACTTGTAACTAGCAATGCTTAAAGAACATAAACCGGATCCCACATGACAGGAACGGGACTGATTATTCTCTTGCATCCTCGGTTCATACCCGATAAGCTTTCCTCTTAAGATCCTAATACCGATAAAGGAAGCAGACACATATGACAGCGTAACACCAGACTCCAAACGCTAAGCACTGCGCAGAGTACTAACGGAATCCCATCTACTCCTCGCTCTTCTCAGCTACGACGTCCCCGTTCTCTCCTTCCTCGGTTGCAGCGGCGGGCGGGGACGTCTCCTCCTTTTCTTCTTCCGTTTCTTCTGAGGCCACCGCCGCCGGCTCCTGGGCGACGGGCTCAGCGACGATCTCCTCCACCACAGGCTGTGGCGCCGCTTCCTCTGCCTTTTCTGTTATCACCTCCTCTGCAGGCACTTCCGTCTTTGGTTCTCCGGTTGTTTCTTTGGCTTCTGTCTCTTCCGGGGCTTCCGCCGCGGGCTCCTCGGTTGCAGCCTCCGCCGGCGGTGTCCCCTCGTGGGATTCCTCAGGTGGGGGGGCATCTACCGGCTCCTCGGCTGCTGGGGCCTCGTCCTTGGTCTCTTCGTTCGGAGTCTCGCCGGTCGGCGCGGGCTCGTCCTCCACCTCTCCGGCCAGTGCATTCACTGCCGGTGCCGCAGCTTCCTCCTGGACGTCGGCTACGGGGTTCGCCTCGGGCAATGCCATCGCTGCAGACTGAACCTACACAAAGATCACAAAATAAAATTTCAAAGAAAAACGTTCAACTGTCTGGGTTCGACCACAAAAGCTAAAACACTGCCAACAGAACAACGAGAAGGTGAGAGTTTTTCATCTTGGCAGTTCCGTAAGAACGATCCTTTTGATACCATTGCCGAAAAGAATGATCGAGCTCAAACTCTTTTAAGAATTTCATGAACTAGAGGACTGCGTCACTAGTCTACCTCAGCTGTGGCCATTGCGAAGGGAGAGGGTGATGCGAGGGAGAACCGATCGAGCTAAGAACTGAAGAGGGTAAGCAGATACGGAGAGAAGGGAACAATCAACAACAGATCACTACGCTTAGAAACTAGTTAAGTGGAGGGATGTGGAGGAGACAGCGGGAGCGGAGGGGGTATTTATAGGAGGGTGGTGGCCCTGGTGGGAAGAGGAATGGGGAACTGGGGTTGATGAATGGCCTCTCCTTTCCAGCTTTCTCAGCATCCTTTAACCGACACCAAAGAAGGAAGGTCGGAGGGGGAAGGACCAAAGGAGAAGGTGGCCATGTTGCAAGAAGGGAAAAAGGCTCGGCGGACGAGATGGGTTTTCTTTAATATAATCCGACGAGATCGATGGGCATGGGGATCGCGATCGGGATCCGCTACCGGGGGCGGGCGGGCCCCGAACCCATCACAGCACGGCTCGCTCTCTCTGGAGCTGCGTGTGGGTGTTGTGTTCTGCGTAGCAGGGCTCTCAGGCGACCGACATGATTGCGTTCGCCCATGCACCGAGGTCGCATCGGCGTGGGTGCTTCCGAAGAGAACGCCCGCTATCTTCTAACCGGAAAGGGGCGACTGACATGGCCGCACAGCGGGGAGAACTGGAAAAAGGCCGGGCCTTTTCCGGGTGGACGGTGTTGGCAGGGTGCGTGGGCCCTCCCCCCACGGGCTCGGCTCGCATCAACCCGCCACCGACTGCCATCATTAAGCCTCCCTCTCCTCAGAAGCAGAGCCGGAGGAGAGGAGGACGAGGAGGTGGAGGACCCACCGGAGGAAGGGGAGGGTTTGCGCGGCTCGGCGGGTGGTGGAAGGGGAGAGGGTGGCGCCCACGCCAGGTAGAAAGTTGGGAGGAGGTCCCGGCACGTCCGTCTGCTTCTGCGGCGCCATATCCGCCACCCCCACCGCCCATCCTTGCCTGTTGCGCCCAAGCAGGATGCACCCACCACCGGCCTTCCCCTGTGTAGAAGATGGCGACGCGGCACTCACCGGAGCCCATCGTCATCCTCCACTAGTACGGCGGCGGGGGTTCCGCCGTGCGTGCCGCTCCCGTCGTCGCGGCACGTGCGGCGAGGGGATGTGCTATTTTAATGGGTAGATGGGTTCGGTTTCGGATCGCGAGGCGGGCAGCGTTTGGGAACTTGTGTGCATGGGTATTGGGTAGGTGCTGAATGTGCTGACTGCTAATTGGGAGTTCTGGAGGATTTCGATACGGATTCTGGGAATGGAGCGATTTCTTGAAGTCGGCAGCGGCGAGGCAGCATTAACAAATAGATGGAATTGGAGAGAAATTTTAAGATTTTGGATTTTTCAGATTTCTGTCCTTATAATTTAATTAATTTTTAAAAAAAATCTTCACAATTCTACACGTCTGGGAAGAAATTTTGAAGTATATATTGGATTTACGTAAGATTTTTTTTTCTTTTTAAAAATATTTAGAGAAAGATTTAGTGCACTTTTGTATTGCAATGATTAGACAATAATATATGTGGCATCCAATAATTGGGTTGCCACTTTATCACTCCCCATGTGGGGGTGCCACATGAACTATTGTCTAATCATATTATATTTAAAGTGCAATACAAAAATGCATTAAATCTTTCTCAAATATTTATCAAACCATCAAATAGTTTTGAGGTTATAAGCGAAGAAAATGTCTTGCTGCACATCTTGCGGAGAGGGTGTGCGCCAGTGGCGGAGGGAGGGGGGGCAAGGGGTGGCAAGTGCCCCCCCCCCTACTTGCGGAAAGTATAGTTATGGGAAGGGATAAATAATAGTAACTAATTAGTAAATAAATTATTTAATCTTATAATTTACCCACCCCTCATCTTGCGTAATGATTAATGGGTGCAGTGAGTGGGTGGTTTAAAGGGCCAGATCTCATCCATCTCCATGATCTCATGCACGGTGGAGATCTTTTAAAACAAAAGGAAACAAAAGGTTTTGGTGCAGGCCTGCGACTGCGGCTGATGTGTGGGTTGTGAACAATCCCAAAAAAAAGGGTTCCGCGCAGCTGGGTGTCCCGTGTCGAGTAGCGAGAAGGAGAAAAGGGGTTTTGTTGTGCTCCCACATGGTGAAGCCAGAAGGGTCTGAGACAGACGACCAACAGTGGTTCTGTACTTCTGTTCCCGGGGGCATTGTCGCATTGAGGTGTGTTATCTCGGTCTGGTACGAACAAAAATCTTACTCTTTTATTATTATTTTCTTCTTCTTTTTCATCTTCTTCCCACTGCTCCCACCGCTCCTTCATCCCTGTTTAAAATTTTTTCTTCTTCCATTGCGACACTGCATATAATCTATTTATGTGGTTCATTACTTGTGATATCACATGGTTTATAGATATTATAGAATAGTCTTACATTGGTTAATTATACATTTACTGTTAAATATTTTAGTAGAACTTTCTTCTTGTTTTCTTTTTTATAGACATTGTCTCTGAAGAAAAGGTTCCATCAAAACAAAAGAATTTTGACATGGGTAAGAAATTAAGTTGAAATGTAGATGGACTATTTTATTTTCAGTAGAGTTCTAAATAATTATATTTTTTATAGATAAATTTTTGAAGAGAAAAGTAACTCTGAAAGAGACACATGACAAAGTAAACGATAATGAGATTATTGAGGCATCAAGTTCATCAAAGAGACAACGTCAAGTTGTAGATATTGAAAATCTTCCATCAGATCCAGGATTGAGAAAACAGATTGTTGATTATCATCCAAATGATCGAGATCAAATTAGAAGAGCATATTTACAAAAAGGTCCATTTCAGCCTATAGATATTAAATTTCCGCAAACTAAGTTTGGTAAAACAGAACGACAGTTTAATCCTGCATGGTATGCTGAACACAAAGATTGGTTGGAATATAGCAAAGAGAAAGATGTTGTTTTTTGCTTGTATTGTTATTGTTTTAAACCTGAGAAACAAGAAGGTGGAGGGGATGCATTTGTTGTCGAAGGATTTAAAAATTGGAAGAAAAAGGAAAAAATAGGATGCCATGTTGGAGGACATAATAGTGCACATAACGAGGCTAGAAGAAAGTGTGAGAGTTTATTCAAGTAAAATCAGAACATTCTGTCATTTATGATTAAACAATCAGAGCAGGAAAAACATATTTATCGAACTCGTTTAGAGGCATCAGTCGATTGTGTTCGTTTTCTCCAAAAACATGGTTTATCTTTTAGAGGACATGATGAATCTGAAGACTCAAGAAACCAGGGTAACTTTCTTGAACTGCTACATTTTCTTGCTAAGCATAATGAAAGGATTGGTCATGTTGTTTTAAACAATGCTCCAGAAAATATGAAACTAGTTGCCCCTGAAATTCAGAAGGAAATAGCTCATGCAAGAGCTGTGGAGACAACAATTGCTATCATTGCTGATCTTGGGGATGCATTTTTTTCTATCTTAGTAGATGAATGTCGAGATATGTCAAATAAGAAACAGTTGGCAGTTGCTTTGCAATATGTGGACAAAAATGGACATGTGGTAGAACGTTTTCTTGGCATTGTGCATCTTCTAAATACTACAGCTCAAACACTCAAAGAAGGTCTTGAGTTATTTCTATCCAAACATGGATTAACTATATCAAGATTACGTGGTCAAGACTATGATGGAGCAAGTAATATGCACGGTGAGTTGAATGGACTTAAGACGCTTGTTATGAAAGAGAATGGGTGTGCTTATTATATCCATTATTTTGCTCATCAACTTCAACTAGCCATAGTTGTTGTTGCTAAATCTCATGTGGAAATTGCTTATTTTTTCAATTTGGTTGCTTTGCTATTCAATGTTGTTGGAGCCTCATGTAAGCGACATGATCAACTTCGAGAAAAACAAGCTATAGAAATTGCTCAAGCTATTGAAATTGGAGAAATTAAAAGTGGGAGAGGTTTGAATCAAGAAAAAAGTTTGAAAAAAGCAGGGGATACTCGTTGGAGTTCTCATTATAATGCATTAGTTAACTTGATATCTATGTTTGCATCTATACTCGATGTGGTTGAGACTGTGATGGAAGATGGTTCAAATTCAGAACAAAGAGTTGAAGCATATATGTTATCAGAGTCAATTAAGACTTATGATTTTGTGTTTAATCTTCATTTAATGAAAAAGATTTTAGGAATAACGCATGAGTTATCACAAGCGCTGCAGCGAAAAGATCAAGACATTAGCAATGCTATGAAGTTAGTTGGCATCTCAAAGCAACGGATACAAATAATGAGAAATGATGAGTGGGATTCTTATCTGTTAGAGGTTTCATCTTTCTATGTAAAGCATGAGATTAGCATTCCTAATATGGATGACATGTTTATGCCTCGAGGACGTTCACGACGAAGAGCTCAACAAATTACAAATTTGCATCATTATCGTGTTGAGTTATTTTATTCAGTTTTGGATATGCAACTCCAAGAGCTTAATAATCGATTCACTGAAGTAAACACTGAGTTATTGCTCTGCTTATCATACTTGAATCCAGAAAGATCATTTGAAGTCTATAAAAATTAAAAGAAAGGCTAATCAAATTTGCTGAGTTATACCCAAATGAGTTCTCTTCTGTGCAGTTACAAATGTTTGATAATCAGTTGGAGACTTATATAATTGACACGTTATCTGATGATAATTTTGCTCAACTGAATAGAATTGTAGAACTTGTTGAAAATATGGTTGAAAAGGGAAAAGATATTATATATCCATTAGTTTATTTGTTGTTGAGATTGGCATTGACTTTACCTGTTGCTACAGCCACTCTGGAGAGAGCATTTTCAGTAATGAAAATTGTGAAGAATCGATTGCGTAACAGAATGGGTGATCAATGGATGAATGATAACTTAGTGACATATATTGAAAAGGAGATGTTTGAGAGCATTGACAATGAGATAATAATGCAACGTTTTCAGCACATGAAGTTCGTCGTGGAGAACTCACATGTATAAAATCTTCTACTTGAATGAAATAATATTTTTGTTATATCAATTTATTTTGCCCCCCTCCCCCTTCCAAATATTTCTGGCTCCGCCACTAATGTGCGCGCACACCGTGTAGTGATAGCTCCACGTCATTATGGTGCGATATCGGACAATCAATAATTACTCTGTGTGTGCACACTCTCTCTCCGTGGGGTGTGCAACAAGATGCTCTCATAAGCGAATAATTAGTTCAAGAAGATTTGTACTAGATTACGTTTTTTTTTTTCCCCAAACAGCGCTCTGCATATGTTTACTCCCTCCCATTCATGGACCCTTCGTCGTCCCCAGACGACCCTTCCAAACATTGGAAAGGGGAGATCTGAGCTGGAGCGGGCTGGCTCTAGCGGTGGCGCCGGCGGGCGCCGGAGATGTCGAGAAATAGGGTGTCGATGAAGGTGTTGCTGTCGTACGCTATACGTGGGGGAGGTTCTCTGGATCTTCCTCTCCTTCACGGTGATCGTCTACAACGAGTACGTCCTGGAGGGCAAGCCCCGCAACCGGCCTTTCGTCGTCTCCCTCATCGTGATCCAGAAGGCCTTGTGCTGCCTCCTCCCCCACCTTCCTCCTCGTCAAGGGCTTCGGCCCCGTCGACAACCCCCTGCAGCCACGTCCCACCCGCCCTATCTCCTCTCCTCTGTCGACCCTATTGGCGCCCTCTGCTCCCTCTCCTCTCTGGTTCTCCAATTCCGCCTACATCTACCTCTCCATCCCCTTCTTCCAAGTGCGCCGAGGCCCTCATGCCCGTCGCCAACTACCCCGATCGGCGTTTACCTCCTCCAAGATCTAGTCATTCGCCAACATGGTCCTCCCATCTCCATCGGCGTCGCCATCTTTGCCCATTGGCGAGGCCCGCTTCTTCTCCTGGGGCATCCTCCTCCAGCTCGCCGTGTCCCCTTTTATGGCCACCCACCCTCGTCCGCATTCCAGATCTTACCTCCGAAGGCATCAACCTCAGCCCCATCACCTCCCTCTTCGATTCGCCGGGGCACCGGAAGAGGGTTGCCGGGGGTGGGTTCGTTCAGACGTTTTGTCAATCAGTCTGGAGTTCCTTCGGGATCTGACCACTTCAGACAATAGATGTCTACTAAAATATGATCAGACACACTTTAGTCAACAAGGAAAGTATTTTTTTTAAATCGAGAAAGATATGGTGCAGATTATTTGGTGTATATAAAATGAGCACACACTCAACTAAGGATTAAGGATGGAAGTATTTAAGATATCTCTCTCTCAACATTTTAAATTTTAAAGGGTTAAAATGACACACCGTAAGTGTGGCTATTTTATATATATTATTTGATGTACATTAAATATTTTCGTTCAAAATCTACTGCCTTCATACCATGCCTCTATAAGTCGAAATTTTGCCAACTATCTTAAAGTTGTGAAGACCCCAAAAGTACTATCAAGTCTCAACTGAAAATTATCTCAATCCTACCTGAAATGTAAAGTTTACTTAAACTTGAGGTCGGTTAGTTCTGAATATAGGCTTGACCCAAAGTGTGTTTTCAATCCACTTTTTTATGTTGTATTTGCAAAGGCAAATTATAGAACAACACGAAAGTTTTTGAATAAAGGGGGAGAACAACTCGAAGACTCTGACTATTACTACGAATGAGAGGTTAACTGTTATATGATTTTCACCCAATCCAAATTCTTATAGGGTGTTTGGTTGCTATTTTTTATCAATTTTTTCTCTTATTTTTAAAAAAGAGAAAGAGACAATTGTGGAGTCTGTTTGGTACAACTATCTTTTTTTTAAAGAAGAAATCCCACCATGACCTGTTTTTTTTTCCAAAATTTTGGCGGACGCCCCCCACCCCGACCCCCCTCCCAGTCGGCACCCCCCCCCCACCGCGCCCCCCCTACGGCCCCCCACCCTGCCCCCCCCCCCCCCGGTGCCTGCGCCGCCCCCCCGCCCCCCCCCCCCTCCCAACCTGCAGCCCCCCCTGCACGCCCCCCACCCTTCCCCCCCCTCCGGCGCCGGCGCCGCCCACCCCCGCCCCCCCTCCCAACCTGCAGCCCCCCCTGCGCGCCCCCCACCCTACCCCCCCTCCCGGCGCCGGCGCCGCCCACCCCGCCCCCCCTCCCAACCTGCAGCCCCCCCTACGCGCCGCCCACCCCCCCCCCCCCCCAACCTGCAGCCACCCCTGCACCCCCCGCCACCCCCTCCGGGAGCCGGCGCCGCCCACCCCCCCTCCTACACCTCCCAGCCGGCACTCCACCGCACCCCCCGCCACCCCTCCAGGCGCCGACGCCGCCCACCCCCCCCTCCTGCACCTCCCAGCCGGCACCCCCCCTGCACCACCCCGAAACCCCTCCCAGCCGACACCCCTCCCGGCACCAGCGCCCCCCACCCCGATCCCCCTCCCAATCGGCACCACCCCCCTGCACCCCCCGCCACCCCCACCCCTCCCGCGCCGGCAGCCCCCCTACGCGCCCCCCCCCCCCCCCCGTGCCGGCCGGCGGCTCCCTCTCCGCCCCAAACACATCAACACAAATTTTAAAAATTTTATTATTTTTACCAAACACATAATATCATTTTTTTAATTTTAAATTTAAAGTTGAGAGTGAATTCAACATCATTTTTTAGGTAGAAATAGTTTTTTTTTTTAATTGCTCCCAAACACCCCATTAGCACTTTCTCTTTCTTTTGTTTTAAATAGCGAGAAAAAAGGAAAGAAAACCTACATGTTTAAGTGACAAAACCTGTACATTTTCCAATATCAGCCTTTTTAGACTTGTGTCCAAAACAGCAACCCCCTCCCCCACCAGCACATTGTTGTTTCTTAGACAATATTTGGAACCCATCTCTGTAAATTTTATTTTTGGCTCACTATAACTTTTGGTGCATAAAATTCTAGGTATCATCATTTTCATCTTTCTCTCTATCTTTTTTCTCTCTCTTCAAATTTACTTTCAAAAATCTAAAATTCATTGGAGAATGAGAGTGAGAAGAGAGATAAAAGGGCAGGCCTAAAAGAAACAAGAAGATTACCCCTGCATGATCTGGAAGTCACAGATTTGAAATCAAAAACAATATTTCGACTTGTCAAGGTAAAACTGCGTACATCACTCTTTCCTCAAATCCTGTGCTGACGGATGCCTCCTACACTGGGTATCATCTTTAGTGAGAAGGAGATGATTCTAATAACTAAAATCTAAAATCTATCCTTTTTTCACCGTATCTCTAAATAATACATATGCTTCAACTATATTTGCAAGTAACTCCACTTGCCGACATGGAACATCGGTCTCAGAAACACACAAACCCAAATTAGATGATGGTACGTGCTACGAAAAACAACATAATTTCAGTAGGAAAATAGTTTATTAGCTCTCTTTTTTTACTCCATTTTTAACACATCAATACACATGCAACACAACCTTATCTCTTATGAAAGTCTAACGATGGACTTGCTGTTACATACTGATGTGGAATGTTTTGATTAGTTGGTGAAGAGATTAGACTTTAGCTCCTCAAACAAGACCGTTTAATCAAGAGCGGTCTGATGATTTGATGGAGAGAACTTACACTACTGAGTTTGCCAATGCCAAAAGAGAGCTTGCCAAGAGGCCCCAATATGAGTTTCCAATAAAAAACACTCCAATATTTAAGTCAATGAATAGAATGAGATGGTTGAAGATGTCCTAGTCAAATAGGTATCATTCATCAATCGAGATGTGTGACTTAACTTATATGGCATCGAAGAGAATTTTCCATTTTATACAAGGAGGAGATGCCCAAAGGGACTCTCCTAGGCATCAATACGTGGCGACGGTCTGACGATAAGTGGCTTACATTTATGAAGAGATTTCATGATTCTCAAACTGATAATATAAGAAAACATGCTCACTCATTACGTGTTCGTAGACACTTTCATGTCTACCACCAACGTCAGGGTGGGACCTCTGAGCAATTCTTCCCCTCTCGACTAGAGCTGCCAACGGGTCGGAATCGGAAATGGGTGTTTTCGCTTCCACTTCTTATAAAAATTTTGGAGTCGGAAATGGAGAAGAGTGTTTCCGCTTCCGCATCTATTTCCGCTTTCTATCAGAAAATTGGAAACGGAAACAAAAACAAAACGAAAACTTCAGATGTAACAACATTCATACAATTATAATTAATTTATAAATTTACAAGCACATTAATTATTAAATTTATGAATATTTTCAAATGTAAATTTAATAATCTTTTCTACCATATCTTCTGCATCATGTACATTATAATGACCCTTACTAAATGAAGTATAACAAGATCAAATTAATATGGTAAAATCATATAGTTATATATAATAGTTATTAGAAAAAAAAGCTATCATGGTATGAGAGAGTGACCACTAGCAAGGGTGTAAACGAGTCGATACGTACGTTCGACGAGTAGTTCGAAACTCAACTCGATAAAAGCTCGGTTTGGCTCGTTTATTTAATTAACAAGCCGAGCTTGAACAAAAAAAAAATGCTCGGTTCATAAACGAGTAGAGTTTGAACATATGTGAGCTCGGCTCGATTATACTCGTGAATAGCTCATTTAAGAGCTCAATACTCGTTAAGAGCTCATCTAAGTACTCATTAACACTTCGTTTAAATATTTATTTAAATATAATAAATATGGGAATATATTGATATAAATAAATTTATTTATTTTTATAAAGTTATTATTACAATATACAATACTTATGAGGGCTTAAATGTCATAGACTAAATCCACAGTGTATATACACAAATTATGTAAATGAGGGTATACACAAATCATGTAAATAGGGACATGAACACAAACTTTAGTGTTGCAAGATCCTCCAACATATCAAGCATCTTCTTCCTCCCAAGACCGACTTGCATAGCAGGTGAGCCCCCCGTGGTGGGGACGAGGGGCGCGCAGTCGACCACCGACGTCTCTGGCGATCACCGCGGACCATCCACCAGTGGCGACAATGTCCCTGGCGACCGTAGTGCCATCGCCGACGATGCAGACGGGGGGCTTTGGGCGGTGTGCAAATGAGAATTACGACACCGCCCCTGCCTTGTCACGCACCGGCCCCCTCCCCTGCGGTGTCTATCTTTTAATCCCATATCGCTTGTGACAAATTATGAATGTATTTCAAATATTATATTAAAATAGTTAAATTAAGTAACTTATCAAGGCTGTTGAGATATGAGCTTGAAATAAGATAGATTTAGTTCTTATCAATGATTATTTTTTTACTTGTAGATTGGATTGGACTTATATATACAAACTCACAAATTTAATTAAAATCGTTAAGATACTCGTTAAGGGCTTGAGCTCGAGAGTATTTAAACGAACCAAATTTGAACATGCATTTTCAATACTCGATAAAACTCGAGTTCAACTCGAACTCGATTAAAAATTAACGAACAGAACTTGAGCAACATAATAGTCAACTCGACTCGACTCGTTTACACCTCTAACTACTAGCCAACAATTGGGACAAGAATAAATGACATTTACATATATATGGGAGGTGAGAGACTATGAGTTAAAAATTTAAGAGCCAAAACTTCGAGTTTGAGAAGATTTTATTGTAAAAAATATTATATAATATATATTAAAATTTATCGAACACGAAAACAAAAAATAGATGCGAAATTGAATGTTTCCGCTTTCGCATCCTATAAAAATTCAGATATCTATTTCCACTTCCGCTAAACTATCGAAAAATTCTTTTCAAAATTCCACATCCTATAAAAAATACGAAAACAAGTCGAATAAACGGAAACCAGAGGTCCATTGGCAACCCTACTCTCGACCATAATGTGGTGGTAATAGATCTTTATTAACCTGACCTGGGTCAGACTACTTAGACCCTTGACCTTAATAGCCTGTGAGTTGACTTTGCATGATCTTTGACGTTCATGGGCAGATCAAGATCTCCCCTCTCTAGTTAGAATCAAATTTGGGATGAGTTAGGAAAGCAGCTTCCATTTCAGTATGATCCAGTTTCCTGTTCTCACTCCGACCGTCAAATTGTTTGGTGACACCAGTAACTCCGACCGTCAAATCGTTTGGTGACACCAGTAAGAACAGCTTAGCAGTGTATGACTTTTAACAACATCCACCATGGAAAATCATAGAGGCTATCATATGAAGATATTCTTGCTCTGCTTTCCTAAACTACCAAGGAGAAAACAGAAATTTGTTTACTATCCTATACCTGGTTGGCCCGATGTTTGATACAAAGTCCCTACTGGATGGCAGTAATCTCCTCTAGATAACACGTAGGAAGCATTGTGGCATTCCCCACAACCCCTTGGCTTTGTTTATAACCAGCATAGTCGAAATCTTCTGAAAATGGAAAGATTTGGCCAGCCAGAGACTTTCATACCAGCACCCTTCAGTTGTGATCTCCAGGTTTCCCTCTAGGCACGACCTTCCCGCTTGTGAGTTTCTAATCACAGCGTCTTCCATGTTAAAAATTTCTTTGCCAACATCCGAATAACTCAAGTATGAACGAATGTATACACATGGATGAACAAAATATGCATGAATGGCCGCAAAATCTCTTCATGCCTGTAAACAACAGCCGGTTGGATAACGGTGAAACTTTTACATTTTCAGTACATGGAGCCGCAGTAGCAGTTTCAAGATTCCTTAAATCTGCCTTCATGGGAATAGCCCATAGACCAATCCTCCCGTCAGAGATGGTGAGTGAAAAAGCACGTAAGAATGCATCACCAGATTAAAATCTTGAAATGGAGCTTCAGATGAAAAAATACGATCAATGGATAGAAAGACGGGGCAGGAGAAGATCTTTACAACGCCATTTTTGACATGAAAATGATGAAACTCTGGGTTGTTAACATACATCAAGTATTCTCTCAAAGCACTGGATTTGAGGTCCAAATCAAGAACGAAAAAGTAAAGCTAGAGCTATAATACATCGCACTATCCCTAATTCTGACATCTTCCTTTGCAGTCTCACCGTGAAGACCAAAAATGCTCAACAGACAATCTGAGATTACCTGTTCCACTGAGGTCATTACGGTGTCTGGTTTCCTTCAGTTACCCATCTAGTTAGTTCCGGGTCAGCAAAAGGAATTGAAGCTGTGTTTATGGGGAAGAGGCCCACATTTCGAGCACCATCTCAGTTGGCATCATTTCTTTCCACCCAAGTATCTGCTACATACTGTTAAACCAAAACATTAATTAAGCGGAGCGCCCATTATCTGCAAACCAACAACGTAGAAGCAAAATTGTTACTGCTTTACAGAGATCAGATTTTTGCTCCGGCAAATCAACAAAGTCACATGTGTCGGAACTCAACATAGCGGCCATCCAAATCTTGAATTTTTGGTCCCCACAGCAGGGAGATATCAATAGTCACGGCAGTTTAACTACTATTAGCAAGGTTAAAAAGACTTGCATCCCAGATATTCTCTTCAATCTGAGAGAGAAGCTTCAAAATAAACTGAGTTCACCAGAACAAACTTAGGGAGAAGGCCAGTGGAATTTGTTCACTACCAACTAATAGGCTTTGACATATTTTTCTCCCAAGCTATTTAGACATTATTTGGAACACAAATAGAAGACAAGCATTTAGGCACATCTACTGGGTGCAAATATATTTCTCTAAAACTTTATTAAGAGGATAAAGGACAAAACTAAATAGTTTTTCTCAAAAAACACAGGAAATGATACAATTTATCTCATGCTGCAAATATTACATTACATGCAATATATCAATGTCCCGAGGAAAAGAAGAGATGACAACGACAGGGTAATGTAGAGGGTAAAGAGGTGGGACCACAATATATCAGAAAGAATACCAAAACTGCCATTATGTGATCCTTTTGCACATTATTACTTTCTTAATGATGTTGTAAATTCAAATATGAAACTCATAAATCTGTAATTTTTGTTTTGTTTACATGCAAAGATCCTTTTCTTTTAAGGGAGATGCATATGACACATTCTCTATCAGATGAGTATAATGGGAATTAGATGAGATCAAGGTTCAAGGAATATTTCAGCTTGCTATTCAAATTTTCTTTAGGAGTAGGAATGACAAAACGGTTGGGAAGACATGGATAAGAGAACTATGGAGAAAAGAGTGACTCCTGCTTTTAATGGTTGAAACTTGTGATTGAGACAACTAGCAATCTTTATGGACAGATTTCTACAAATTTCCTTCCTACAATGTGTATCATGTGAAACAAAATAAACAATAGAGCTTACATTTCACAGTTTTCCTAGGAAAAAAGAACATCAAAAAGATGAACAAATATCCAAGAGGAAGCAGGTTTGAAGAAAATACAGATCAGCTTTCAATCAGGAATAAGACTCCAGCATCAATTTCATTAAGGTAATAAAAGGTTGTAAAATACGGTCAAGGAGCATAGAACGATGCCTATGTATCTATACATTTGTCTGTCCAGTGTCCAATCAGCAAACAACACTCAAAAACAAAAAATGCAATATATGCTGATCAAAAAACCACATTCTCAACAGGATCCTGTAATTACCTTAACACTCATTTATTGTGGCATCATGCTGGATTAGTTGATGGAAAGTACATTAGCATGCAGAAATGTAGTGACAGGCAAACAAAAGCAGGTGCCCAGCTGGTGAACCAAGAACCTTGTCCTATGAGGAAAAAGATAGAGAATAACAATTGCCCATTTTCTGAAAATCTTTTAACCCTTTTTGAGGACAGATTTTGATCTGTCAAATCCTGAAGTAGGCAGTCTCATTGTGATAGCATGGGGGATCTTAAAGCCATAAAAATGACTAACTACAGAATTAGAATCTGTAAAAAATGTGCCCTCTAGGCAGGCAAACTGATCTAGTCTTTTCTTTACTACAGCCTGAAGAAACCCTAGCCCTGCAACCCATGTGCACCCATTTCTCCCCTAAGAAAGTTGCCTTCCTTTCACCTTCAACGCACCAATGCCTACCAAAGGCCCCCTGTGCCCTATAGGAGTGCTGCCTGCTGAAGTATCTTCTGCCTTAACAAAACAGCAAATGCAGGCGCAATCCATCGTCATTACTTATCATGGCTAATGTGTAGAGTGGGTTGGGTGTTTGGCAACAGCAATAAGAACAGCATACATGCAAGAATACCCTGACAGCATTCACTGCCAAAGGATCCACATCTGTAATAAGACCAGTCATACAGAAAAGGGAAAATTACCTGTATACCCCTAAAATCTTGTAGAAAATTACTAATATACCCTACCTTTATGAAATATACCATAATACACTATTAACCAGAGCCCTCATGTCTCTGGGGTTAAAAATAAGGAAAACGGAGGTAATGGAATCTATCTATTGACTGTTTTACCCTCAGTCAACTTCTACTCTTCATCTTCCCCGCCTCCTCCCTCCTCCCCACTGCAGCTGCAGCATTGGCACCGGTGAAGGATCCTCTCTTCCACAAGGATGCTCTTCCAACCCCCTCTGGCTACCTCCCCGTCAATGCCACCTCCAGCCCTGCCATGTACTTTGCCTACTACGAGGCTCAGCAGCCCAGGCAGCCTGTCCCCAAAACACCTCTCCGCATATGGCTCTAGGGAGGACCAGGCTGCTCCTCCCTGCTCGGCAACTTCTTTGAGCTAGGCCCCTGGCTCATCATCAATTCCACCGCCAGCCTCACCCTGGCGTGCAACCCCTACTGGAACCGCCTCTTCAGCCTCCTCAACAACCCCATAGGCACTGGCTTCAGCGTCGCCGCCGACCCGTCAGAGATCCCCGAGACCAGAAGGCTGTCGCCAAGCACCTCTGGACTGCCCTCCAGCATTCTTCTCCTCCAACCCCTCGTTCAAGGCCTACCTGTTTTACCTCACCAAGGAGAGCTACACCGGCAAGTATGTTCCCTCCACCAGATACGACATCCTGCAGCAGAATAGCCGGGTCTCAGCCACCCACCGGATCAACCTGCTGGTTGTGGCGATTGGGAATGGCCTCACTCACCAAGTCACCCAGGTGGCCACCCACGCAGACAGCATCTACTTCACAGGGATGATCCTCAGCCACCCACCAGATCAACCTGCTGGTTGTGGCGTTTGGGAACAGCCTCACTCACCAAGTCACCCAGGCACCCACGCAGACAGCATCTACTTCACAGGGATGATCAACGAGCAGCAGGAGGCCCAGCTCGAGTAGCTCTAGAGCGTGGCCCTAAATTTGACGCTAGCGAAGAAGTGGGCAGTGGCCACAGATAAGAGGAACAGGATTATGGAGTGGTTAGAGAACATCACGGGGCTCACCACCCTCTACAACCTGAGCAAGACGGAAGCCCTAAGAGACCGGCTTCATGAGAGCCCTATTGAAAGAGTCAGTGGAGAAGGCAGTGGCAGAGTGGGATAGCTGCAGCAAGGTGGAAAGGATCCTGCTCAAGGACGTGATGAAGAGCGTCAAGGAAGCGATGGAGGTGCTGCTGGGGAAGGTGACAGTGCTGCCGTACCAGGGATGTACGACCTGAGGGACGGTGTGGTGTCGACAGAGGCGTGGCTAAGGGAGTTGGAATGGGAGGAGCTGGAAGACTTCCAGGTGGTGCAGCAGTTTGCCAGCCGCGGGGGCCTCCTCTAGAGGCGGCAGGGTAGGGGAAGACACAGGAGGAAGTCCATGTTCTTCAGTTCCCCACCCACCACTGCACAGAGGCATGGTCACCAGCTATTCACCAAGAATGCCATCTTGCAAAGGAGCCTCATGATCTCCTCAAAGATGTCCCAGCGGACTGGGTCATAGTCGTAGTTCACGTACATCTCGATCACAAAGGTGGGCTGCCTGCAGAAGCTGATGGACACTTCGACGACAACTTACTGGAGATGGACCCCGAAGGTCCCCACTGCCGTCCTCAGGAGCATGAAGGTGAAGAATGCCTCGTGGTTAGTGGACAAGCTCGTGCATGGTGTAGTGAGCGTTCCTCTGGAGGTCCCCACGGTTGGCCGGCCGCTGCACCACCTGGAAGCAGGTGTTCACCATGGTGCACACAGCGTGGTCGGTGAGAAGGATGGATCCCAAGCTTCGCAGCACCGCCATCAGGACCTAGAGAATCTGCATGAGGATGGCAACCTCAGATGCGGGGTCCATCCTGACCGCTGTGGCCGCCACAGTGGCACTGTGTATGGGGAGTTTCACGGTGCCTACGGCTCATGCTGAGCCCCTCTCTGTTCTAGCGGCGGCCAAGGACAAAGTCGAGGAGGGAGAGGTGAGTAGGAGGTCCTGGAAGTCAACGGAGACCATCTGCTCGTGCAGCATCGAGGATTGGGCAGAGGCGGAGGCGGATGGCCTGCGAGACCCAGCAGGACATGGCCTGGTGCAGAGTCAGAGCGGTGAACTCCAGAGCGGCAGTCACTGGAACCACCAGGTCTTCCCGTCGGAGTTGAAGATGCCATCACCAAGGAGGTCCTAGAAGGTAGCGTGCCAAGCGGCACCCTTGGGGTAGTTTAGAGATTACACCAGGGTTAGGTGAGAGATTTTGCCTCTCTAACCCACCTTCATTTGACCAGGGTAACGATCGGATCACGGCAGGAGCATGCTGGCACCTACTTGGCGATTTCAGACATATTACGGTATATTCCATAAAGGTAGGGGTATAGCGATTGATGGGAAATAAAGAGCTGCAAAATCATAGTCCTAAGCCTAAGTTATATTTTATTTGGCCCATTGAAGATCCAATTGATGTAATTTGATTGTCTTTTAAGTTAGAAGTCTATGTTTTAGTTAGTGGATCTTTATTTGAGCAGTCCTATTGTGAGTGTTGGCGCATTAGGGGCCCAACATGGTCTTTGTTATTTTCTGCTATTTATTATTGCGAATTTTGCTTAATTTAGGTCCCAGGGTTATGTTGGTCATATTTATGTCTTTTGTGAGTCTTAGGGTTTAATGCCTATAAAAGTCTTGTAGTCAACAAAATGGAGGATGATTGATGTTAATGAGAATTAAGAAATCTTGGCAGCCGCCGTTTTCCCTGTCTCTCTTTCTCTGTGCGTCTCTCTCTCCCTGCGTTCTTCTCTCTCTCTCTGCTTCTCCCCTTCCTCCCAGCGAACTCCAACTCTTTTCCCCTTCTTTCTTCCACTTTTCCCCCACATTCCGCATCAATTTGGTATCAGAGCGAACGGTCCACGAATAGGAGAAGCACCCTCGTGAGGGGTCCCCCAACAGCCGCACCCTCCCGCGCGCACACGCCACCGCCCGCCTCGCACACGCCGGCCCTCCTGTGCCTTTACGCGGTGCTCGCGAGGCCGCCAGCGCCCTCGCCGACCAGCCCGCCTCGACAACACCTCGCGTCCCTGCGCCGTGCGGGCCCCGCGCTCCGACTCCCAGAGCGTAGCGGCTTCCCCCGCGTCCACGCGCGCGTGGAGGGGGCTGCTCCATGCCGTCCGCAACAGCCACGCCCTGCTCCCGCGCCGGCCCCCGCGTACTCGCGCCCCCGTCCACACGCCCCGCGCCTCGCGCCCCTCTTCCGGTCATCTTGTGCCCGTCCTCGCGGCCCTCTTCCGAGCGCCCCCCAGCAACCCCGGCGCCGGCACCAGCCCCACGTCCCTGTGCCGTGCGACCCGGCGCCTCATCACCCGCCTCCTGCGCGGTGCGCGCCTGCGACCCCCGACCACTGCACCCCTGCGCCTGCACCGGGCCGACTGGCCACCACGCAGCCTGAGCCCACAGCCGCCGCAATGCCTTTCCTCCCCTTTCTTTCTCTGGCTTCTCCCTGCACGAGGTCAGAGAAAAGCGGGAGGAAGGGGGAAGCTAACTCCTTAAAGTGGCCCAGCCCCGGTTGCTACAGTACCGGCCCGCTACAGTAATTGGGTGGTGCACCAAAGCTGTTATCGCACTACCAGCACTAGAGGTCCATTTATGCTCTATTTTCTGTGCCGTTTGCGTCATTTCTCCAGCCGACAACCACTCTGGCCAGCAGCCAGCGAATTTTTGAGCCTTCCGTCCATATGGTTCTTGCACGTTGGGGTTCAGATCAACATGGCCATTTGTTTCTCGGTATCTCTGGACATGATGCCATGTTTTGCCGAGACAAGTGTGTGTATACCAAATGGTCAGTTTGTCCGTATGTTGCTCGATCCTACTCGGCCAGGTAATTATATCTCTCAGACTGTTGTAGATTTGTTATCTCGAACATGGGAGATTATCATCTATCCAGACATTGCTTTTGTGGAGTTCTCCTTTAATTGTCGTCGTTGCGATACCCTCTAACGGTGTGTTTATTCAGACGGCGCATTGGTTGAGATCTATCCATCTAATGAGTTGTTCATCACTCTTGGGGCTGAGTGGTTAGCGGAGCGGCACGTTGACTTGAGATTTGGGACGACACCATGTGTTCTACTACCACCACCCGAGGCATGCATAGTCCCTTATTGTGGCTTCACAAACACCTCGGAGTTGCCACCAGAGCCAGTAGCACAGGACATCTCGATGGAAGATGTGATTTATGAGGCCGACGCTGCACTGATCGATGAGTATGAAGAAGAGATGCTAACAGGCGTGCAGCATCAGAGTTTATGTGTTGATTCTGGATTGGATTGGATGGAACTTGTGGTTACAGAAATAGCATTTCATGTGACATTTTGATACAAATGATGATAGGTGTGCACAGGAATAATATTTTGTAATTTTTAATGAAGAATTTTGCATATCAGTTTGTAATTTTAATGTTTTCTGTAAGGATGGTTGATATGCAAAATTCCAAATTTTTTATGCCCAGTTTCCCAATCCTGGTCTCCTTCAACCATGACTGCTCTCCCTTCACACCTAACAATGCCACTGCCTTGTTTCTCTCTCCTGATCTCCCTCATACATGGCCGCACTCTGGCAACACACAATCCAACATGACATGTCATCTTCCACCCCACCTACTCCCCAACAACTCCCCTATGTGCTGGGTGATTCACCAGTCCATGGGCCTAAACATAGTGGAAACTTCCCGGTCTTGGGCATGGAAGGAAGGATCTGCATGGTTCCAGGATCAGTCTTGTCCGATCCTGATGGTCGACTGATTCAGGGAATCCAGGACTAACCTGGATTAGCCTGATTAACAGTTTACAAAAATGGTTAAAATTATGAAAATAAGGAAATCCATAAAAATGTAGAAATTTCAAGGAAATTTGTAGTCTGTGACATATAATATTCATGCAGTCACATCATTAAAACAATAACAAAGACATGTTGCAATAAAATAACACTTGATAACTATGTCCATGTCTTCCTCCTCCCTCCTTTTCCTTCCTTTTTTCCTCCTCTCATCTCCCTCTCATAACAAGCTTCGCAGGATTTCAGCAACCGGCACAATTCTCGTTGCGAGTGGACACCCCACCCCCAATACTCATCTTCATTAGATCAGGCATAGAACAGGGCAGATCACCCAATCCCAGGCTGAATCACCAGAATTTGGTTCCAATTTGCCCAGTTCCATACTTTATTTCCTCTCTTTTTACTTCCTCCTGAATCAGCCAGACCAGTCGAAATCAGGCAGATTCCAGCCAATTCAGCCTATACACTTTTTAAGTTAGGGGCTTAACCTAACTCAGATTGCCATAGGGCGATCCCAATATGGATAGGACCATTTTACCTTTTTGTGGTAGCCTTGGGCTGAGCCCAAGCAGCTTGAGAAAGCACATGGTTACCCCCTACATGTACCTTCTCAATTTTCTTGGGAGAGAACATTTTTCCAAAAGTCGCACAATAAAGGGCGCACATTTTCAAATATTATGTTTGTAGAATTTGAGTATCACAATCATTCATTCTGTTTTGACTATCTAAGCTAATGCTTTAACTTTTCTTGATTGTTGACCCCCAACCTCTGTTATCAAAGATACTCACCTTCTTTGCCCAGGCAATGAGGCATAGTGAAGTTTGCCACACCTCCCTCCTTTTCCCCTCTCTTGGACATGTATATAGACAATGCCTCATCTCCACCCCTCCATCCCTCTCTCATACACATAAACACAACCAAGGTTCAAAAACTCGGCCGGATCGGGATCGGATCGGCCGAGTCGAGTCGGTTTGGGCCCAGCCGATCCGATCCGGGGTAACCCATCCGGTCCCGGCAAGCGGATCGGACCGGATCGTCTGGGCTCGGCCGGATCGCCGAGCCCGGCCCGATCCTCCGCGGATCGGCTCGAATCGGGCCGATCTGGTTCAAACGGCTAGTTTGAACTAGCCGTTTCTAGCCGTTGGGGGGCGCTCCCCAACGGACAGAAACGGCTATTTTTGGCCCTTGGAGGCCTTGGGGGTCTATATAAACCCCCTAAAGGCCCCAATTATGCTCCAAACTCAAGTGTTGAGTTCTCCTCCCCTCCTACCAATTTTTGGGCATTCTCTCTCTCTCACTCCGGCGCGCTCTTTTACATTACTGCGAGGCGATCTCATCTTTCACTCTCTTGCTCTTCGTCTTCAGGCTCTCTCACACACACTCTCGGTCCGAACTCTTGCCTGCAATTGCTCTCCCTCTCTCTCAGCCGCAAAAAAAAATTATTTACTTTTTGTTTGTTTATTATTTAACTTCTTTTTTGTGTTCTAAGTCATGGCCGCCGAAGGTGGAGCTGCTCCCCAATCTTCAAGCAACCCTCCCAGCGCCGATCCCGCTTGGGCTCATTGTATCGTTGTAGACATGGGTCGAACGAAGGTCCAATACAAGTATTGTAACCGGGTCTTATCGGGCGGCGTATGGCGTTTGAAACAACATCTAGCTGGAATTAAAGGTGAAGTGGCACCATGTTCGAGAGTTTCTTCTGAAGTTCGAATACAATTTTGCCAATACATGAAGGAGAAGAAGACATCCAAAGTGAACATTACTAGAAGACGCCAAGAAATCTGAGAAGAGTTGTCTGCCCCTCCTCGAAGGTCCATGGATGAGATACATTTATCAAGAGGAAGACAAACAATTGATCTTGATGACGATGAAGAAAATTAGTTAACTTAGTTTAGTAACTTTAGTTCAAAAACCCTCATTATAATTTATACATTTTAATGTATAACATCATCAACAAGTTTTTTTTACATTATCTATCATTCTATCTCATATTATAGATTAATTTCGTCGGGCATCGCAAGCAAGTCGAAGGTCTTTTGCGGAAGAGGACTATCTCTGACGTACTGGTCAGCACCTAGGTCAAGGTAGTGGCCATGCATCTTCTGGACAAGGGAGTTCAAGTGTTGGAATGAGTACAAATATACCTGAGGTTCCAGTAGATATCCCTAGAGACGGAGATCCTAGAGTGGGACCACTGGACCCATTTCTCACTACGCGGATGGAGAAGCAACCATCCATTTCTGCAGTCTTCAAGAATTTGAAAATGTGCAAGGAGAAGATAGGAAAAGCGACGTCAAGATGGTTCTTCATCAACAGCATATCGACTAATGCAGCAAAATGACCATATTATGAGTCAATGATCGAGACTATTGGTGAAGTGGGCAAAGGGGTAGAAGGCCCTACTTCTTATGAAATCTACAAGAAGTACTCGGACATGGAGGTTGAAGATATAAAGGCATATGTTTCCACTTTTGAACGCATATGCGATGAATATGGTTGCACGTTAATGTGCGTTGGATGGACAGGTATGTACAAGTGTAGTGTACAACACATTTGGTCAGTTAGTTGTTATTAATTAATAACACATAAGTTTTAATTTTTCTTATAGAATTGTGCAGGAATTACACAAAGAAGTATGATAAACTTCATCTACTGCAAAGCAGGGACTATTTTTTGGAAGTCGATAGACGCTTCTGGCAAGGTAAAGAAAGCGGAGTACCTATTTCAGTTGATGGACAACATGGTGGAAGAGATCGGAGAGAAAAGAATAGTCTAAGTGGTAACTGACAATGCAGCGGCTTTCAAATTGGCGGGCCAAAAACTAATGGAGAAAAGGGAACACTTGTATCGGGTTCCTTGCTCCGCGCACTACATTGACCTAATGCTAGAAGATATTTGTGAAGATCCAATGGTGGAAAATGTAGTGAACAACGCAAGATTCATAACCACATTCATCTACAATCACAACAACATATTGGACATCATGAGGACGCATACACATGGACGGGAGTTGCTTCGGCCAGCAACTACAAGGTTTGCATCCCAATATATTACATTGGATAGCATAAATGGGCAACGTAGCAACCTTATTAGGATGGTAGCATCTGAAGAGTGGGAGAACTATATGTCCCGACATGCTCCTACACGGGTGAGGGAGAAGGGAAAGAAGGTGACCGACATTATTCAATCAGAGCCATTTTGGAAGGGGGTCCAAAATGTTTTGAATGTAGTAGAACCGCTTGTTCGAGTCTTAAGGGCGATAGATGGGGAGAGGAGATCTGAGATGGGCTACTTGTACAAGGCTATGGATCGAGCAAAGGAGCTTATCCAAATGAACAACAAAATGACGTATGCTAAGTGGTGGGAAATCATAGATCGACGATGGGAACACACATTGCATCATGATCTTCATGCTGCAAGTAAGCATAACACTTCAACTCTTGTGAATTGTGATTACATATTATTTATAATTTTAAGGAATCATATCATGTTTTAACACTTTTCTTCTATATGTAAGGCATTTTTTCAACCCCCAATACATGTATAGGACTGATGGGAGGAATGAGAATTATGACAATGCCTCCGAAGTGTTGATTGGGGCAAAAAATGTAATCAAACGCATACTAGACAATGAGGATAGGGCAATCATAGCATGCAAACAAATGCATGATTATAGACTTCAGCTCTACCACTTTAGTACTAATATGGCACAAAGAGCTGCTCAGATTTTGAGTCCAGGTTAGAAGTTACTCATCATATTTTTTTGCCTCCGGAATGAGTTGGTTCTATTTTCTAAAACACTATACATGCTTCATTTACAGCGGATTGGTGGTTGGATCATGGAAGAACTTATGGATATGAAGACTTAGCATATGTAGCTATTCGGGTGTTAAGTCAAACAACCTCTGTCACAGGGTGTGAGAGGAACTAGAGCACATTTGGCTTGATCCACACAAAGCAAAGAAATCGCTTGAAGTCTGCACGTCTTGAGAAGTTGGTATTTTGTCACTATAACATGAGATTGAAGCTTAAAAATCTCCAATTACTTAGACAAGTTCAAGATAGAGAAAAATATAAAGCCTCGGGCCAACAACAAGCAGAAATAGCAACATCCGAGACAATAGATATAGAAGAAGTTTTTGAGGAGGAACATCCACTCCATGCATGGGTAAATGCAACCACTTCGGTTGAACCGGAGTTTGACCCGCATGATCGTGCATGGGCTGAAAGTAGATGACCGTTACAATTTACATGCAACATGGCATTATAATTTATAATTTTTTTATTTCTCATGTTAACATGTTTATGTCTCATTTAGGTGAGCTTGATGATGTGCCTTTGCTTCCGGAGTTTGCAACTCCCCCAGCCCCTAAACGCCAAAAGAAGACTGTGGGTGGAAGAGTAAGGAGCAAGAAACACGGCATTAGCATTGCAGACTTGGAGACCATCGAGGAAGATAATGATGATGAAACTCCGAAGCCAAGCGATAATCTTGTATACCAAACTTCTAATGACTCCACATCGAAGACAAGTACTCCTAGTGAGGGCTCCGATCATGGAGGAGATATCAGCAGCGTACCGCCACCGGCACAACCACCAGACCCTATTGTATTCACTGGAGAGAAAGACTTCACCCATGCTACTCAAGATCAGCACCATAGGAGTAGGCAAGGGAGGGAAGCACAAACCTCAAGTCAACATTATGCACGGAAGGGGAAGAAAGTGGCATCTCAATTCCAAGGGAAAGGCCAAGGCCAAGGCCGACAAGCATCCGAAGATTCGGGATTCAATCCCAACTTCATTTCGCATAGACGAAATTGGTTAATGAAGAAGAAGAAGATGCAAGAGGAGTGGGAGCGTCAAGAAAAGCTACGGATGGAGTTTGAGACCATGGAGCAAGCCTCAGATACATCATCTTATGCTTCCACTGAAGGATACTACCAAGGGCAGAGAGGCTACTTGGCATATCCTCAATACCCGGATGCATCGTATTACACCGGAGGCGGAGTATATGCACAATCCACGGAGCCCGATTCGCATTCACATGACTCATAAAAGTCATATGGATCATATCAAGTGCCTGAAATACTTAGATACACATCAATTACTATCATATATGCGAACATAGATGCATATAGTCAATATTTGACTCAATATGAGGCATATTACCAACATTATATGTTTTGGACAGATTATGTAAACCTTATGTCCAGACAATATAATGTGCGATCCCAATAAATATAATTTTATTGCTTTTCCTCGGCACCAATGATGTATCATGTCCTATTTTTTCATGTATTTCAGTTCATAAATACAATGTTTATGTTTTTACTATTTTTTTTTCAATTTTTTTGAGGGGGCCCCTCTAGCCCCCTTTAGCTCGGCCAGACTCGGCCAGGCTCGGCCCAGATCGGCCGAACTGGGATCGAGATCGGCCGGTCCGATCGGTTTGGGGTCGGTCGATCCAAGACCGATCCCCGAGTTCTTGAACCTTGAACACAACAATAAGACAACAGCAAGCCACATGATGCGGAACGTGGGGAAGAGAAGGGGAGAAGAGGGAGAAAAGCTTGGAGTGCGCTGGAACAAAGAGGGAGAAGAAGAAGAGGAGGGAAGACGGCAGGGGTTTCAAAGGAGATTTTCTTTTACTTTCTGCTAATCAATACCTCCTCAAGAAGGTTTATAAGGGTTTTTATAAGCATTAAACCCTAAAGACTCCAAATGACTTAATGATGACCAAAATAACCCTGGGACCTAAAATAGATAAAATTCGCAGCAATAATCACACAAAATAGGAAAAGATCTTGTTGGGCCCCTAATGGGCCAACACTCACTCTAAAGACTACTCAAATAAACAGAAAATACATCTACAAAGAGGATATAAATCCTCAAACCAAATAGATGTCGATGTCGAGTCTGGATGTCTCCTCCGACGATAGGCATAAGTCGGGTCAAACCACACACGGGCTCGGGTGTCCTCACCAATCCTACCTGTCTGGAGGGAACTCGACCCCGACGAGTAAGGATCCAGGGCGCTCTGACACCGCTCCAAGAGGTCAAGATCGATCTGTTACAGCTCCTCGCGTGTGACCCACGAGTCCTCCGATGGCAGCCTGCCTTTCCAACGAACCAGGTAGCGCTGATAGTCGTTGCTCTGGGACGTAATGACCTGCTCGTTCAGTATTTGGTCAATTTGCTCACGCCGTGTAGTATTAAAGGTTATTGATGGGCACTCAGAGTTGGGTTCACTCGCAAGGTTGGGAGGAGGCTCAAAAGGCTCATTGGGAATCACTGTCGGTTCTCAATAAGCAACCAGATCTGAGACATTAAATGTGGAACTGATGTCATAGTCATCTGGTAGTTCAACCACATAGGCGTTGGACCCGACACTTTTGAGCACTTTAAATGGCCCGGCTACCCGAGCTTGTAGCCTTTTGACGGCTCTCGAAGGGAACCGTTCAGGTCTAACCCGCACCATGACGTAATCACCCTCCTGGAACTCGTGAAAGCGACAATGTAAATTTGCTACATTTTTATACTTTTTATTGTTCAGTTCAATTTGTTGATGGAGGTGCTCGTGCAAACTCTTAATGTGCAGGGCTAAGGACTCAGCTGACTCAGAAACTCGAGTTTGTTGGGACATATGGACAAGATCTACAGGTTGCCTAGCTCTGTAACCTGTAACTACCTCGAAAGGGCTCATACCTGTAGACCTATTGACCGAGTTATTGTACGCAAATTCTGCTAAAGGTAGGATTAAATCCCAGTTTCTCGCACGATCTCCCACTAGACAATGCAAAAGATCCCCCAAACTCCGATTGACAACTTCTGTTTGACCATCTGTTTGGGGATGGTAGGCTGTAGAGAATTTGAGTTTGGTCCCCAAAAGATGCCAAAGAGTCTTCCAAAAGTAGCTCACAAAACGCACATCCCTATCCGAGACAATAGACTTAGGAAGCCCATGCAGACGGACAATCTCATCCAGGAAGAGAAGGGCAATCCTAGACGCATCAGAGGTCTTGGTACAGAAAAGAAAATGAGTCATCTTAGAAAACCTGTCTACAACGACCATGATGGAATCGTGCCTTCGAGCCGTGCGTGGTAGCCCAAGAACAAAGTCCATGTTCAAATCCTGCCACAGAAGATCGGGAACAGGGAGAGGAGTGTACAGCCCAATATTTTGTTTGCGTTGTTTAGCTGTGGCACAGATGTGGCAATGGACCACGAGTCGAGCAACATCTCGTTTGAGACTAGGCCAGAAGAAACGATACTCCACCAGTTCAATGGTCTTAATCCAGCCGAAGTGATCAGCTAAACCCCCAACATGCAATTCCCAAACTAAGAAATCACGGACAGATGTCTGAGGAATACACAACCTATCGCCTCGAAAAAGGTACCCATCTTGAAGGACATAATCCTGATACTCTCGAGAGGGACCAGACTGAAGGGTAGTATAAATGGGACCAAAATTCGGGCACTCCGCATAGTTCTCCTAGAGTTTCTCGAACCCTATGACCTCGGTATGAACAATTGAGAGCAAGTTTCACCGCCGACTAAGTGCATCGGCCACACGATTCTCCACGCCGCCTTTATATTTGAGGACAAATGAATAGGCCTGGAGGTATTCAACCCAACGACTATGCCAAGAATTGAGTTTCTTTTGGGCTTGGAGAAATCGGAGGGCTTCATGATCTGAGTACAACATAAATTCATGCAGTAACAAATAATGACGCCAATACCTCAAAGCTTGGACTACAGCATAAAACTCTTTATCATAGGTGGAGTACCTCAATTTTGCATCGTTCAACTTCTCACTAAAGAAGGCTATAGGATGACCCTCCTAAATCAGCACTCCCCCTATGCCAACTCCAGATGCATCACAAGAAACTTCAAACACCTTTGAGAAATCAGGGAGTCAAAGTACAAGTGCTTGGGTCATTTACCCCTTGAGTTCCTGAAAAAGCTGCATTTGTTGCCTTGGTCCAAACAAAAATGCCCTTCCGAAGGCAATCAGTGATCGGGGCAGTTGATCGTACTAAACTCATGAATGAATCGGCAGTAAAAAGTGGCTAGGCCATGAAAGCTTCGCACATCATGAAGGTTTTGGGGCTTTGGCCATTCTACGATCGCCTTGATTTTCTCCGAATCAGTTGAAACTCCTTCACTTGACACAATGAATCCCAAGAAGGTTACCCAATCGGTCACAAAAGCACATTTCTTGAGGTTGCCATAAAGACACTCACGACGAAGGGTAAGACAAACTTGACGCAAATGCTCCAAGTGCTCTACCCGAGTGTGACTGTAGATGAGGATGTCATCAAAATAGACGACAAGAAATTCCCCAATAAAGAACCGCAGAACCTCTGTCATAAGCCGCATGAAGGTACTAGGGGCATTAAATAATCCAAAGGGCATAACCAACCATTCATAGAGCCCATCCCTAGTCTTGAAAGCAGTCTTCCATTCATCACCGGGTCGAACTTTGACCTGATGATAACCACTCTTCACGTCAATCTTAGAAAATACTGTGGTTTCCGCCATCATGTCTAACATGTCATCCAAACGGGGAATAGGAAAACGATATTTTATTGTAATGCAATTGATGGCGCGACTGTCGACACACATCCGCCAGGTGCCATCCTTCTTGAGAGCAAAGAGCGCAGGTACAGCACATGGGCTCATACTGACTCGAATGTAACCACGCTTTAGAAGGGCTTCGACCTGCCTCTGGAGTTCAGCAATCCCCGTTGGGTTTAGGCGATAATGAGATAGGTTGGGAAGAGAGGAACCCAAAATGAGATCAATGGCGTGTTGGGGAACACATCCGCAAAAACTTGGAGAAGAATGGTGACTTCGGCGGATTGCTCATCAGTTGACTCTTCATTCGACTTATTGATGTTAATTTGCAACAGTAGGGCAAATATATCGTCGGCCTCTTGAACCTCTTCCTCAAATTCCCTAACAGTGATGAGATGTAAGGTAGTGACAACAGGGGATCTCATCTCCTGGGTACGCAGAACAGGAGCATTATTTGGCTGAGGTGCGAGGAGATGGGTGGATATACTGGGCCAAGGGGTAGTAGGGCTGACCTCAGTGTTGGAAGATGGGAAACTTGTGTTGGAGAGCTTCGCGACTGAGTAGGATGAATGGTGATACGATGTCCGCCATGCTCGGAAACACAGGTGTTTGAGCGACCATAAAGAGTGGTGTCAACATCGTAAATCCAAGGCCAGCCTAAAATGACGCTCCCAACCTCCATGGGTAGGACGTCACACCAAATCTGAGCCTCATATGATTGGAGCTAGATCAGGACGAGGCATCTCAAATGAATAGGGATAGAAGTGGTGACCACCCAAGACACCTGATAGGGGCGGGGATGATCCACAGTCGCAAGACCCAGACGGGTGACTGTACTGGTGGAGATCGCATTAATACAACTCCCGCTATCAATTATGTTGACAAACCTTGCCACCTAAACAGCAGTAGGTCTGAAAATTTGTCGTGCGGCGCCAATCATCATTCTTCTTTGGTCGAGCAAGAATGCACCGAACCACCCCAAGTTGTTCTCCTTCGGGTGTTTCTGCAAAATTTACGGCCTGACTGGTGCCAATAGCTTCTTCCAGAAAGTACTCATCCGCCAGCTCGACCACAGCCTCATAACTTACATCCATGAGTGGTTGTGGAGAGTCCACTAGATCATTACTCTCAATAGCTAGGGCTCTGTAAGGGCAAGAGCTAACGACGTGTCCCATTCCCTGGCAACGAAAACATCGGATGTGAGAGCTACCTTCCTGAGGAGCAACTTCCTTTATCGGTGCCTTCCCTTTGTCCTCTCGATTGACAATTTGACAGGTGGAGGTCCAAGAAGGGAGCAAACAGGAGGAGGTAGCAGAGCAGGCGCAACCTCCCTCTGCCGTTGCCCTTCAGGGACCCGTAAGGGGGGTACTCTCTGAGAAGGATCTGGGGCAACACGCTGATCGGTGTGACGTTGGAAAGTGAGCCTAACTCAAGGGGGGAATCCCTCTCAAGCTCAAACTGTTCCATCTCTCGCACCACCTAATAAGCATGGTCAAGGTCGGTCACATACTGGCAGAACAACTCCTGTTGATAAACTCGACGAAGTCCCCTCCGAAATCGAGAAAGGGTCAATGCACCCTCCTCGCGAACTCCACACCTCAACAAGAGATCATCAAATTCATCTATATATTCTGACACTGTCTGTGAGCCCTGGGAGACATTATGCCACCTATCAATCAATCGATGTCTATACGTCGTAGAGACGCACTTCTCTCAGAGCCTAGCTTTCATTTCATTCACATATCTTTGAAAAAGGCGATCCTCGAGATTGGTCCAAGAAGTTAGAGCCCGACCCCTCAACATGGTCTTGGCGAGGAAGGTTCGCCGAGGGTCAGACATACCCATCCACTCAAAGTAGCGGTTCATCCGCGCTTCCCAATCAAGATAATTTTGTGGTTCTAAAGACCCGTCAAAACTAGGAGCCTCAGTGCGGGCGTTTCGGATATTCTTGATCTCGTTCATGATATGCCCACCGCTCATCCTCAAACTCTAGATCAGGTCTTTGACCATATCTCCTGTATCTCGAGACTACATGAACTCTAGGAGTCTCGCCCACCTCCTCATCAAACGATTCACGGTCATAGTCCCCCAATTGACCTCAACGATCCCCAGTACGAGCAACTCTGGGAGAAGGGGCCACAAGGGATCGAGGGCGTTGCGGTTGTGGCCGTTCAACAACTTGTACACGCCTCGGCTCACGGACGGCCCCTTTGAGCACCGCAATGCGACCAACTATTCCCTGAACCGTGCGACCAAACTCGATGACCCTCTCCTCTAGGCCTACCATACCCTCTCCTAAACGATGGTCCATCCTACGAATGTCCTCTCTAAGTTGGTACACTAACTCAGTCAAGGCCAGGACATCAGGATTTTCGATGCGTGAGCCCAAAGCTGGTAGGTGTGATCCTGACATGGCTGGGTGTGAACCTAACATGGGAGAGGTAACGTGATACATTGCATCGCTACGTGTAGGCATGAAACATGAACTCAACCTGACTGACTTGACAACGACTAAGCATGAGAAGTTGATTGAATTTTCTTTTTTTTCTTTTTATTTTACTCAAAGACTGATTTCTGATCTTTTTTTTTTAATAACTTCTTTGTGCAGAAAATTCTCTGTCGTAATTTTGAAATCTAGGAAGAAGATTACAACTAATGCGAGTAAGCTAACTATCAAGAATCCGTCAAACAAGCACTACAAAGCGCCAAGTCAAACACTAGGACAAACTTCCCAATGTATATAAAATTAATTCCACATGTAATGTCTCTACTAGTGTTGCGAGATGGAAACTCACTACTCACAATTCGATAGAGATAAAATATTTAACTAGCTAGGAAACCTATCTCACATATGGCGGCAAATTTAACCAGATACTAGAAAAGCAAGTGAGAGAGAGACGTGCGACTAAGCTCTAACCGACTCGTTGTCAAGCGAGGTACCGACCGTCGTGAGAGAAGATTCACTCGGAGTTGCTATCAAGCGATCACTGTCACCAGTTGGTGCGAGTGCCAATGTTGCGAATGGCTGAACTCGTGAGGAAACGTCGGGAGATAGATGTTCACTAGATGCTCTTCGTTGGCATTGATGACGTCGTGCAAGTTCATTTGAGTTGGACGAAGCCGCCGAACCCGGTAACTTGCCAGGCAGTGACTGTGGATTGATGTTGCATTGTTCTCCTTTGTTTACGGCGCGTGTGGAAGACGACGAGCGGCTCTGTTCTCCTAGTGACGAGGAGGGTGGCGTTGTGTGGTAGTCCGAAGGCGAGCCCATACATGTGCGGGTGACGAGAAAGGTGGTGGGGTCTGCTCCGAGGAGGCGGAACAGCAAAGGGGGGAGGCGGCACAAAGGCAGAGACGCATGTCGTGGCCTGGTGGCGTGCCGCGTCGGGTGCAAGCAGGGGGGGAGGTCGACGAGGCGGGGCTGGCGAGCGCGAGTGTCGGGCGCGTGGCGCTGGGAGGCGTTTGCGCGAGCGCCGCAACACGGCAGGGTGGGATCGCTGCGCACGGGCGACGATGCCCACAAGCGCAAGGAGGTGGAGACATCCCACTGAGCGTGCACGGGCAGCGTGGTTCGCACAAAACGGCAGGAGACGAGCATGCACAGCTGACGACGTTCGCGCGAAGACAGCGGGACAGCGGCACGTGGGATCTTCGCTCTGATACCAGAATGATGCGGAACGTGAGGAAGAGAAGGGGAGAAGAGGGAGAAAAGCTTGGAGTGCGCTGGCACAAAGAGGGAGAAGAAGAAGAGGAGAGAAGACGGCGAGGGTTTCAAAGGAGATTTTCTTTTACTTTTTGCTAATCAATACCTTCTCAAGGAGGTTTACAAGGATTTTTATAAACATTTAACCCTAAAGACTCCAAATGACTTAATGATGACCAAAATAACCCTGGGACCTAAAATAGATAAAATTTGCAGCAATAATCACACAAAATAGGAAAAACCCTGTTGGGCCTCTAATGGGCCAACACTCACTCTAAAGACTGCTCAAATAAACAGAAAATATATCTACAAAGAGGATATCAATCCTCAAGCCAAATAGATGCTGATGTCGAGTCTGGATGTCTCCTCCGACGATAGGTGTAAGCTGGGTCAAACCGCACACGGGCTCAGGTGTCCTCACCACCACATCTCTTGCATTACAAGCAAGTGGATCATATTGTTCATTCCTTATGACATGCCACTTTGTTTATGCCGTTATAATAGTATTTCTGATTATCAATCACAAACAGTTAAACTCAGTGTCATACATGCAGCTGACTTGATATTGTTCTTGTCTGTGTATACTGTCCCCTCATGCATGATACATGTATGATTACTAACAACTTTTAACAGTTACCTTATCTTTTTCCAACTTCTTCACATTTTTCGTACATAAGTTTCATGTTTTCCCTTTCTCCCTTTTCCCAGGAAAGAGGAGGGAGAGGGGGGTGCTTGGTTACTGAAAGGAAAGGGTCTTCAAATGTTTAATGCATCAAGAATAAAATGATCACTAATACATTTGAAATTCAGCTGCACATCTCAAGTGGATCAGGAATGGGCATTGAAAGACGAAAGGATCTAACAGAATTAATAACTAGCACCACAAAATCTTGAATTT
Organism: Colocasia esculenta; assembly: GCA_014218235.1. NCBI lineage: Eukaryota > Viridiplantae > Streptophyta > Magnoliopsida > Alismatales > Araceae > Colocasia > Colocasia esculenta. Next base: position 57,035,627 of record CM024760.1, read on the forward strand.
GTTAACGTCAAATAATCTAGTCTAACATTAGGCAAATTACAGAACGAGAGTCCCCCCCCAAAAAAAAACAATAATCTTGTTTAACCAAGTCCAAGTTCCTTTTTTCTCAAACACTGTGTGATGACATTAAACAATCTTGTCAAACCTTCATGGAGTCTCTTCCTCCAAGTTTTTGACTGTATAAACATGATCCCAGTTGAAGAAATGGCAAAGCAATCAGCTAACCACTAATGCAACGCCATGCAAATGTCACACAAGGGACAATTTATTCGCCATGCAAATGTCACACGAGGCAATTTATATGGCCAGTAGATGATCTTTGGACAGATGAATTTTGATCATATACTTCCATGACATATGTTACTAGGTGCTATAGTGCAGTCATTTCTTAATAGACTATGAATCAACGTGCCGATAATTCAACAACCTAAATGAATATGCTGGCAGCCAATCCATGAGAGAGGTGATTTCATAATCATAATGACATTATGCATAAGTCAGTTTTCTTCCAGAATTTACATTCACCGGGCTCTAATGTTGAATATGTATTATTGTTCTCACCTATAAATATTGGAATACATTCTAAGATGCAACAAAAAGAATCAATAAGAACAAGAACTCAAAAGAAATAATTAAAGAAACCATTGACCATTCTGTATGGCCCCAGAAAGAGAATGCAAAGAAGAAACTAGCACAAAATGTTCCAGCTACATTATGCATCCTGCAGTTCATCAGTCATATATTGTAAACAAATCCAGCTGAGAGAGAGAGAGAGAGGAGTGAACATTGTCAGAAACAGATAAACTAACCTGTTAACTTGCTATTATGACTGCTTGTACATATGTCGGGCCAACATCTCAGAAACCCCCAAGGCCGACAGGCTTTCGCAACCAAAGAGTTGCTGAAGCTTAGCATCACAGTGTATCATCTTTGGATTCAATGGATCCTAAGAGAAGCAACAAAAAATCATATTAAAGCATTATCCCCCCTTCTTTCAACTGTGAAAATGTTAAAGTAAAACATAGCAATCAAATGTGAACTTTTTTTGCACTATCTAATTTTTACTCTCCATGTAACAAACAAAACAAACAGCTAAGGCAAGGTCCTGGAGAAAAAAATGATAAAATGGATAGCACATTTTCACCAGTAATAATGCCTTAAATATCAGAATTGGCACTCATGTTTTCAATTGGTTAAAAAGACAAAGATTTCAAAGTGGCTCCAAGGATCCTTTTCCTGCTTAATCTTTCACGCAACTCAAATGCAGTTGCATAGTTACCCTTGCAAGACATCCAAAATAACAGATGCCTTTCTTTCGTGGTCATACATGCTCTTATATACCCAACACACGTGTGCGTCTTAACATCACTCAAATATGACCTTAAACAAATGATAAAAATGTTCCCCTCCGAACCTAAAACCAAAGATAGAATTGGGTCCTTCGCGGCTTCGCCTGCCAGTAGGGTGGCGGTGAGAAACTCTGTCATCTCAAATTAGGAGCTACAATTTTCTTCCATGGTTTGGGTGTGGAAGCATTTCTACATATAGTTCATGTTTTAAGTTTTAGAAACACAGTCCTGCAGCCAGGTACAGCTTCCACCTGGCTGCGGGGCCACCCTGCTGTGAGAATAGGCACATCTGCAGGTGCCTGCATGCTGCCAAAGGCCCAAAACCCAAAATGAAAACACATAACTTTGTGGGTCAAAGTTTTATGAACAGATATAGACGTTTATTTCACAAATGTGAAATATGCATACTTTCCACTAGCAAGGACTATTCGGAAGGACTCTTTCTAATGAAGAGACGTCCCATCTTGCTCAGCTCCTGTCTTTCCTTCTTCCCATCAGGCTGATGATCGGCGGGGAAGACTCTTGGACGTGGAGTGGACGAAGACAGGGAGATTCTCAGTTCGATCGGCATATCTACACCTCACCGACGGGAGACTTCAGCAGCAGGTTTGTGGTCACATTTGGGCCCCCAAGAGCCCATTAAAGGTGAAAGTCTTCATGTGGAGGGTTTCCGATGAGAGGTTGCCAACGTGTGACAACCTCGCTCAGTTTCTACCTCATATCCCAAACCTTTGCTGCCTTTGTGGGGACGAACAGGAGGACTTGGACCATCTTTTTACTGCATGTTCATATGCCAAAAGTTATGGCCATTGGTCATACAGGGTCTTCAGCAACCTCTTTCCCATTTCGTAGGGGTACAACAACTTATTCTTAAATGGCACAGGCATTGGAAGCTTAAGTAGTGTGGTGGCTCATCTTGCATGCTACTCCTTGGGCCCTATGGAATGAGAGCAACAGTAGAATTTTCAGAAGGGAAGCTCGGTTGTGGGGAGTATCTTTTTACTTTTCTTAGAGATAGTCACTTTTTGGGATAAACACTTGGAGGCAACTGATGACCTAAATTCTCAGCTCTTGTTGTGTATGGGGAGATGAGGTGGTTTTTTTGTCATCACTTCGGGTGGGCGAGCTCTCGTATAGAGGGTCTTGTGGGTGCTTATACCTCTACGCTTGTATATTCTTCTCCCTCATCAATATATTTTGTGGTATCATCCACATTTCCCAAAAACAAGGACTATTCGTGTTTACTATCAGAGTTACCTGTAGGTTTTTTGTAGACAATGATTGTGTGCCATAGGGCCTAGCTGGCTGGTTTCTGGACCAAGAAAATGCATGTAAATAGATGATAGATTAAATTTGAAGGGCTTCATACCCAGCTAGGAAAGGTAAACATAACATGGAAGATACATTAAATAGGAAGGAATTAAAACAGCATCTCTTGAATTTGCAAGTAGTTATGGATTCAAGAAGTGTTGTTTGGAGTCCTTCAAAGTTCAGACAGTGTGAGGTGACTTAGAGACTGGAAAATCAACTTCACGCAGAGTGTATGAACAGAATCTACAAACAACCATAAAGACTGGAAAATCAACTTCACGCAGAGAGTGTATGAACATCTATAAACAACCATAAATCATTAGAGATTGTTGTTCATTTTGAATCTATGAGATGTTCTGAAGTTCTTTGATGTTCAGACAATGGAAGTGATTTAGAAAGACAAAGTTTGTATGTTTCATGCAAAAGGCAAATGAAGGAAACCAAACAAAAAGGAACTTGTTAGAAATTGTCATGTGTTCCAAAGGCAAGCCTTTATGTTGAAAAAACTTCATTTGTTTGGTTTCTAGCAGGGATGCCTGGGGCTACTGTGGCACAGTCCTTCGATGATCACCTGTAGGAGGAATTTGAGCCTCCACTTTTAGATGGAATCTTTATATTGATGAAATTGATCAGTTGGAGCACCTCTTGGCTTTTTTGCTGGATTTCAGGCCTCTGATTAGCAGGCCAGGTCACTGAGAGTGGAGATGGAAGAGAGGGGGTCTTTTCTCGGTGAGGTCAGCCAATTCAACCCTTTCCGATGGGGGGCTTTCTCACCGTTGGGTTAAGCAGATATGAATACCCAAAGGCCCTCTTAAGGTGAAGGTTTTGGTGTGGATAATCTCTCACGGCCGACTACCAACGTGTGATAGACTGGCACGTTTGTTCCTGCAGATTTCTACCTGTTGCTGCATGTGCAGGGATGAGGACAAGAGCTTGGATCACTTATTCACTTCTTGCTCATTTGCGGGGGCCATTTGGATGAGGACTAGACAGAGGTTGCAGCTGCACTTGGGAATTTTGATGCAGTGCAGCAACTCTTCTCCAATTGCCATAGGAGGTGGTCTCTCTAAGGAGGACAAGATCACCTGGAGGCTTATCCTTCATGCCACCCTTTGGGCCTTCTGGAATGGAAGAAATAATAGAATTTTCAATAGAGAGGCTAGAACAGAGGACACAGTTTTGCTTTTATTTTGTGATGTGAGCTATGCGTAATTGTAGAACGGGGAACCACAACTCCTCGTTCTTTTTGTTCTTGGGGAGTTAAGTGGGCACACTATCTTGGTGGTGATTTTTTTGTGGAGGGACCGTATATGTTGATCCATTGTACATCCTTTTCTTTAATATACTCGTGGTACCATCCACATTTCAAAAAAACAAATGTTGAAGTAACTTACTTTCAAAAAATGCCGAAGTAGCTTAAATGAGGGAAGGGCCAGGCAGCATGCTAGTCATAATGAGAGAAAGTTCAGCAAAGAGGTGCTGCCAGCTCCTAATTTCTTAGACAAACATATCCTTCTGACCCACAAAGATTCCAATGATAGAGAGTAAAATTTCAAAACAGAAATAAAAACTTTGCAGAAGGAAATTTTGGGTTTTTTTTGCATATACACCCATGTTATATTGTTCATTACAAAAAATACATTCTGCATTTGTATTTGCAGGTGTACCCCCATCACACATTGTCCTGAGGAACCTAGCTATAACCGGCCATCGGGGTACTAAATGATCCCATAAGAAGATGCTTTTGGCATGCCATCATGATGATAACCTTACCTGATGACAAGCAATTCCTTTATTTTTCGGGGTAAATTTTCCCAACGAAAGACTCATGGTTATTAAATCAGGTAATGAAGGCATATTCAAAGCACACCGTCACCCTAACTCGGCGCCGGTTAAAAGATGCGACAAAATCTTAGTGGATATCAGTAAAAGAGCTAGGGGAAAGCCTAAAATGAGATGGTGCGATGTTATTAGGAAAAACTTGGACTTCTTGAGTTTAAACACGACTATAGCACTTGATAGAAATTTTTGGCGGGAAAAAATTCATGTAGCTGACTCCAATTAATGGGATAAGGCTCTGATGATGATGATGATGATTAATCACTACCGTCGTGACTGGTTATGGCAAAGTTTCTCAGAACAATTGATATCCATAACAGGGATATACCTGCAAATGCAAATGCAGGATGAATTTTCACATAATTAACAATTTAACATCGGATAAACCACAGAAGTTTCTAGACAATTATACATGGTTATAAAGAGAAGATGGCAAGCCTTTAGGTTGAAACTTGTAAGATTTCTGAAGGTGGTTTTCCCAAGCAGCAGTTAAACATCCACTGAAATAGCAAAAATATAAAAGAAAATTCATGTAAAGAAAGTGAGCAGCAACTGAAATGTTGATGGGCAGAGAAAATGAGGCAATGAGTTGCTAGATCACCAGGTCGTTTGGTGTGTTGTAAATTGCTGTAAGATGTCAAAAAATGCCACAAAACAGCATATCCCTTAAGTTTGGAATGTCGTAAATCATTTTTTGTCATTTTCCTTGTGTTTGTTCTGCTGTAAATTACTGGATTCAAAAACCGGTTGACCCATATGACACCCTTTTTCACTGGTTTTGTTTTCCACCAAAACCACCGACAACCAAAATCAATGATTTTAAAGTAGTTAAATTATTTTCAGGAATTATAAAACCATCGATTTCCAAATCAATATTTGATGTTGTTTATGACACACCAGATGAACCCTAAGCAAGATTCATACAATCAGATATCATTTTTTAAGTAGAAAAATAAGACATAAGGACTGGTGTAATGTTAAGATGAGTTGTTTTATAACCATACTGTTTCCCAGCAGAAATTATACTTGCACGAAATGTGCTTTTTCAAATTAAAAAGTAAAACTAGTCCAACCTCAGAGACGCAAGGTTTGTACTCCAGTAAACTATTGCAACCTAAGAGTATGTGAGTTTTAAACTCCACATATGCTATTGGTGTGCACATAACAAATGATTACAGTGAAGGTATATGAAGAAAAGTAGCAACATTGAACTCACAAAAAAAGGAAATTGACAAGAGATGACAGAAGCAACCAAGAATGTCACAGAGAAAAAATCAAATAGTAGGCGAGGATGGCAGGGATCAGAGGAGTGTTATAAATGAAACCAAAAAGATTTCAAATCAATTACCCAAAAAGGCATATTCCACTATGAAATCCAAGTGTTGTTAGCAACATGCATAAAAGATACAAATATCAACAGTACTTCAGAGTGAGTATTAACCTTCAGCTGGTACATCTTTATGTAATCCCAAACACGTTTCAATGCCTCCGCCTGCGGCATTTCCCTATTTCCAGTACCAAAGAACTTTGCGAGTTCATCAGAAATAAGCACAGAAGATAGATTAGCTTCAGCTTCCGCTACAGGAGGCGCCTCTGTCACCTTTAACTTCTTTTTATCTGGCCCTGGCTCTTCTGCAATCATTAAACAACCTCAACCCTTGAAAAAACACAATATACATCATGTGCTAACTTCTGAGACACTTTACAGTGAATACTTGACATACTTGAAGGCTCAAGGGGTATTATATGCTTTGCTAGCAGCTTATTCATCTTGAACATGTCAGTGGAATCTGTCTCAAAAACCAATCGCAGTTCTTCATTGCAAATGATCTTCCTTTTATTGTTAGGATCTTGAAGATTGTTTTTTCTTATGTAAGCCCATAGTTGCCTTACTATCTGCACCAAACATGTTCTTGAATATATCAGAGATACAAAATAAGCCAAAAATAGGTTTTCCTCATTTATCAAGAATAGATAGACATAGAGTATCCACATAAGTGAGATATATGACATATTGTTCTATTTAACAAGCTATTGAATATAACAACCTCAGTTCTTGACATGGTTGGTTCACCAACAATAGCCTGAAGTTCTGGTGAAACGCCACAGACTTTACTTAGACCACCAGGACCACCTCTTTTCTTGGCTCCACTTGCAGCACTGCAAAAATGATTGAAAAAGCACCATAAATCAGATAAAAAAATTACAATCCATATCAAACATTTCAGTAAGCATAGGGTCCAGTTATGTCAGAGTACAGCTAGGAGCCTAGGACATCACCAGAATTATAGAATGTATGCAGGATCTAATTCCCTAACAATCAACAAATACCAATGAATAAGAAGCGCCAGAACGAAGCAAAAGAAGCAATATCCTTCAAACAATGTGTGGCTATGGGATGAAGAGTTTGTCCGGACCTCCAACCAGCATTGCCTCGAAAAGAGCATGAAAAGTTCATGCAGAATGTGCATTCTAACCACATATGAATTAATCAGCACATCCAAATTCTCATGTACTGTGCTCATGTTCTCTCAATAATTGATATGCTTCACTCCCTTCCCTAAATAATCTATATCATGTCTAGTCAATAAAATGAAAGAGAAAGAGAACACTTTCCTTCATTGCAAAAAGAGTTCTCTCATCAACAACTACATCAATATCATGTTTCAGTCCTTCGACTTGCAATAATGAACCACATCCTCCCTTATGAGTGCAATGGCACAGAACTTGGCTATGCATTTCATATATCATGTTTCAGTCCTTCAACTTGCAATAATGAACCACATCCTCCCTTATGAGTGCAATGGCACAGAACTTGGCGACATCAAAGGAAGGACTTGCTGCTTGAATGATAGTATTCTTCTAGCTCAATTCACCGGCTTATATAGGGGAGAAAAAGAACATCCATATTCACGTGCTTTCTTTATTAATTTCACAAAGACATGCAAATCATCATTGAACTCTTGGTTGCAGACAATTTTCTTCCCAAAGAACCAATGAATCAAAGGATATGATGTTCTAATAACCCTATTGTAGAGATTTCATAAGTACACCAACCCATAGTGTATAGCCATCCTGTAGAAGAGCATTTCACAAGGACACTCACAAGCTAAAACAAAGCAATGCAAGAGACAGAAGCTCCAAAGGAATCTTCATGCAAACTTACATCATTGAGATTCAGGAATCTTCTCCACTTTCTAAAATGGGTATGTTTATGAAACAATATGGTTTACTACTGTTCCAAACTTCATTCCTGAGGTCTAGTTTAACAAGAAAGAGCATCATCAAACAGTAGAAGAAAAGAAACCACCCCTCCCCCAGCCATCGGGGAAAAAAAACAACTAAAACTCCATCAATAACTCTCATACTGTGATGCACAAAAGTATAAAACACGTTATATAGCTGGTCCTTCTGTAGCCTCAACTTTTGGATGTCACAAGTTCACAACTATTGATCCTAAATGAGAATCACGTCTACTCAGCATACTTATTTTCCGACAAATAATCAAATTCTTCTTTCATTTACCTCATCTAAACCACATAGTGTAGGAGAGAACGCAGTAAATGCAGATGGCATGAGAAGGTATATGAAAAATATAACTTCGAAACGAAAACAAGCCAAATGCAGAGAAAGTTCAAAAATTACAGCAAACTGCTCTCGAATCTAACCATCAAAAAGAAAAATACACTCAAAAGGTAAATGCAGTACCACAACTACCACAACAGAGACAGCGAGAGACAAAGAAAAGCACCTTCCTTTGGCCGAGCTGCGAGGGACAACCTGCCCTTCCTGCTTCACCGTCACCGCCACAGCAGCAGGAGGCTGCTGCTGCGGCAGTCCCGCCTGAGCCTGCTGCTGCTGCTGGAGGAGATGTTGAGCCTGCATGGGGACCGAGGGGGCACATCGGAAGGCGAGCTCGTGCTGGTTAGGGAGGTGAGTAAAGGGGGACGCGGGAATTTGGTGGTGCTGCAGCAGCTGGTGCGGGTGGAAGAACTGCTGCTGCAGGTGCTGCTGCTGCTGCTGCTGCTGCTGAGGCTGCTGCTGGAAGACAAAGTGCTCCCTGGCTGCCGGAGCCACCGGCTGCCGAAGGAGCAGGTTAATCTGGTCTCTGATGAAGCCGGCCTTGTGGGAAAGGTCGAGCCCTAGCTTCGCCTCCAGCTGCTGCACCACCCCGTTAACGTTCACCGACGTCACCACCCCGCCGCTGGGTTCCGAACGTCGAAGGATAGACTCCACGCAGCTCGCTATTTCCTGGTCCGACACCATTACGGCCAAGCACCATCTAACGACCCTCAATTTAACGGCGGCAGCTGAATGGCCGAAACCAAATTAAAACCCTAAAAAAAATTCCAAAAAATCCCACCTTCCCCTCCCCTTCCCTGGTCCCTTCCCCCCTCTCTATCTCTGTCTCTCTCTCCTCCCCTCCCTATCTCTCTCTCTCCTCCCCTCCCTATCTCTCTCTTCCTCCCTTCCCTCTCTCTCTCTCTCCTTCCCCTCTCCCCCCACCCTCTCCCCTGTAGATGTTCTCTCTTTCTCTCTCCTCCCTCTCTCTCTCTCTCTATATGATGCCGGTGGACGGATCTGTCCCCGCAGAAGACGACACTTACGGAAATGGTGGGTTCAACCGCCCCATGACCTCCTTATCCAGGGGGCCCGGGGCGTTCAACCACTCTCGAGTGAGCTTACCGTCGACCTCTTCACCCCGAAACTCCTTCTTCTCCTAAAGAACGCCAGAGAGTCCCGCCAGAGAAAGCGACGGGACCTAGGTCGGTGACGACATCTCTGACCTTGCACGCCCGAGACTCCCAGGGGCTTTTCGGTAATTCCGTCATCTCTTCCTCTCATCTTTCGCCTGAAACCGCGTGCTTTGGCTGTGGGTTTCCAGGGTTTTCTTCCACGTCCGAATCTTTGCGGGGCCCTCCCTCGCCTGTTCTTGTCAGTTTCTTCAGGACAGAAGCATAGAGTCGGGTGCCCTGTTTCCCCCAACTTTGCTCTGCAAATAGTTTCCCTCCCGCCTTTTTTCTTTACCCAATTCCTATGAAGAGGCGTGGTGGCCGGGGGCGGGGGAAGGACGGAAGAACGATTGGACCCACGAAGGCGAAAGTTTTGCCGCACTGGGTGGGTTGATTAAATTATCACCGCTACCAGCTAGGAGGGGGGGAAGAATTAGAGGAGATCATAGTAGGGGGATGGGGAGTGTGCTGCTGTGGGAGCAGGGATGTTGCAGGGGAGGGAGGTGTCGTAAACGGAAGCTGCAAGCTTGGAAAGGGTAGTCTGATTCGCTGATGGTTCGTGCCGGCGGAGGGGGGTGGCGGTGGCAGCTAAAGATAAAGCAGCATTTTTGTGCCGCCGAGAGGGGGACATGGCTTGTGATGAGTTGCTGCTCTGAGTCTGACCAGGTCCCCGGGGTCTGCCTGCTTCTGCACGCATGTGGGATGTGTATCTGCTGGCTGCGAGATCGATGGCTGCTCGTGGGAAATTTGGGCGCCTTTTTTTTCTCTCTTCGATCTCGAAATGTTTGGGAGTCTGCTGCTTCTGCCGGTTCTTATGAAAGTGAGTCGATGGGGTTTGCAGAAACTTTTGGCAATCTCCATTTTTTTTATAAATAAAGGTTGCTTTTTTGCGGTTTTTCTGCTTTTTTTTTTGTATAATCATGATTGAGGTTGTCATAAATTATGTCTAATTAAGAAAGGCAATATTTGCCCACTTTGGAAAGAGATTATAACCTCCAAGAAAACGAGGGATTCATTTTGGCAAAATTCAATGTGCAACTCAGTGATTAGCAGTTTTTCTTGCAATAATAAAAATGTTTTTTCATTTTTCTCCATAATAAAAAGTGCATGATAGATTTAAGGGGACACTTATAAACAATGATGAAATATCCCATAAAAAATAAATTCTATGGGGTTTTTATTTCAATAATAAATTAAATAAATAATCATATTTTAAAATTTTTGTAGAATTAGTCACTAAACTATCATGTAAGCAGTTTCGTGACTAGCTCAGAGGGACAGAGGTGGGCAAGACAATGTCGACGTTGCCAACGCTGACATTAAACTTAGCATTCTCATTATCGGCATGTAGTTACCCTAAGAACCACCTTCATCCAGCATCAGTCACCTCTATAGAGCAAAGTGTTGACTTCTTTGTCTCTTTTATATATGTATTTTGGTAATAAGAAAAATTCTGATTTTGTGTGATTAACATATATTTTTATTAAGTCTATCAATAAAAAATAAAGGTAAAATAATCACTCTAAGAATCATCTGTGTAAGTACTTCAAAACTCAGTTTCAAATAATTTATAATATTTTCTAAGTCCATATGATTATAGAACAAAATTCATATTGATTGATGTTAAAATATTTTATCAATTTCTGAACAAATTGTGTATCGATTCTTGAACAAATTGTGTATCGATTCCTAAACAAAATGTCTATCAATTCCTGAACAAACTGTGTATCGATTCTTGAAGAAACTGTGTATCGATTCCTGAACAAATTATATATTGATTCCTGAACCATTGTGCATCGATTGGTAAATAATTGTGCATCGATTCACAAACAAGAAATCTCTATCGATTGATGTTTAAATATGCTTCCAATTAGAGAATAAGAGTTTCTATCGATTGTTGTTTAAAGTGTTACGTCGATTGCTGATCATTAAAGTTCATTCCAATTATTTAACAAAGGTTCAGTAGTCTTCCAATTGGTGAATACCGTTCCGATTGGTGAAAGTCATGTTTTGATTAGTGAATACTATTCTGATTGATGAACACTTGTCTCTCACCATATCAATTGGTGACCAAGTGGTGTGACTCATACCGATTAGTGTTATTTATGTTTCGATTGGTGAACAACATATCGATTAGCGTTATTTATGTTTCGATTGGTGAACATCATATCGATTAGCGTTATTGTTGTTCCAATGGATGAACAAGTTGTCTGATTCATTTTGATTAGCATTATAGGCGTTCTGATTACTGACTAATGAGGCTTATGTTGTATCGATTTGTGAATATATTGCATATGCCTTTGACTTATGAACAGTTGACTTCTTTATAACGATTTGTGACAAACTGTTTATAAATAGAATATATGTTAACTTAGTCATTATTTCTCTTATATTTGAATCCATGGCTATGGTTAATAGCTTTCTCTATTGGACTAGAGCCTTGCAAAGAAATATTTAAATATCTATTTTGGCCCGCGATGCAAATTTGAGTCTTCCTCTAAGCTACGATTTTAGTGGAAAATCTTTGTGTATCTGAAAACCTCAAACAAATTGAATGCAATAGCTCATGTTTTTTGTATATAGGCTATATTCTATAAGATACGTTCTTACCTTGTTCATATTGTAGAAAGATATTTCTTTCCTGACAAACAAAAAGAGAACTACCTAGATTAGTAGGTTGTCAGCCGAAAATGCAGACTTTTGCAGAAGAGGTTGTTGGCCCACTTGATTGGCAACAAGGATAGCCTAGAGGGGGGTGAATAGAAAATCTGAAATCTAAAGGACAAAATCACCACTTGAAAAGTTTGGTTAGTATAAATAAGTGTGTGCAATGAAAATTAAAGGCACAGAAGCAAACACACAAAGAGCACAAAGATTTATCCTAGTTTGGTACTTCCCAAATGGAAGGCCTACCTCCAGTCCCAAGCAACTCTTGAGATTTCCACTAACCAATGGTACAATCCCCCTTAAGGACATACAACACCCAGCCCCTACTGGTCTTCTTCTCTTTTCGAGCAAGAAGGCAGCTCATTGTTTCACCTCAGCCATGTGCTTCTTTTACGAGTTGAGAAGCAACTCACTGGTATAGACCTCCAGTTGGTTACACCACCAGACGCAAGCTGGTCTTCCCTTCTAATCAAGGGGAACGCTTGCACAGCAAGCCTTCTCTTTCAACAAAGAGGAACACTGTGTATAGTCCCACAGCTGAACACACCACCCAGCCCAATGTTGGTCTTCTCTTCTCAAAAGAAGAGAAATACTTCTAGAAGTTAGGACCCAAAGCCCCTAGATCAAGCTCAAGATAAACAAGAATATGCTTGATCTAAGACGACGCCTAAGGATAAAAGAGTACACAAGGACTCTCTTAGGTAGACCCACAAATCTCTCTCACAGATACACAATGACACACAAAGAGAGAGAATGGAGAGAGAGAGGCTTGAATGTTTCAGAAGATTTCTACTTGAGTACTTCTTTCTTGAATGGGCTCGAGCTCTTTCTCTCTTTGCTTTGAGTGTGTATCGAGTTGGATGCTCACTAGATCTACACTCCTTGAAAGATGTTCATGTTTTCTCTTCTTGTATATGTTCTTCTGCTTTACTTTATCATTTTATGGAATAGCTGAAGAAGACCATTGACAGATGGTTGTTGGAGTTTCTTGGCTCTCTTCTTCTGCTTTCCTTCTTCTGAGTCTAACAGATATCTTCTTGTATCTACTAACTCTTGGAATAGAAGATAATCTTTTAGCTGGTGCACACTTCCAAAGGTCCCAGTAATAGGTCCAAGATTATGAGTAGAATAGACCTCTTTTGCCTTCTATCCATATTTCATGTTGATAGTTAGAAATAGTAGGTATGTGCTTTTCTTTCTTTGCAACTGGAAGGAGGAATCCTATGAGATAATCAAAGGATAACTTCAGTCAAGAAATAATAAGTTAAGTAAATAAAGTACATTTGAAATTTTATTTGTCGCCAAGACATTTTGAAAGTCAATCGATATGAATCATAACAGCAATCGATATCTTATTGAACCTTCTATTTAGTAATCAATATGAACCATTACTGATAACATCAATCGATGTGTAAAGACGATCGATCTATAAAGGCAATCGATCTATAACTTAATTGTAATCGATGTGTGAAGGCAATTAATATGTGAAGGCAATTAATGTGCCACTTAACTGTAATATCGATGCCTGAAGGCAATCGATATTGCCCAAAGCCAATCGATGTGATAAAGGGCAATCGATGTTAAGAAAGGCAATCGATGTGATTCAAGACAATCAATGTAATAAAAGGCAATCAATATGCTTCAAGACAATCGATATGATAAAAGGAAATCGATACGAAATTTATATACCAATCGATATAGCACTTAGTTACCAGTCGATAGAGATTTCTTCTCCAATCGATATGGCACTTAGTCACCAATCGATATGCGTTGAACAACAATCGATCGAGTTTTCCAATGCAAGAATATTCTTAAAATATTATTAAATAGATTTGAGATAAACATGAGTTTTTGTTATCACCAAAATAAAGGAATAAAATATAAGAGTGGTTCAACAATCTCCCCCTTTTTGGTGATGACAAAACTCATGTGAATTTTATGAAATTGACATATTTAAAGTAGAGATTAAAAATATATATTAATCAGAAAATTCGTAGATAAAATACTCTCTCTGTTGTTGTCAATAACAAAAAAGGAATGATCTTATCATTTTAGCATTCTCCTCCATTAGTTGTAGAGATTTCTTACCATTACTTGTTGTGAGTTTGAAGGAGAGAGGTTCAACAATTTTTATTATGAATTATTATCTCCCATTTTTACTTGCTCCATTTGAAAGTGAGGCTACCCCTTAGTGTGAGGCTCGATGAATCTTTAATCTTCTTCAGATCTGTCAACCAATTTGATGTCATCTATCGTCAGTTATTCCATGTGTGTCGACATGTTTTCATGTGTCTGTCGACACATCCTTTGTCTGTCTAGCCTTGAATCTGTCGACATCTCTTGTTGCATTTCCACTTCTTGTTGTGTTGGGAGGTCTTTCACAAAGATTCCCTGCATTGATCTATATAAAAGACAAAATCTTTGCAAAGATATTAGTAGTGATAAACATTTAGAGATTATAACATAAATAGGATTTGTAATGCCCCGATGCGGAATATCAGAGCGATAAACAGTTAAATAAATAGTATAGAGCGAGAAATAGACATCAAACCATTGCACAAAATGGAATAATGCCAAATGATCCAAATTCATTAATAATTCCACTAAACTTCTATTACAATCACTAATTCAGAGCTAAAAATATGGGTCCAGAGTACTTTATTTAAATAAAAACAACTACAAACCAACTATTCAACTAACTATCTCCTAAAAGCTTTGGTTGTCGAAATGTAGGGTCACTCCTGCACTTGCTCATCCCCTTCCTCGTTCATGTGGTAATCCATCAGACTCACCTGAAACACATGAAATAAATTGCGCAGGATGAGCAATAATCGCCCAGTATGACTTAATATCTCGTGTAAACATGCATGCTTTAAGTGATTAATATAACGCCCCGACGCGGAATATCGGAGCGGAATTACAGTTATTAAATAGTACAGAGCGATAAATAGACATCAAACCATTGCACAATTAGAATAAAACTAAATGTAATCCAACTTCATTAATAATTCATTAACTAACTATTACAATCACTAATCAGAGCCAAAACTAGGGCCCAAAGTACTTTATTCAATTCAAACTATTACATAATGACTAATTGACGACTGACTAACTAACTACTAAACAGTGGTTGTTGAAAACGGGTCACTCCTGAGCATCCTCCTCAAGACCTTCCTCATGAGTGTGGTATTCCCCATCAGACTCACTTGAAACACATGAAATAATAACGTAGGATGAGCGATAAAACGTCTAGTAGGACTTAATATCTCGTATGAACAAGCATGCTTTAAATGATTAATGTCTTAAAAGGAAAGATAACTAGAGAGAATAGTCATGTAGAGCAAGTAACGATGGCAAGAGAACGATAACACTTGTACAGAGAAAATAGCACAACAAGTATAATGATAGATTAGCCATGTAATGATATAGCACGTAAAGTTGCACAACGGTGCACTAGTAAAGATAGCACTTGTAACGATTGCACTTGAATTGATAGCACTTGGATTGATTGTCACAGACTAAATCTTGATAGTATAATGGCACTGGATGTATGCCAACATCCTGATCATTTTTAACTCCCATGGGCAAATGGCACTTTTCAAGCGCTCTCCTCAAGACCAGATCGAGCCCTATTGCACTGGCATAGTCATGTTTCTTATCTTAGACAATCATATGGATGGCCAAATAGAGTACCAAGAATAGACGAGAATAGTAGACGAATAGACGAGAGTGTAGAGAGAAAGTGAACAGATGAGAGTAAAGAGATAGTAGATGAGATAGGGACATATTCGTAAAACAATGATAAATAAACGACAGTCACAGTTGCACAGCACTCAGTCGTGCGCCGGTAGTCTGGTAGAAGTCACAACCGCCCACTAGTCGTGCTATGAACATAGGCCAGATGGTCCGGCGTGATCCCGAGATAAGAAGGAAACATACTAAGGTCGTTTGGATCATACCGATCCCTAAAGGGTAACGGGTTTTAAGGGTACAACCAGCTCGTCGGCAATGGACGTACGCCAAAGCCAAGAAGACTTACAAAGGCCTTGACAAAGAGTCCCTGGTCCAGTCAGGAGTATTCCCAATGGAGAGGTGGTCCATGTCAAGAAAAAGTGTGTAACGAAACGTTGTCCGTCTTGCCTCGAGTCCTCGAAGGCAGAGGGACGCGATAACGGTGTACAAAGTACGCGAATAAAATGAAAACAAGTATCATTTAATAAATAGATAAATTTAAGTGATTAATTACACTTAATTATCAGATAGATTATTGAATAATTTAATAAGGTCTCTTTGCAAATAATAAGGTTTAGTGTGTGCAAGTGTAAAGTAATTATGAGAGCATGTATAATCGTGCGCATGACTTTTAATTTATTGAATTTATGTAAATATTACCAAATATTAATTTTCAGGTTAATACTAATCATAACAGCGCACAATTAAGGGTTAACTAGGGTTAAATGGTATAGAACAGGGGTATGTAAGTAAATACAAGTTTTGGCCGCATTCTTGAAATCGCAACGGAGGTCCCCGTCGCGTTTCATGTCGCGACGGGCGGTCTGGCCGCGTTCATTGAACCGGACGGGCTAGCGCAAACCAGGAGGAATCCGTGACGGCGCAGGCCGTCACATTTATAACGCGATGGACCGGCCGGTCACGACCCCTCTGAGATCGCGACGGGTCGAGCCGTCGCGATTTCAGAAGGGCGGCCCGACCCAGAAAAGGGGAAACAACCCTTTGTGGGTTTGGTCCTTCCCTCCCATGCATGATATAGGTCACTTCTAAAATCGATATAAAATCGCACGATGGTCCAAAAATTTTGAAACTAGTTTTAAATGAAAGAAGACATGTAGATCTATCAACAGGCATGAGTAATTAGAAAATAGACAAGTATTGGGCATGCTTTAATTAGGTTACATTTCGATGACCTAAAACATGCACAGTCATGGAAATTGATTTAATTCGCATAGGATGCATGATGAAAATTAGGGAAAATAGGATCATTAGAACCCTAACATCATGCAGTAACTATGATAAAAGTTTCGTGGCATGAGATCAAGTATATTCATGGATTGGAAATAAACATGTAGGTTCGGGTACATGGTGATGACAGAGATTATAGCATTTAATACTCTTACATGGAGCAACGAAATTTAGGGCAATCATGGGGCTTTGATAGAGGGGATCAAGGTCTTCTTAGGGTCAAGTTTAATTAGGTTAAGTTTGAGAGATTGTCTACCTTTTCTCACTGTTATGAAAACCTAGGGTTTGGACGAAGAAGAAGATGAAAAATCCCTTGCTTCAAGCTCCTTCCTCTCCTTACTTCTCGTCCTCAGCCTTCTCTCTTCATTCTCCAGAGCCCCAGCAACGAAAATGAGGCTTGGTAGGGACGAATTAGGGCTGTATTTTGTTGCTAATAGAGTCCTACCCTTCTAAACTCCTCCTTTCCATTAAACTCTGAATTTCTATAATTATCTCCCTATTTCTCTTCTTTATCTACCTAATAGGATTGGGAAGAGGGTTAATTCCATGGGCAAAGGGTTAGGATAGGCTTAGGTCTCTTTTTAGGATATTTACAAGCTATTTTAGTGATTATCTTGCCCCTTTTTAATTTACTTAATAATCAACTCCGAAATTAGGTAAAAGATCTCCCATCCAAAGATGGGCTCTTGGCTTTTTGGCCCATTACATCATGTGTGGACCATTTGTTGAACCCATTTACTAATTTAGCTTAATGGGTTTTTGCTTAATTCCCTTTTATTCCATTTATTCCTCCTTATTCTAATTTAATTCTATTTATCACATTTATTTAATTAAATTTTTATTTTATTTATGATTTAAAAATCAGAGTTGCTACAATTAATGTATTGTCAAGTAGGATAACTATAAAGTACGATCAAGTATAGTCACGAGAGTAATGTAACATTAGCAAGAGAACAATAGTACTTTTCACAAGAAAATAGCACAACAAACATGATAACAGATTGGCCATATAACGAGATAATATGTAACGCTTGCACAAAAGTGCACTAGTCGAGATAGCACGTTTGGTCGATCTTCTTGTCAACGAGAGAACATAGTATTGTGATTGATTGTCTTCAATTAAATCTTGATAGTATGGCACTTGGGTGTTATGCCGTAGACCATGATCATTGAACCCCCGCGAGTTATAGCCTTTCGGGCGCACCTCCCAGAACCAGATCGAGCCATTTATAATGTTGCCTGACATGATTATGTTTGTTATCTTAGACAATCGAAACGGATGGTCAAATAGAGTACCAAGAATAGATGAGAGTAATTGATGAATAGATGAGAGTATAGAGAGAATGTGAACAGATGAGAGAAATAAGATAGTAGATGAGATTGATGTCATATTTGTAAAACGACGATAAATGGTGATAATAACAGTTGCACAACACACGATCGTGTGCCGACAGTTGGTAGAAGTCACAACCGCCCAATAGCCGTGCTACGAACACAGGCCTGAGGTCCGGTATGATCTCAAGGTAAGAGAGAACAAACTAAGGTCGTTGGATCATGCTGATCCCTAAGGGTAAAATAGGTATTGATGGTACAACCCGCTCGTCGGCAACAGACGTCCGTCAAAGCTAAGGAGTCTTACAGAGGCCTTGACAAGGAGTTCCTGGTCTAGTCAAAAGTATTCCCAACAGAGAGGTCGTCCAAGCCAAGATAGAAGTGTGTATAGAAATGTTTGTTCGTCATATCTTGAGTACTCGAAGGTAGAGGGACGCGATAACGGTGTTCAAATCGAGCGAATAAAACGAAGACAAGTTCATTTAATAAAATAGGGAACTTTACATGAATAGTTGCACTAATTTACTAGATAGATTATTGAGTAAATTCAGTAAAGTCTCGTGGGAAAATATCACATTTGGTGTGTGCCAGTGAGAGAAAATCAATGACATCATGAGAGGATTGTGCACACATTTTATAATAATAAAATCATGTGATTATTCTCAAGAATTCATTAACACATTATTACTGTTCATAACAGTGTACTAGAAAGGTTAAACAATGATTATAGCACATGGTTAACCTAGTTAACATGAAAATTAGGGTTTCTGGTTTACACAGTAAGAATGCGACGGGTGTACCTGTAGCGTTCAAATCTCGATGGGCAGGTCGGTCACGTTCACAAGAACAGGGTTAGGCTAATCGATGAAGTTGTAATCATGACGGGGTGATCGGTCGTGATTTAGGCATTCTGTTCAGAACGCAACGTATCGGTCTGTCGTGTTAACGCCAATCGGTAGAGGGTATGAAGAATGTGACGTGTCGGGCCGTCACCTACATGTCGTGATGTACCCCTCTGTTGCGACCTTTTAAGAATCGCGACGGGTCGGGCCATCGCGTTCTCAGAGTGTAACGACCCCGAGAACCCGACCCTCGGCCCACGTCTAGGACCCAATTTTTGCGGTCACCGCCCACGGATCCGGAGACTCGGAAGGGCTATAATATAAATCTAATAGGATATGTAACGGAAGTAAACGTCAACTGCTAAACTAGAAGCGCACACGCGGAAACAGAAAGAAAAGCGAGACCGCTGCGTGCCGCTCTAAGTACAGTCCTAACACACACAACTAGTACAAGTAAAGGCAGGGGATAACAAGTCCCTTAGGGGCATACCCTGAGGGAAACGTACACTGAGAGGGGGAACCACTGCTAGCTACGGGGACCACGACTGCCGCCCCGTCTCCTCCGCTCGATGCGCGCCATGCCGCTGCTAAGAAGTCTCACCTGGGAAAAAGGAGGGATGAGCTTCACAACAGAAGCTCAGTAGGGACTACCAATCTCCTACTGGCTCTAACAGGCATAAGAATATATATCAATTAAATAACAGTTATATCTTCTACCTACGAACGGAAGTGCGGAAACAAAACTACAACTAGCGCGGTACGGAAGTACAACATGGTCGGAAACTCCGTACGACTGCTCGTCGTGACCACCACACAGCTAGCAAACACAGACAGAGGGAACTCCGCCCGGACAAGGAACACTAGCTATGGAAAACACTACCACTAGTCAACCGGTCAGCTGCGTCCACCGACGTCTTATCCTCGACCAAGGTCCTAACCCTCACGTCTCGTCAGAGCGAGGTAGGACACAAAGTACGCAATAGTAACTGTCGTAGTCTGGCCAAACTACGGTCCCACGTCTGGCCTCTCTAGGTGGTTCCGGGGCCACAAAGTGCGAGGCAGTGAGAAAAGGACTAGCTGGACTACGCCGGAAAGAACTCCCAAAACTGGCCTCGGCGTCCCAGTCCAACCACGAGAGCTCTGCAAACAACTCAACGTCGCTGTCCTAACCATCGTTTTCCCCTCTGCTCCAGAGTCCGCCTACTCGGCTGCCGACTCGAGCACGCTCGTAGTCCGGAGTACTCCCTCAACAGGCTCTCGAGGACGGGGGTCCCAGGCAATGGTAACAACCTCTCTACGGGACAAGCCCTCAAGTGCCGAGCATCGGACGACGACTAGTGTAGGACCATACTAGGGAACTAGCATAGGTGCCACGGGTACAGTAAAAGAGGAAACAATGTAGAATCCATAAAACATAGGACTTCGCAAGACCATAACCTGTCTCTCGGCTATAGTCACGACGCATCAGGCCGTCGCGACCTCGTCGCGACGCCCTACCCCGTCGCGACACTATCGCGGCGGCCCAAACCGACGCAACCAGGTCGCGATGCCCAAGAGCGTCGCGACTGGCCGGGCCGTCGCGACAAGAATGCGACCTCTATAGCGGTCGCGTCTTCAGCTGAGGGGGGTTCCAGAACAGCCCTCCCTGGAACCACCCCAAAAACACGGTACAAGCATTCCACAGGGGGAGGGGAGCATGCTCAACATGTATTGAAAGCTGTAAATCACCCAAAGCACCCTTAAAACCCTACAAACATGGATTTACGAGAATCTACGCTCGATGGAAACCTCACTCAAGCACGAGCATGGATTCCTCACACTCCCACGCCCCAAACCACGATGAAAACACTATCTCAAGGGGGAGGGGAGCATGCGAGGGCAAGAGGATCAAGGGGTCCCTACCTCCACAAGAAGAGCCGACCTGTTGGGGACTTCACATCGGAATGGCCACCTCCTCCTCTCTCCAAGCACCATGACCACATCCCCTACATGAACGGGACGCCACCACCTCAGCACGAGCACCACGAGCACGAAGAACGAGTGAGAAACTGCAAGGAAGCTCGAGAGGGAAAGAAGGGGGAAGAAGGGGAAGTGAGAGGGCGAGAGGGGGAGAATGGGGCATGGCTTCGGTTTTACACCGATGGCCCCCAAGACGCGACGGGGCAACCCGACGCGACAAAGCCCATGTCACGATGCCCATAGGCGCCGCGACCTTGTTGCGGCGCCCACCCACGGCGTGACCCCAAAAGCGGTCAAACCTCGAAGACCGGGAAAGCAAACGCGACGGCTGACCAGGTCACATCAACGTTGTACGCTTCTGACAACCGAAAAGACCATTTTGATAGACGGGACAACGGTCAGATCGGTCAGAAAAAGTAGTCGCGACGCATCCAGATGCCGCAACCAGAACGCGACGGCCTCCTCTGTTGCGACAAGAACGCGACGGCCGGGAGCGGTGCGACACAAAGCCTGTTGCGGCGGGTCTTGCTGGCGCGACCATGTCATGATCAGGGTGCCCGTCGTGACCCTGAGGACGGGGCCAAGGGCCCAAGAGGGCCGGGTCTTACATCCCACCCACCTTAAGACATTTCTTCCTCGAAATTAAAATAAACTCGGTCTCAAACCGGAAAGCAGTACAGGGAGAAATAACATACCAATCAATCAAACAAATAGGGGAACTGCTCTCGCATCTCATCCTTACGCTCCCAGGTGGCCTCGCCACCAACGCGATTCTCCCAAGGGACCTTCACTAGCGAAATCTGCCTCTGGCACAACTGCTGCACTCTGCGATCGACAACTCTGACCGGGTACTATAGCACTGACAAGTCTGGCGCTACCTCAAGCCGCGAGTAGTCCAACATGTGCGAAGGATCTGTGACGTACCTCCTGAGCTTGGAAACGTGGAAAACACTGTGCACACCTGCCAGCTCTGTCGGAAGACTCAACATGTAAGCCACCTCCCCGACCCTCTCTGTGATAGGGAAAGGCCCAATGTACCTGGGACTGAGCTTTCCCTTCCTGTCAAACCTCATAACACCCTTGGTCGGTGAGACCCTCAAGAACACAAGGTCACCTACACTGAACTGTAATGGCCTCCTGCGGACATCTGCATAACTCTTCTGCCTACTCTGTGCTGCCCGAAGCCTCTACCTGACAAGACTGACCGTGTCTGCACACTGCTGCACCAACTATGGTCCCAAAAGCTGCCTCTCTCCGACCTTGAACCAGTGAAATGGTGTCCTGCACGGGCGACCATACAAAGTCTCGTACAGTGCCATTCCGATGCTCGAGTGATAAATGTTGTTATACGCAAACTCTATCATCGGAAGGTGCGACTCCCAGGTGCCACTACAGTCCAAACAACACGCTCTCAGCATATCCTCCAAAGTCTGAATGGTCCTCTCTGACTGCCTGTCTGACTGTGGATGATATGTCGTGCTCAACCTCAACTCTGTGCCAAGAACCCTCTGTAAACTGCGCCAGAATCCTGATGTGAACCTCGGATCTCTGTCGGAGACGATCAAAACTGGGGTTCCGTGCAACGGAACAACTCTGTCCACGTATAGCCTGGTTAACCTGTCTACTGACCACGACATTCTGACTGGAATAAAATGTGCTGTCTAAATGGTCCCCTCTGACTGCCCGTCTGACTGTGGATGATTGCCGTGCTCAACCTCAACTCTGTGCCAAGAGCCCTCTGCAAACTGTGCCAGAACCCTGATGTGAACCTCGGATCTCTGTCGGAGACGATCGAAACTGGGGTTCCGTGCAACGGAACAACTCTGTCCACGTACAGCCTGGCTAACTTGTCCACTGACCACGACATTCTGACTGAAAGAAAATGTGTTGCCTTAGTCAAACGATCCACGATCACCCAGATACCATCGTGCCTCTGCAGAGTATGGGGCAAACCAACTACAAAGTCCATGGTGATGTTGTCCCACTTTCACTCGGGAATGGGCAACGATTGCAGCTCACTACTAGGATGCTGATGCTCAGCCTTCACCTGCTGACAGGTAAGGCACCGAGCGACAAACTCCGCCATGCCCCTCTTCATTCCTGGCCACCAGAAGAACCTCCTCAAGCAATGGTACATCTTGGTGGAACCAGAATGAATAGCATACCTCGATCTATAAGCCTCTGACAAAAGCGCCTGGCACGCATCCTCAGGAACATATAGCCTGCCTTTGAATCTGACCTCACTGTCCTCGTCCAGCTCAACATCTGGTATCTGCAAGATATCTGCCAACTCTGAGTCTGCCTACTGCGCTTGCAACACCTGCCGGTACACTAACGGACGAACTGACAAGCTGGTCATCACTGCTCGGTCTCTGCGCCTCGATGGGTAGAGCACTCTCTGGGACAGCTCCTCGAACAGCCTCCACTCTCTGACCATCATCTAACTCAAGTGAACGTGCCTGTTCAAAGCATCGGCTACGACGTTAGCCCTTCCTGGGTGATAGGTGAGGGTAAGGTCGTAGTACTTCAAATACTCCATCCATCTACGCTACCTCGAGTTCAAATCCCTCTGAGTGAAAATATACTGCAAACTCTGATGGTTGGTGAAGATCTCGAACGCTTCTCTATACAAATAGTGCCTCCACAACTTGAGAGCGAACACCATTACTGCCAACTCCAAGTCGTGGGTGGGGTAGTTCTCCCCATACTTCTTGAGCTGTTGAGAAGCATAGGCAATGACCCCACCATGCTGCATCAGCACGACACCCAAACCTGATCTTGACGTGTCGGTGTAGACCACGAAGCCTCCACTGCCCGACGGCAAGACCAACACTGGCGCTGAAGTCAACCTCGTCTTTAGTGCTCGGAAGCTCCGCTCACAGTCCTCTGACCAAACAAACCTGACGTCTAGCCTCGTCAACCTGGTCAACGGCTCAGCAATCCTGGTAAAATCCTGGATGAACCTCCGGTAGTAACTTGCCAAGCCCAGAAAACTGCGAACCTCTGACACTGATGTGGGCTGCTCCCACGACAACACTGCCTCCACCTTGGCAGGGTCCACTGCCACACCAGAACCTGAGATCACGTGCCCGAGAAAGTGCACCTCCCTCAGCCAAAATTCGCATTTGTTGAACTTCGCATACAGTCGGTGACTCTGTAGGGTCTCTAGCACGATCCTCATGTGCTCCTCGTGCTCCTCCTCAGAAGCCGAGTAGACCAAGATGTCATCCACAAAGATGACCATGAACCGATCTAGGTACTCACTGAACACCCTATGCATCAAATCCATGAAAGCTGCCGGTGCGTTAGTCAGCCCAAACGGCATCACGACGAACTCGAAGTGACCGTACCTGGAACGAAAATCCATCAAGCCAACATCTGACTCTCTGATCCTCATCTGATAGTAACCGGATCTCAAGTCAATCTTCGAGAAAACTCTGGCCGACTGCAACTGGTCAAACAGATCATCGATCCTCGGTAACGAGTACTTGTTCTTCACTGTAACTTGGTTCAACTGCCGATAATCGATGCACAAACGCAGACTACCATCCTTCTTCCTTACAAACAAAACAGGCGCTCTCCACAGCGAACGACTCGGACGAATGAAGCCCAGCTCAAGCAACTCCTGCAACTGGCGCTTCAACTCGCGCAACTCTGCCGGAGCCATCTGGTAAGGTGCCTTGGACAAAGGCATCGTACTGGGGCAAAAGCTCAATGGAGAACTCTACCTCCCGCTCAGGCGGCAAACCAGGTAGATCCTTCGGGAACACATCAGAGAACTCAGAAACAACCGACACATCAAAAACTGACGATCCGCTAGGCTCCAAGGAACAAACAGAAGCAAGGTACGCTACACAGCCATCACGGATCAAATGACGAGCTCTACAAAAGGAAATAAATGGCCGACGGGTAGACCGGATACCTCGGAAGCAGAGTGTTGAACCACTCTTATTTTTTACCCTTATATTTTGGTGATAACAAAACTTATGAATAATTAAATATTATTAAATATATTTAATATCATGTTTTCCTAATAAATATAAATTTATGGTATTTTGGTGATAACAAAACTCATGATTAATTAAATATTATTAAATATATTTAATATCATGTTTTCCTAATAAATATAAATTTATGGTATTTTGGTGATAACAAAACTTATGACTAATTAAATATTAAATAAATTTAATATCATATTTTTCTAATAAATTAAATATCATATTTTTCTAATAAATATAAATTTATGGCATTATTGCTGTGTGATTTGCACTGAAAAGCTAAATTGATGTCTATTCAATATACATCGATTTCAGTTCACAAAGTTCCACATTGATTCCCTTGAAGATATGGATTTCACTCAAACATTGATTTACTTGAAAACGTGGATTTCACTCAAACATTGATTTGCTTGAAAACATCGATTTCACTTAAACATCGATTTGCTTGAAAACATCGATTTCACTTAAACATCGATTTGCTTGAAAATATCGATTTCACTTAAACATCGATTCTAACAGATTTTACTTAAATATTGATTTGCTTGAAAACATCGATTTCACTTAAACATCAATTCGTTTGAAAACATGGATTCTGTTCAAACATGGATTTCACTTAAACATCGATTCGCTTGAAAACATGGATTCCCTTGCAAACATGGATTTCACTTAAACATGGATTCCCTTGAAAACATGGATTCTCTTGCAAACATGGATTTCACTTAAATATGGATTCTGTTCAAACATAGATTTCAACTTAAACATCGATTTCCTTTATATTTCAAAATATTTTTTACATCTAGTGAAAAGTCAAATATTCTTGATTTGCGTAATCTTCTATCTTTCTAACAGGAGATCTTTATGCTTATCTCTCTAGATCTCTTCCTTCCTGTAAACAAAAAAGGGGGTTACTTACTACTTCTGGGTGACAACAGGAGACATAGAAGTATGGGTCTTTTTTAACATAAACACTCTTTGATCTAAACACTTTCTTCTATGCTTGCAGACCTCGAAGACGACCAAGTGGCTGACAGTCAGAAGAAGAATAGAAAAATCAGCAACGACTAGAAGAGTTCCAACGGATCTATTCAAAGCTACTCATATAAAAGATGAAGCAAGACTGAAGAACAAAGAGAGAGCTTTCCTGAAGATCTTTAAAGGAGTATACATCTAGTGAAGAACCTGAACTCCAGATACACTCAAAGAAAAAGAGAGAAAGAGCCCGAGCCCAAGAAGAAGTGCTCAAGCATCTGAAGCCTCCAAGCTTCAAGCTCCTTCTCCTCTCTTCACTCTCTCTCTGTGCTCATTGTAATTCCCGGGGAGAGTCATTTGCTGAGAGTTTTTGGGTTAGAGTCTATTCTTGTAAAACTCTCAGTTTTGTTCTTTCTTTTCTAATAAAGATTTCTGTCCAGCTGTAGGACTGTATACAGTGTAGAACCTAGCTAGGGGTTTAAGTCTAGCAGAACCGCACTGAAGTTTGTACCAGGAGGTTGGCTTCTTGCCCTGTAAGAGAAGTGGGCTGCCTTCTTGCCCGGGAAAGAGAAGAAGACCAACTGGGGTGCTGGGTGTTGTATTGTCCTTGAGGGGGACTGTACCATTGGTTAGTAAAATCCCAAGAGATTGCTTGGGGAATGAACGTAGGACTTCCATGTGGGAAGGGCCGAACCAGGATAAATTCCTTGTGTTCTTTGTGTGATTGTTTATTTGCTTCCGCACTGCTACTCTCTATCACACTCAACTAACCAAACTTTCAAGTGATAATTTTCTGTGTTTAAGTTTCTATTTCAGATTTCAGAAAACCTATTCACCCCTCCCTCTAGGTTAGCTTGTTGCCGTACCAAAAGGGCCAACACAGAGAACGGGCGCTCCAAGTATCCTAAATCGAACGGTCTTCCACTGACAATCAACCACAACTGAGTGGGCCTTCAACCAGTCCATGCCCAGGATGACGTCAAAGTCATGAAGCTGCAATGCGTACAACCTGGCTGCCAACTGGTGCCTCTCAACCTCAACGGTGACACCCTCCAGGTAACCGAAAGAACACATATAGTCACCGGACGGGAGATCGACCATCACGTCACACTGCCTCTCAGGTGTGTGACGAACTAGAGACTCGTAAAACTCCTCGGAAACAAAACAGAGAGAAGCACTGGGGTCAACTAAAACATGAGCAGCTCTACCAAGGATAGGCAGAGTACCTATAACCAGGTTCAATGCCTCGGCCTGCTCCCTGGTGAGTGCCATCACACGACCGCGACCACACCCACGCTGCGGTGCCTGTTGGGGTTGCTGCTACTGCGGTGGCTGCTGGTGCTGAGGAAACTGCTATTGCTGGTGCGGCTGGTACTGCTGCGGTTGTTGAAACTGCAGAAACAGTTGAGGCTGCTGCTGGTACTGCCCCTGCTGCTGCTGACGGGGTGCCTGCTGCTGGGGAGGGTACTGGTACTGTGGTAGCTACTGCGCGTACTGTACTGGCTACTACTGCTGTGGAACCTGCCCCATCAGGCAATCCCTCCTGAAGTGGCCCGATAAACCACAAGTGTAGCAAACTGCCTCCTGTATGTCCTACTCAGCTCCCTGCTGGACTGACTGCTCTGCAAACCTGGACTGACGCCTCTACTACTGGCTCCATCCACCCCTGCGAGTAGACAACTGCCTGAACTTCGAGCGAACTCCGGAGCTGTCGGAACTGCCCGAGCCTGAGGAAGAGGAAGTCGTGCTACCACGACTCCCGGTGGGACGCTGGTACGGCGAGGATCTGGAAGAGGCTCCTCTCTGCTGCTGCTGCTGGGGTTGCCAAGTCTCCCTCTCCAAGGCGGTGGCCTTAGCCACGGCCTCTCCTAAGGTGGTACACATGTGAGCTGTCACGCCCCACCTCAGGTTTGGTCTCTAATCTGCGATGAACCTCTCTGCACACGCCTGCTAACTGCCAACGACATGAGGAACATGCCTCAACAACCAGACGAACTTCTAGTGGTACTGAGAAACTGAGAGATCGCCCTGAACCAACTCGTGGAACATGTCTCATCTCTCACGTCGAGCGTAGTTAGGGAAGTACTCGCCGTGAAAGACATCCAAGAACCGCTGCCAACTAATCTGATCCAACTGCTGCCCATGGAAGTGAGTCTGCCTCTGAACTCTCCACCACTCACGGCTGCTCCCTTGAGCTGGTACAACGCCAGTCTAACCTGGTCCTCCTTGACGCACTCCATGGTCTCAAACGTGCGCTCCAACTCGTGTGTCCAACTCTCTGCCTTGTTTGGATCATACTCACTGGAGAACATTTGTAACGACCCAGAATCCGCATTACCAGTAACAACCAGTAACCCGAATTCTGACCCACTAACCCACGAGACAAGCTCGGAAGGGTAGGAAGTGCAAGTCCGAGGAGACTATATGTAAGAAGATACACACCATGCAAAGCAGTAAAATTCCACTATATGAACATATCATATACAACTCAGAGTCTGAGCAAAGTACAGAGTACAGAAGTACAACAAAAAGGTACTACTCACTGCAGCTAGGGAGCACCAACACCGGAGTGGCTAGACTCGCCTGGAACGGGAGTCGACGAAGACTCACCTGAAAGGGAAGGGAGTGAGTCTCAAGAAAGAGACCCAGTAGGGAAAAGTAACCCCACCGGCTACAGAACTAAAGTGCGGAAAGTAAAAACTGAAAGTAAGTGCACGTCGCACCACAACACAAAACTATAAACCACGCGGCTCAGTAGCACACACTCACACACACATAGTAAGTAGGACTCAGCTAGGGTCTGTGGCTCGGCGTCCCGTCACCACAGAGGCTCTCAACCCCAGCCACGTGTGCACACTACAGACGCTCTCTCTCGCGTCTGGTCCACAACCGGTTTTTCCCCTACGCTTGACCCTAGCGGTAGAGAAGGGGCTCCACGGAGACCGGCTCAAAACCACCACAAGGAGTACGCACAGGACAGAGTCGCACTCGGCGTCCTGGCTCACTAGTGGAGGACAACCACACGCTAGTCGTCTAGACGGAGTCGCACCCACGCCTAGGTAACACAACAGAAATGGGTACACGGTAACGCAACGCGCGTACAACAGACGGAACACACTCAACGTCTGAAACCCCGTACAGTAAGTAAACATCTCGTGCCACAAACAACTACTCAAATGCACAGGCGAAGTCACACTCTAAGCCTGGCCCACTTGTGCTATTAGGGCGGACATCACATGTCAATCGCCTCTAAACACACAACTCAAGTCTACTGGGAGTCAGGAGATTAACGGCCACATCGATTGCCGCCAATATGAGGTAAACGACACTCACCATGTTGTTTATCCTGATTAAACGGCAATCGACCTTGTCGTTTAAATCACCCCTGAAGATCTCAACGTCAACAGATGTGGACGTTGATATCTTCAGTCCCCCATACCCAGAACTGAACCGAATTAGTTCCAATGGGCAGAAAAACTCAACCGAATTTCGACTGATGGAAGGAAACACTCCCTCTCATCAATCCAAACTACCAGAACATTAAAACTAAACAGTCTAACGCCTAGATTGTCCAATTTACCCAAATTCCGGCATGATATAACCCAAACCCTAAACCATGATTTGCACACCAATTCACTTAATTGGGCATGCTGGTTTGCTGGGGAAGGTTATAGAGGTTAAGTCCCTACCTCAGAAAGCCTTAATAATCCCCAAACAGCCACCAATCACGCCGGATCTCCCCGAAGACTCCGCGCGAATCACACCAAAATCTCGCGTTTCCCGCCCGATCAAGCAACGCCACACGATCCAGGGGCTTCCCACGAACTCAAATCACCCAACAGAAGCTAAGGAAATGGATAAAAGCTAAGGTGGGAGAAAGGAGAGGAAAGGAGAAAGATGGTTTCTGCTCTCGGGCTGCCCTATTTCAACAGGCCCGACCAGTCGACGTCAACATCTCTGGTCGCCTACTGAACCGCCAACAGACTGCCGTCCAGATCTCATGTCGTTGAGTTCAACCTCAGACATCCACATCGCTGGACGCTGACTCTGACTCAACGGCAAGCCCTGGCCGTCAACCACACAGAACCACTACAAACCCAATAAGGATCCACTAAAGACCCGAAACCTTACAGCCCTCCCCCCTTAAGGAATTTTGCCCTCCAAATTCAAACAACACAAGGAAAGAAGACTCACCAAAGAGGTACGGAAACTGCTCGCGCATCTCGTCCTCCCGCTCCCATGTCGACTCACCACCGGAGTGCCGCTGCCACGCAACACGAACTAAAGGGATTGCCTTGTTCCTCAACCTCTGAACTCGGTGATCCTCAATGTGCAACGGAAACTCTGGTACAGTCAACACTAGAGTCACCTCAGACCACTCTGCACTCTGCAGAACGTGAGACTCGTCAGAAAGATACCTCCGAAGCATCGACACGTGGAACACATCGTGTACTGCTGCCAACTCTGACGGAAGCTCAAGTCTGTACGCCAAACCTCCGACACGCTCAGTAATGGTAAAAGGCCCAATAAAGCGAGGACTCAACTTTCCACGCTTACCGAACCTCACCACTCCCTTCATAGGAGACACACGAACAAACACCTGGTCTCCTACCTGAAACTCGAGCGGTCGTCTGTGCTGATCTGCATAACTCTTCTGTCGACTCTGAGCTGTCTGAAGCCTCTGCCTCACAAGCTGAACAACCTCAACTGCCTGCTGTACCAACTCCGGCCCCGTGACAACTCGCTCGCCAACCTCGAACCAGTCAAGAGGAGTGCGACACGGTCGTCCGTACAAAGCCTCATATGGTGCCAAACCGATACTGGAGTGATAACTATTATTATATGCGAACTCGACCAACGGCAAGTGAACTGTCCACGACCCCTGCCACTCCAGACAACAAGCTCTAAGCATGTCCTCCAAAGTCTGGATAGTCCACTCTGACTGACCGTCTGACTGAGGGTGGTAGGCGGAACTAAAAGCCAACTCTGTCCTCAAAGCTCTCTGGAAACTGCTCCAGAACCCAGAAGTGAAGCGAGGATCCCTATCTGACACAATAGAGATCGGCACTCCATGCAAAGGAACAATCCGCTCTACGTACAACGCGGCCAACCTACTCACACCCCAACTAGTCCTGACAGGCAAGAATCTGGCAGTCTTCGTCAATCTGTCCACAAGAACCCAAATGCTGTCAAAACCTCCAGCTGTCCTCGGCAAACCACAAACAAAGTCAGTCGTCACGTGGTCCCATTTCCACATCGGAATCTCTAACGGCTGTACAAGTCCTCCTGGACGCTGATGTTCGGCCTTCACCTACTGACAGACCAAACACCTGGCAACAAAAGCCGTTATGTCTCTCTTCATCCCAGGCCACCAAAACTGACGTCTCAACCTGTGATACATCTTGGTCGCTCCTGGATGAATAGAGTACCTGGAACCATGTGCCTCCTACAACACAACTCTCCTGATAGACTCCTCAACAGGAACATAGAGTCTATCTCGGAACCTAACAGTCCCGTCCTCACAAAGCTCAACCTCTGGAAGAAGCAACACACTGCACAACTCGGGATCTGCCTGCTGAGCCTCAGCAACCTGTCTCACAACGGCGGGAGCTGCTAACAAACTGCCCAACACACACTGCCGACGACTGGACGAAACTCTGAAAGACCCCTATGTCGCAGACTGCCACAACTGCCACTCTCTAAGCATCAGATGACTCATCTGTGCTTTCCTACTCAAGGCATCTGCAACTACATTCGCCTTTCCAGGCTTATACTCAATGCTGAAATCATAGTCTTTCAGATATTCCATCCATCGACGCTGCCTCATATTCAGATCCCTCTGAGAAAACACATATCTCAAGCTCTGGTGGTCGGTACGGACAACAAAACTCACTCCGTACAGGTAAAGACGCCAAATCCGCAAAGCAAACACCACCGCTGCAAGCTCTAGGTCGTGGGTCGGGTAACTCTCCTCGTGGGGCTTAAGCTGGCGAGACGCATAAGCCACCACTCGGCCCTGCTGCATCAGAACCGCACCCAAACCAACACCTGAAGCATCTGTGCAAACCTCAAAACCCTCCTCACCTGAAGGTAAGGCAAGAACTGGCGCCGACGTAAGTAGTCGTTTCAACTCTATGAAACTCTGCTCACACTGCTCCGACCACACAAACGGAATTCCCTTTCTCGTCAACCGAGTCAAGGGTGCAGCAACCTGAGAAAAGTCTCGAACAAACCTGCGGTAGTAACCTGCCAAACCCAGAAAGCTACGAATCTCAGACACAAATCTGGGACTCTCCCACTGCAAAACTGCCTCAACCTTCGCTGGATCCACAGAAACTCCCTCACCCGAGATCACGTGTCCCAAAAAGTGAACCTGTTGTAGCCAAAACTCACACTTACTAAGTTTGGCATACAACTGGTGCTCTCGTAAAGTCTGCAACATGATCCTCAGGTGCTCGGCGTGCTCCTCCTCCGAAACGGAGTACACCAGAATGTCGTCAACAAACACTACGACAAACCGGTCCAAGAACTGGTGGAACACCCGGTGCATCAGATCCATGAAGGCTGCTGGAGCATTGGTGAGCCCAAACGGCATCACCAAAAACTCAAAGTGTCCATATCTGGTCCGAAAAGCAGTCCTCTCTATGTCAGAATCTCTAATCCGCAACTGATAGTAGCCTGACCTCAAGTCAATCTTCGAGAAGACACGAGCAGACTGAAGCTGATCAAAGAGATCATCAATCCTAGGCAGAGGATACCTATTCTTGATGGTCACTTGATTTAGCTTCCTATAATCGATACACAATCTCAGGCTACCATCCTTCTTCCGGACAAACAAAACAGGTGACCCCCACGGAGAAAAGCTAGGACAAATATAGCCCTTCTCCAACAACTCCTCAAGCTGCCTCTTCAACTCCCTCAACTCCGCTGGTGCCATACGGTACGGTGCCTGTGCAAAAGGTACAGTGCCAGGAACCAACTCTACAGTAAACTCAATCTCTCTCTCTGGTGGTAGACCAGGCAACTCTTCCAGAAAAACATCCGGAAACTCACTCACTACGGGAATGTCTCCCACTCCCGAGGCAATCTGGTCAAGAGTCACTGCAGAAACTAGGAAACCCTGACAACCAGAAGCAAGTAATCTCCCTGCCCTCAAAGCAGAAACTAAAAAGCGAGAAGTAAGAGGTACGATACCCTGGAAGTAGAACGCCGCTTCCCCCGGTATCCACAAGTGCACCCTCTTCTTCTGGCAATCCATCACTGCACCATACCGCTCTAACCAGTCCATACCCAAAATCACATCATAGTCATGCAACTGCAAGGCGAACAGACGGGCTGACAACCACTGATCCTGCAACTGCACAGGTACCTCCTCGAGACAGTAGGACGTAAGGACAAAGTCCCCCGTCGGCAACTCTACTGCTAACTCAACAGACTCTCCCGAACTCAACTCTCCAAGGGAGTCTAAAAAGTCCTCAGACACAAAAGAGTGAGAGGCACCGGAATCAAATAAGACTCTAGCTGCACAACCAAAAACTGAAATAGTACCTTCCACCAGGTGAGCTGCCTCCGCGTCTGCACGGGTCAAGTGAGTAACACGACCTCTACCTCTCGACCCACCAGAACCTCCGGTCTGCTGACGCTGCTGCACTGGTGCCTGCTGCTGCTGCTGCTGCTGCTGCACTCGGGGCTGTGACTGGGTCTGCTGCTGCGGCACACGAGGTAACAAAGGACAATCTCGCGCCATGTGACCCATCTGGTCACACCGGTAACACTGACCAGCAAAAGTACGATGTACCTGCTGCGAAGACTGACCTGTCGGCTGTTGAACACTCCCAACCGACTGCTGCCTCTGCTCTGCCTGCCTCCTATCACGCCGAAACTTCCTCCGAGATCCTGACTTCGCCGTCGTCCCAGTAGAAGTGGACGCGTAGGAAGTCGTAGTCCTCGGGGTCGTCTGCACAGTACCCTGCTGCTGGTGAGGCTGAGAAGGAACTACCTGTGCCTGAACCTCTGCGCTCCGAGCACGGGTCCGTAAAGTGTCTGCCTCCAACGCTGCCGCTGTCTGATAGGCCGCGTCCAAGTCTGTAACGCGTGCAACTATCAGCGCATGTCTGAGCTCTGGCCTCAAGCCTCTCACAAACTGCTGAGTCCTCAGACCCTCATCTCCCATAATCTGCGGAGCATAACGCCCTAGCTCCACAAATCTGGCCCTGTACTGCACCACAGTAGAGTCCCTCTGCTGCAAGTCCAGGAACTGGTACAACCTCTCCGTCCGGACGTAAGTAGGACAGAAGGCTCTCTCAAAGGAAACGACAAACTCCTACCACGGAATCTGCCTAAGTGGGTGAGACTGAAAGGTAGTCTCCCACTCAGCGGACCACCAAGTCAACGCCTGCACCTGCAACTGATAACTGGCTAACAGCACTCGCTCCTCGGGAACACACTCCATGGAACGAAAAATCAGCTCCACTGCATCTAACCATGCACGTGCTGCATCTGGATCATGCTGGCCCAAAAACTGAGGAGGCTGAAACTGCAAAAACTCCCTCAACACCCTCCCAGTACCACCCTGAGGTACCGGCGCGTCACGGTGCTGAGCAACAAACTGAGCCATCCCATCAAGAAAATGAGTCATGTCTAATCCCTGAGCTACCTGAGGTGGAGGTGGCGGCGGCGGAACAATACCACTATGCGCATCCTGTGGCAAAGGCTGCGTCTGCTGAGGTGGCGGAGCATCTCCAACCTCCGGACGAGTCGCCTGCTCGGCTACTCCCTCTCTAGGACGTCGCCTAGGAGCCATAGAACTATACACAAAACAAAAATATACACATAAATACACTAACTAACTCTGGGCTACATAGCTGCAACTGTACTCTTTATACTCTGAGTTAACATGATGGGTATTTCCTTATATATATCTCATCAGACCAGGCTCTGATACCAAACTTTAACGACCCAGAATCCGCATTACCAATAACAACCAGTAACCCGAATTCTGACCCGCTAACCCACGAGACAAGCTCGGAAGGGTAGGAAGTGCAAGTCTAAGGAGACTATATGTAAGAAGATACACACCATGCAAAGCAGTAAAATTCCACTATATGAACATATCATATACAACTCAGAGTCTGAGCAAAGTACAGAGTACAGAAGTACAACAAAAAGGTACTACTCACTGCAGCTAGGGAGCACCAACACCGGAGTGGCTAGACTCGCCTAGAACGGGAGTCGACGAAGACCCACCTGAAAGGGAAGGGAGTGAGTCTCAAGAAAGAGACCCAGTAGGGAAAAGTAACCCCACCGGCTACAGAACTAAAGTGCGGAAAGTAAAAACTGAAGTAAGTGCACGTCGCACCACAACACAAAACTGTAAACCACGCGGCTCAGTAGCACACACTCACACACACACAGTAAGTAGGACTCAGCTAGGGTCTGTGGCTCGGCGTCCCGTCACCACAGAGGCTCTCAACCCCAGCCACGTGTGCACACTACAGACGCTCTCTCTCGCGTCTGGTCCACGACCAGTTTTTCCCCTACGCTTGACCCTAGCGGTAGAGAAAGGGCTCCACGGAGACCGGCTCAAAACCACCACAAGGAGTACGCACAGGACAGAGTCGCACTCGACGTCCTGGCTCACTAGTGGAGGACAACCACACGCTAGTCGTCTAGACGGAGTCGCACCCACGCCTAGGTAACACAACAGAAACGGGTACACGGTAACGCAACGCGCGTACAACAGACGGAACACACTCAACGTCTGAAACCCCGTACAGTAAGTAAACATCTCGTACCACAAACAACTACTCAAATGCACAGGCGGAGTCACACTCTAAGCCTGGCCCACTTGTGCTATTAGGGCGGACATCACATGTCAATCGCCTCTAAACACACAACTCAAGTCTACTGGGAGTCAGGAGATTAACGGCCACATCGATTGCCGCCAATATGAGGTAAACGTCACTCACCATGTCGTTTATCCTGATTAAACGGCAATCGACCTTGTCGTTTAAATCACCCCTGAAGATCTCAACGTCAACATATGTGGACGTTGATATCTTCAGTCCCCCATACCCAGAACTGAACCGAATCAGTTCCAATGGGCAGAAAAACTCAACTGAATTCCGACTGATGGAAGGAAACACTCCCTCTCATCAATCCAAACTACCAGAACATTAAAACTAAACAGTCTAACGCTAGATTTTCCAATTTACCCAAATTCCGGCATGATATAACCCAAACCCTAAACCATGATTTGCACACCAATTCACTTAATTGGGCATGCTGGTTTGCTGGGGAAGGTTATAGAGGTTAAGTCCCTACCTCAGAAAGCCTTAATAATCCCCAAACAGCCACCAATCGCGCCGGATCTCCCCGAAGACTCCGCGCGAATCACACCAAAATCTCGCGTTTCCCGCCCGATCAAGCAACGCCACACGATCCAGGGGCTTCCCACGAACTCAAATCACCCAACAGAAGCTGAGGAAATGGATAAAAGCTAAGGTGGGAGAAAGGAGAGGAAAGGAGAAAGATGGGTTCTGCTCTCGGGCTGCCCTATTTCAACAGGCCCGACCAGTCGACGTCAACATCTCTGGTCGCCTACTGAACCGCCTACAGACTAACGTCCAGATCTCATGTCGTTGAGTTCAACCTCAGACGTCCACATCGCTGGACGCTGACTCTGACTCAATGGCAAGCCCTGGCCGTCAACCACACAGAACCACTACAAACCCAATAAGGATCCACTAAAGACCCGAAACCTTACAACATTGGTGGCCGGAGACGCAAGAACCTCTCAAGGAGAGCGGTCCTATCGTCGAGGACCATCGCTCTCCACCGACCGGCCCGGGTACTCCCAGTACCCGACGGTTGCTGACCTACTGGTTGCTCCACCTCTGGCTCTACCTACTGCTCTGGTACCGCTGGGGGAGGTACTGGAGGCTAACTACCTGTTGTTGCCTGCCCGGGCTGCCACGTTCCCTGGTACAAGTTCCTGAAGAACTGCTCTGCCAAGGGAAACCAGTCTGCGTACTGCTGTGGCTGGGGCTGGTACTCCTGCTGCTGCTGCACCCTGAGGCTGTGCCATTGACTCCTCTGCTGACACCTCCTCCTGGACCTGTCCCTACGCGGGCATATCGGACTCATCCTACTGCTCAATCAGCTCTTTGGCCTACTTACGCCTGCGCGGAGCCATATCACTGTACGACACACAACCAACAAGGTTAACGATACCAACTCGAGCAGCTAGCAGTGTACTCGCACTACTTTTGGGACTTTCCATCGCAGTTTAAATCCACTACAAGTCCTGTCAGACTCTAGCTTTGATACCAACTGTAACGACCCCCGAGAACCCGACCCTTGGCCCACGCTGAGGACCCGATTTTTGTTGCCCAGCTAGCTAGCCCAGAGGGGGGGGGGGTGAATGGGTTATTAAAAAATTGATCTTTGAATAAAACCTATTCACTTAAAGGATTACACAACAACTTAAACAAACGTTAGAGTTGGACAAAATAAGACAGCAAACGCACATAAGCATAACCACAAGACACAAGGGTTTTATCCTGGTTCAGAACTCCTCTCCACAGGAGACCTACGTCCAGTCCCTGAGCAATGCCTCAGGATTTCACTAATTAGGGTACTATCCCCCTCACGGATCCTTACACCCAGCCTCAACTGGTCTTCCTTCAACTTGAAGAGAAAAACAACCACCCTGGATACCACCAGGTCTTCCTTCACAGAAGGGTACAAAACACAGAAATGAAGTTTAAGAACAAGCTTCAGACACTAGCTTAATCAGCTGCAAGCTGAAGCAAACAAGCCTCAAGAGAGAAAGAGAATTTTACACTAGTTTCTCTCCAAAGACTACACAGGCTCTCACAGGAATTTGTTGTTTGAACACTGAGAGCTAAAGAGCTAAGAGGACAATTCGAATGGACGCTTCGCTCTTTCTTGGAACTCAGAAGACTAGAAGAAATGGTGTTGCTCGCTTTTTCTGTGTGTTTTTCTCTTCTCAGTCTTGAGTCTCGTATTTAAGCTTCTTCTTGAAATTTGAACGTTAAGAGAACTGTTGTCTCTCATCCAGGTGTACGTTAGACTGGTCACCACGGAAGCTTCTGATCTTCAGTCTTTTATCCTTTAGTACACGCCAAAAAAATGTTTTAGAATCTTATATATTGTATCCAACGTTGTACAGATGAGTCTTGTCAGATATCTGCGAGCATATCAACAATAAATAGAGGACAGCTGGGACTGCCGTCGATTGTTAGTTGCAGATGGAACAGATATTGCAATATATAGCAAAGCTCCCTTCTGTCTAAAAAGTACGTAGACAGAGTAGCATAAAAATGGAAGATATTGTCTGCATGCATGGGAGATACGATCAGAGAGCATTTAATGCGTAACAGTCAACAAATGGGATATGACTTTGACTTTTCAACACTATTAAAAAGCATTTTATTGATACAGTAAGAAAGTTGATATGAACACTCCCGATGACTTATGAAATCGTTATACGATAACAGACAAATCGTTATGACAGAGCATTATCAAATTATAATGATGAAATCGTTATGAGTTATAGCAAATCGTTATAAACACTTATCAAGTTGTTTATGAACTCTAAAGAAATCGTTATGAATCATGGCAAGTCGTTCTGATTCTGAAGAAATCGTTACAGCTATCAAGTCGTTACGAGTTTCAAAGAAATCGTTACGAAAACTAGTGAAATCGTTACAGCTATCAAGTCGTTACGAGTTTCAAAGAAATCGTTACGAAAACTAGTGAAATCGTTACAGCTATCAAGTCGTTACGAGTTTCAAAGAAATCGTTACGAGAACTGAAGAAATCGTTACAGCTATCAAGTCGTTACGAGTTTCAAAGAAATCGTTACGAGAACTGAAGAAATCGTTACAGCTATCAAGTCGTTACGAGTTTCAAAGAAATCGTTATGAAAACTAATGAAATCGTTACAGCTATCAAGTCGTTACGAGTTTCAATGAAATCGTTACGAGAACTGAAGAAATCGTTACGGCTAAAGAGTCGTTGCGAGTTCTAAAGAAATCGTTACGAGGTCTAAAGAAATCGTTACGACTAAAGAGTCGTTGCGAGTTCTAAAGAAATCGTTACGAGGTCTAAAGAAATCGTTACGGCTAAAGAGTCGTTGCGAGTTCTAAAGAAATCGTTACGAGGTCTAAAGAAATCGTTACGGCTAAAGAGTCGTTGCGAGTTCTAAAGAAATCGTTACGAGGTCTAAAGAAATCGTTACGGCTAAAGAGTCGTTGCGAGTTCTAAAGAAATCGTTACGAGGTCTAAAGAAATCGTTACGGCTAAAGAGTCGTTGTGAGTTCTAAAGAAATCGTTACGAGGTCTAAAGAAATCGTTACGATAGTCAAGTCGTTACGGGTTCTAAAGAAATCGTTACGAGGTCTAAAGAAATCGTTACGATAGTCAAGTCGTTACGGGTTCTAAAGAAATCGTTGCGATGTCTTAAAGAGTCGTTGCGATATCGATTTGTTTTGAACTTTTCGGTCAGAGAGGAAATCGTTCTGCTTATCAAAGAAGTCGATACAAAGACTTGAACAGAATGTGAGATGAGACTTACCTGATTGTCTTGAACTTTCATTTTTCTTTTATTTCCTGTTCTCAAAGCTCAAGTAATTGTTAGTACTATTTTGTTAATCATCAAAATTAATATATAAATAAATGAATTATTTATTATGGGGACAGTTTGGTCATCAATCTCCCCCTTTTTGATGATGACAAAATATACTAAACATCATACAAAAAATAAACATGTTTTTCAGAATGACTTTAGTTTTCTCCCCCATTTTGTCAATAAGCAAAAAGATAGGCTGTGAGACAAAGAGGAGAGATATCCTTGTATTAATTGGGAGAAAGATAGTACAAGGAGATAACAAGGAGGCATGCTGTGAGATGACAGCCCACGCCTTGATCTCAAGGTCTTCAAACGTCTGTTGGAAAACCCCAGAAGCAACTGAGAAATTGGGACCCATGGAGGGGGTGGCCCTTTGAATGTACAGAGTCCGTTGCTGATCCAAGAACTCTGCATACTGATCTGGGTCCAGGATGAATCTGAAGTAAGTGCTTTTTCCGAAGCTGGCACGATGGAGAAATCTATCCAAGGAGATTGGATAGAAGATCTTCTGATCTATCAGATCCTGCTTCAAAGCATAGAAAGCTGTATATCTAGCTGCCCACTGAACATAGATCTCTTGAATAGGATTTATGGAGTTGAGATCCATGAAGGCTTCGGCTGAGAGAGAGGGCTTATCTTGATGAAACAAGGAACTGTTGATGGCCTCTAACTGAAGGTTGGTTTCCTTGTAGATGATTGCCCATAAGGGGGGAGTAAGCCTTTCACACTCAGAAATGAGTGGAGCCAAAACCTGAGAGGAGATGCGGCCAGAGTGGTATTCTCTGAAGATAAACCGCAGGAAGGAGGGCAGTCTGCTCTGCTTGGCTGACATTCTACCCATCTGCTTGGCAAACATGTCAAATGCATGGGATCCTGCATCTGAATCAAACACTAGGGAGTGCAGCTTTGGCAGAAGGACTAGAGAGTCAACTCGGATATCAGCAAAATTCACTGTGAGGGGAATATTCACTGGACGTTCTGATCTTAACATCACTATAGCTGAGTGGAATTGAGAGAACTGAACTTCTGGCAGTTTATTCAAGAAGCAGAAGTCACTGTACTGCTGGAAGCTTTTGGCAATTCTGATCTCTTTCAAGATGAAAGGACCCCACAAGTTCTTATGCTTGAGAAAGAACCACTCAGAAAGAGTGAGAGAGTGAGCTCCATGGGTAATAGATTCTGCCCTGGCAGTCAAGTACTTGCTGTATTGAGCTTTGTTGCCCTTGACATTGGCCCACTGATCTTCAGTCTTGAACTCAGTCCCCTCAAAGATTTTGGATTTTTGAGAGAGGGATAACTGGGTAAGAGGAAGAACAATATTTAGGTGCTCAGAAAGGTTGAGGAAGGGA
Source organism: Colocasia esculenta (assembly GCA_014218235.1). Lineage (NCBI taxonomy): Eukaryota > Viridiplantae > Streptophyta > Magnoliopsida > Alismatales > Araceae > Colocasia > Colocasia esculenta. The sequence continues at coordinate 57,076,609 of CM024760.1, forward strand.
ATACCATAAATGGTGGAGAGGATGCACTTTTGAATATATTCCTTATAAAGGAATCTTTTGTGAGGTTCAAGGGTAAGAGAGTACCAAAGAGGAGGAAATAGTGAGGAGGAGATGCTAACTGAGGATGATTGTTTCCTCTTTTTCTTGGCAGGACTGGGAGGATCAGTCCTGTGGATATGAGTGGCAGTGAAGAGAATGGTGGAAAGGGTATTTCTCTCAAAGTCATCCGGCAGATTTGTGTCAAAGACACCAAGTAGAGAAGGTTTGTCCGGAATGAAAGTAACAGAGGAAGGAGGAGTAGGAGGATAGAAGAGGTGTTTGGGATTGAAGGAAGAATGTGGGTGAACTTGAGTGGGTCGAGTGAGAGGTGATGAGGGTGAAAAAGATGATGGTCCTGAGGTGTGAGAGGGAGTAGGAGAGAAAGAAGGTTGAGATGAAGTGAGAGAGGAAGATGGTTGAGTGCGAGGCACAGGGTGTTTTATGGTTGGTGGTGCATGAGGAGCTGTAGAAGGGGATGAAGGTGAGGAGAGGGTTGGAGTTGCAAGATTAGAAGTTTCAGGGGCCTTAGCTGCTGACATGGGCTCTTTCCCTTTGGCTTGATCTTCTCTAACTGCAGATGATGGTCCTGCTGACCCTGAAGCTGATGGCCCTGCTGGCCCTGAAGCTGGAGGCCCTGATGGCCGAGGAACATCTGCGGGTCTGCTCTGAGTAGCTCCAAGAGAAACTCCACTAGACCTTGAAGGAGCTGCTAGCAAAGACTTGATATCAGACATTTCTTTATTGAACCACCTCATTGCATTCTGAGGAGGTTGAAGCTTGACTAGCAACAATGCCTTGAATACTTGTCTGAACTGATGACAAGATATCTCCCTGAGCCTTTAGTAATGCCATAATTGGCTTCAGATTTACCTTTCTATGGCCCTTTCTTGGCCTTCTGAAAACAATTCTCTTCTGCTTCCCTTGCTGAGTGACAGGCTCCTCAAGATTAATATTGCTTGCACTTGAGCCTTCACTAACAGGAACACTAGCAGGAGGTTGAATTTCCTCAATGCTCACTTGCTCCCCCTGAATAGGAGCAGGGAGTTCAACACTTTCTTGCTCCCCCTGGGTAGGAGCAACCTCCAAAACAACTTTTTCAAAGTGGCCTTCTGCCACGGATTCAGACACTTCAGGTTCAATGAAACTTTGCTCCCCTTGGCTAGGAGCTTCTTCCATGACCACATCTTGTTGAGTACCTGCTTGTATCTCAACATTAGCAATTGGTTCAGACTGAATTTCTGTATGGCCTGGTGCCATAACTTCTTCTTCAACACGTCCACCTTCTTTAGAAGTAGCTGAGGTGGAGGGAATGGAATCCAATACCTCTCTTAAAATAGAGGCGACTAAGGTGGTGGGCAAAGAGTCTGCCACACTAGCTGCACCTTCTTCCATCTGAACTTCTGGAGAATGAGAGTCAATCTCCACAACAGGTGATTCTGAAACTTCTGGCTGGCTTGCCACAACTGGTACTGCTGCTGCTTGCTCTGATGCTGCTGCTCTGCTGCTGCTTGCTCTGCTGCTGCTGCTTGCTCTCCTGCTGCTGATTCTTCTTGAACTTCTGGGATATCTCCAATAATCGCTTCTCCTTCTGCCACAGAGGTCTTTGACCAAATTCCATCTTGCACAGAAAACCCACTTTTCTTCAAATTTCTGGACCTTATAGACTGGCCCATCTTCTCTACTATAGCTCCAGACACATCTACTCCGAAATGCTTGAAAATCTTGGTGAGTAGATGAGCATAAGGCAAGGAAACATTCAGTTTGCTCTTTGTTTCCCAGATTTGAGTACTGGCAAACTTCATTCTCTCAATCATAACTGCGGCCAAGTTGATCTCCTTGTTCTGGATTGCCCAGAACATTATGTCCGAGTCTGCCCTAGTGCATGAAGAAAACGTAGCACTACGAGGTACTATAATTTGACAGACAATAAAGTGAAGCAACCGATTAAATGCGGACATCTGATTAATATCTAGCTTTCCATCTTTCAGCTTAAACCCTGGACCAATGATTCCGAGACCCTTTACTTCATCATTCACAGAGTGAATGCCACTATACCCGGAGGTCTTTACTCCAAACAACTCATGCAATAGTTCATGATCTATCTTGATCTGGGTGCCCTTCACTGAGGAGACAAGGGACCCATCTGCCTCTGACTTCAAACAAATGAAAAAGGCTTTCACCAGGTCCGGATAGCTTACCTCGGTGAAAGTAGCAACATCCATCCACTGCAATCTTCTCAAAGCTTCGACTAGACTGGACATGCCACTCTTCTCAAGGTTCTGAACATCCACTGCCTTATTTCCGCAGATCTTCGACTTCACGAAGGTAAACCTTTCTTGCTCCTTTGGGGACAGAAACTCAGCACTGTAGCCCCCTACGCTTCCGGAGATCATCGGAGCGGCCATAGGTAGAGGAGAAAGGTTCTGGAGGAGAAGGAAGATGGAAGAGATGGAACCTCTCGAAGGATTCTTCGCGGGAAGAAGAGAAAGCTTCGAAAGTTGCAGAGAGTCGATCCCAAATCGTTAGGGCATCGGCTTTGGGTGAACAGATAAAAGATAAAAGGGTAAAGGTAGAAGACAAGTCGTTCTCAGAACGATTTGAATAATTTAATATTACTTTACCGAAAAGTGAAACGCCAAAGAGGTGGTAAAGGCAGAAGGCGACAAAAAGGTTTGACGAGTCAAACAACTTTTAACACGATAGCGGTCAAGGAATGTAGATAACTGAGTTTTGCTTATCTTTAAGGAGGGAGAATTCCATTTCTATCTGAAAATTTTTATGCCAATAAAATTACAGAAATCTTTTCACACATTGCACATCCCTAATTCCCTTCTAAGAGATGTAAATCTCTCTTCAGGTAGGGCTTTTGTGAAGATATCTGCTAATTGACCATTTGTATCTATAAAAGAAATTTCTAAATTACCACTAGCTACATGGTCTCGAATAAAATGATATCTTACCTCAATGTGCTTAGTCCTTGAGTGCTGTACTGGATTTTTGGTGAGGTTGATGGCACTTGTATTATCACACAATAGTGGAATTGATTTGATATGAATTCCGAAATCCTCAAGTTGTTGCTTTATCCAAAGAAGTTGTGTACAACAACTTCCAGCAGCAACATATTCTGCCTCAGCTGTTGATAAAGCTACTGAATTTTGTTTCTTGGATGACCATGATATTAAACATCCTGCAAGAAACTGACAACACCCACTGGTGCTTTTTCTATCTACTTTGCATCCAGCATAATCAGCATCTGAATATCCTACTAATTCTATTTCACAAGATCTAGGATACCAGAGACCTAAATCATGAGTTCTAGCCAGATATCTAAATATTCTTTTTACTGAAATTAAATGAGACTCTCTAGGGTCTGCCTGATATCTAGCACACATGCATACACTGAACAAAATGTCTGGTCTACTTGCAGTTAAGTAAAGTAGTGACCCTATCATACCTCTATAATTCTTTTGATCTACCTTTTTACCTTTTTGATCACTGTCCATTCTGGTTGATGTGCTCATTGGAGTTGATAGTGGCTTTGCACCTTCAAATCCAAATTTCTTTAACAGCTCTTTGGTGTACTTGGCTTGACAGATATGAGTGCCATCCTTCCCTTGCTTGATTTGCAATCCAAGGAAGTAGCTTAGCTCCCCCATCAAGCTCATTTCGAATTCTCCCTGCATAAGCTTTTCAAAGTACTTGCAAAGAGATTCATCAGTAGATCCAAAAATAATATCATCTACATATATTTGCACAAGAAGTATATGTTTAACCTTAGATTTTATAAATAATGTACTATCTACTTTACCTCTAGTGAAACCATGATCTAATAAGAAAGTACTGAGCCTTTCATACCAGGCTCTAGGTGCTTGCTTTAAACCATATAAAGCCTTATGCAGTTTAAATACATGATTTGGAAATTCGGTATCATCAAAACCTGGAGGTTGTTCAACATAAACTTCCTCCTTGATAAAACCATTTAAAAAGGCTGATTTGACATCCATTTGAAATAGTTTTAAATCAAATGCAGATGCATAAGCAAGTAAAATCCTAATAGCCTCAAGTCTAGCTACAGGTGCATAGGTTTCATCGAAATCTATGCCTTCCTCTTGGGAGTAGCCTTGAGCTACCAGTCTGGCCTTGTTCCTTAAGATTATTCCAGACTCATCCAGTTTATTTCTGAACACCCACTTGGTGCCAATAACTGAATGATTGGATGGTCTAGGAACAAGTGACCATACTTGGTTTCTCTTGAACTGATTTAGTTCATCTTGCATGGCTAATATCCAAGATTCATCAGATAAAGCTTCATTGACTGTCTTAGGCTCTATTTGAGAAACAAAGGCTAAATAATCACAAGGAATTACATTACCTCTTGTTCTTACCCCTACAGATGGATCACCAATAATGTTTTCAGGAGGGTGATCTTTCTGATGTCTCCATTCTTTTGGAAGATTTTCATGTTGAATTTCAGTTTGCTGCAGTTCTTCCAGAGGAGGATCTTCCTTGTCCTTAATTGAGGTATTCTTTAATTTTTCAGACAAGTCATCTGCATCATCAATGTCACTAATTTCTTCCTTTTTCAAGGAAGGGTTAGATTCATCAAAGATAACATGTACAGATTGTTCAATTAATAAGGAACGTTTATTGAAAACTCTATAACCTTTGGGTTTAGAAGAGTACCCCATAAAGATGCCTTCATCTGATTTGGCATCCAACTTACCAATGTCCCTTTTTCCATTGTTGTGGATGAAGCAAGGACATCCAAATATTCTGAAATGGCTGATCTTTGGTTTCTTTCCTTTGTAGAGTTCATAAGCAGTCTTCTTCAGAATCGGCCTGATCATCACTCTATTAATGATATAACATGCAGTGTTGATGGCTTCGGCCCAGAAGTATCTTGGCAAATCATATTCTGATAACATGGTTCTTGCCATATCCAAAAGAGTTCTGTTTTTCCTCTCAGCAATTCCATTCTGTTGAGGTGTCCTTGGGGCTGAGAAGTTGTGCTCAATTCCTTGATCATCACAAAACTTTGTAAACTTTTCATTCTGAAACTCACCACCATGATCTGATCGGATAGAGACAATTGTGAACTTCTGATCTTTCTGAACTTTCTTACTGAAGCTGACAAAATTGTCAAATGTGTCATCTTTGTGCTCTAGAAAGGATACCCAAGTGAATCTTGAATAATCATCAACTATTACAAATCCAAAATTCTTTCCTCCTAGACTGGTAGTCCTCATTGGCCCAAATAGATCCATATGAAGTAGTTCTAAGGGCTTTGAGGTGGTTACTACAGTCTTTGATTTGAAAGAGCTCTTGGTGTGCTTTCCTCTTGCACAAGGTTTGCAAATGCTATCCAATCTAGAATTGACCTTTGGCAGTCCTTCCACTAGCTTTCTCTTTCTGAGCTTGTTCAAACCGTCCAAGCTGCAGTGACCCAATCTTCTGTGCCACAGCTCTGTTGATTGATCTTTGCTGGCTGCCAAACAGACATCTTGATTCTTGAGTTCCTCGAGATAGAGAACATACAAGTTTCTTTCTCTGTAGGCTTCAAATATGACTGCACCATCCTTTAATATACTGCACTTTGATTCTTGGAACTGAATCTGATGGCCTTTGTCACACAACTGGCTGATGCTGATAAGATTGTGCTTTAATCCTTTGACCAACATTACGTCTTCAATAACTGATTTTCCTTTGATGTTCACGGACCCACTTCCTATCACAGTGCCTTTTCCATTATCTCCATAGGTGACTGTACCTTCTTCAGCTTTGAGATCAACGAAAAACTTCTTGTTGCCTGACATGTGCCTTGAGCATCCACTGTCCAAGTACCATTTGGATGCTCTTGAATTTCCCTGAAATTTAAACACTAAGTTTTAGGTACCCAAGTTCTTTTGGGTCCTGATGGGTTAGTATCATTGATTTTTCCTTTTATTATCCACTTTTTGTTCTTGTTAGGACAGGTTGCTTTGTTATGTCCTAGTTTGTTACAATGAGTACAGCAGGTTGTTCTAGTTACTCTTTCAACTGGATTGTATTTAAATTTTTTATGTTCTTTACTCTTTTCGGATATAAATTCAGGAGTTGGATAAGTGTTAGGAAAGACTTTTGTTTCTTCATTTTCCGAGGGAGTATAACCAAAACCATGTTTCTTCTTGGTTGATCTTTTAGCTCCACTCATCATTAGAAGAGGTTTATTATTTGTGAACTTGTTTATGGTGCTTGTTAAATGTTCATTTTCTTTATTTAATCTTTCTATTTCTGTTTTAAGTCCACTTAAGTCTTCTTGTTTTTCTAAATGAATTATTTTCTTATTTTTCTCTTTTAAATCTTCACATAATAATTCATTCCTTCTTTTATGTTCAGTTATTTGTTTTTCAAGTTCTTCATTTTCGGTTTTTAGATCTGAGTTTGTATTTTCTAAACAGATTAAATTCTTCTTACTAATTTTAAGTAATTTAGATACTTCTTTATATTTTTCATAGAGTTCATTAAAAGCACTTTCTAAGTTATCAGAATCTGAATCATTGCATGAATCAAAAGAAGAGTCAGAAGTTACCTTATCTTCGGTATTGGCCATGAGGGCCAAGTTTGCTTCTTCACCTTCACTGCTCGAGCTTGACTCACTATCTGAGTCACTGCTGTTCTCCCAAGCAGCTGCCATTGCTTTCTTTTTATACTTCTTGAATCTTCTGAAGTTGTCCTTCTTCTTATGATCATTCTTTTTGAGCATTGGACAATCTGCCTTGATGTGTCCAGGCTTCTTGCATTCATAGCATATTACTTCTCCTTTCTTTGGATCCTTTACTTCTGGTTTTCTGAAGTCTTTGTTCTTCTTGAAAAATCTTCTTCCGGACTGATACTTCTTCTTCTTTGCTAATATTCTCTGAAGTCTTCGAGACAGCATGGCTTCTTCATCATCACTGTCTTTGCTACCTTCACTGTTATCCAAAGATTCTTCTGATATCTCATCATTCGCTTTGAGAGCATTTGATTGCTTCCTTCTGCTGGAGGATTCTCCTAATCTCTCCATATTTATCTCATGAGCCATGAGAGATCCTATTAGCTTTTCCAATGACATTAATTTCAGATCATTGGCTTCCTCAATGGCTGTTACTTTTGGAGTCCATGAGGATGGCAGAGATCTAAGTATCTTCCTGACCATGTCTGGTACACCATAGACTTTACCTAATCCAGCTAATCCATTTGTGATATCTGTGAATCTGCTAAACATCTGAGTTATGGATTCACTTGACTGCATCTGGAACCTTTCATATTGGGCTACAAGAATATCGATTCTTGTCTCCTTTACTTTGTCTGTCCCTTCATAAGTGATCCTGAGCTTTTCCCACATTTCCATTGCGGATTTGCAGGCTGAAACTCTGTTGAATTCTTTCTTGCTGAGGGCACAGCAAAGGATGCTCTTGGCTTTGCAGTTTAGGGATATTCTTCTTCTGTCGTCATCTGTCCACTGAGCCTTAGCATTTGTGACTAGAAGATCACCTTCTTCTACAATGGACCATATTGTATAATCGTGGCCTTGTAGAAAGTACTCCATTCTTGTCTTCCAATAGGTGTAATCTTCTCCATCGAACAAGGGAGGCCTGTTGACTGACTGACCTTCGAAGTTGTTTTGGGCTGCCATTGATCTTTGCTCTTCAGATTGTTGGATCTTCTTCTTTGTCGAAGAGACTCGCTCTGATACCACTTGTTGCCCAGCTAGCTAGCCCAGAGGGGGGGGGTGAATGGGTTATTAAAAATTGATCTTTGATTAAAACCTGTTCACTAAAGGATTACACAACAACTTAAACAAACGTTAGAGTTGGACAAAATAAGACAGCAAACGCACATAAGCATAACCACAAGACACAAGGGTTTTATCCTGGTTCGGAACTCCTCTCCACAGGAGACCTACGTCCAGTCCCTGAGCAATGCCTCAGGATTTCACTAATTAGGGTACTATCCCCCTCACGGATCCTTACACCCAGCCTCAACTGGTCTTCCTTCAACCTGAAGGGAAAAACAACCACCCTGGATACCACCAGGTCTTCCTTCGTCCAGAAGGGAACAACACCCTGGATACCACCAGGTCTTCCTTCACAGAAGGGTACAAAACACAGAAATGAAGTTTAAGAACAAGCTTCAGACACTAGCTTAATCAGCTGCAAGCTGAAGCAAACAAGCCTCAAGAGAGAAAGAGAATTTGACACTAGTTTCTCTCCAAAGACTACACAGGCTCTCACAGGAATTGTTGTTTGAACACTGAGAGCTAAAGAGCTAAGAGGACAATTCGAATGGACGCTTCGCTCTTTCTTGGAACTCAGAAGACTAGAAGAATGGTGTTGCTCGCTTTTTCTGTGTGTTTTTCTCTTCTCAGTCTTGAGTCTCGTATTTAAGCTTCTTCTTGAAATTTGAACGTTAAGAGAACCGTTGTCTCTCATCCAGGTGTACGTTAGACTGGTCACCACGGAAGCTTCTGATCTTCAGTTTTTATCCTTTAGTACACGCCAAAAAAATGTTTTAGAATCTTGTATCTTGTATCCAACGTTGTACAGATGAGTCTTGTCAGATATCTACGAGCATATCAACAATAAATAGAGGACAGCTGGGACTGCCGTCGATTGTTAGTTGCAGATGGAACAGATATTGCAATATATAGCAAAGCTCCCTTCTGTCTAAAAAGTACGTAGACAGAGTAGCATAAAAATGGAAGATATTGTCTGCATGCATGGGAGATACGATCAGAGAGCATTTAATGCGTAACAGTCAACAAACGGGATATGACTTTGACTTTTCAACGCTATTAAAAAGCATTTTATTGATACAGTAAGAAAGTTGATATGAACACTCCCGATGACTTATGAAATCGTTATACGATAACAGACAAATCGTTATGACAGAGCATTATCAAATTATAATGATGAAATCGTTATGAGTTATAGAAAATCGTTATAAACACTTATCAAGTTGTTATGAACTCTAAAGAAATCGTTATGAATCATGGCAAGTCGTTCTGATTCTGAAGAAATCGTTACAGCTATCAAGTCGTTACGAGTTTCAAAGAAATCGTTACGAAAACTAGTGAAATCGTTACAGCTATCAAGTCGTTACGAGTTTCAAAGAAATCGTTACGAAAACTAGTGAAATCGTTACAGCTATCAAGTCGTTACGAGTTTCAAAGAAATCGTTACGAGAACTGAAGAAATCGTTACAGCTATCAAGTCGTTACGAGTTTCAAAGAAATCGTTACGAAAACTAATGAAATCGTTACAGCTATCAAGTCGTTACGAGTTTCAAAGAAATCGTTACGAGAACTGAAGAAATCGTTACGGCTAAAGAGTCGTTGCGAGTTCTAAAGAAATCGTTACGAGGTCTAAAGAAATCGTTACGGCTAAAGAGTCGTTGCGAGTTCTAAAGAAATCGTTACGAGGTCTAAAGAAATCGTTACGGCTAAAGAGTCGTTGCGAGTTCTAAAGAAATCGTTACGAGGTCTAAAGAAATCGTTACGGCTAAAGAGTCGTTGCGAGTTCTAAAGAAATCGTTACGAGGTCTAAAGAAATCGTTACGGCTAAAGAGTCGTTGCGAGTTCTAAAGAAATCGTTACGAGGTCTAAAGAAATCGTTACGGCTAAAGAGTCGTTGTGAGTTCTAAAGAAATCGTTACGAGGTCTAAAGAAATCGTTACGATAGTCAAGTCGTTACGGGTTCTAAAGAAATCGTTACGAGGTCTAAAGAAATCGTTACGATAGTCAAGTCGTTACGGGTTCTAAAGAAATCGTTGTGATGTCTTAAAGAGTCGTTGCGATATCGATTTGTTTTGAACTTTTCGGTCAGAGAGTAAATCGTTCTGCTTATCAAAGAAGTCGATACAAAGACTTGGACAGAATGTGAGATGAGACTTACCTGATTGTCTTGAACTTTCATTTTTCTTTTATTTCCTGTTCTCAAAGCTCAAGTAATTTGTTAGTACTATTTTGTTAATCATCAAAATTAATATATAAATAAATGAATTATTTATTATGGGGACAGTTTGGTCATCAATTTTGCAGTCGCCGCCCACGGATCCAGAGACCCGGAAAGGCTATAATATAAATCTAACAGGATATGTAACAGAAGTAAACGTCAACTGGTAAACTAGAAGCGCACACGCAAAAATATAAAGAAGAGCGAGACCGCTGCGTGTCGCTCTAAGTACAGTCCCAACATACACAACTAGTACAAGTAAAGGCAGGGGATAACAAGTCCCTTAGGGGCATACCCCGAGGGTGACGTACACTGAGAGGGGGAACCACTGCTAGCTACGGGGACCACGACTACCGCCCCATCTCCTCCGCCCGGGGCGCGCCCTGCCGCTGCTGAGAAGTCTCACCTGGGAAAAAGAAGGGATGAACTTCATAACAGAAGCTCAGTAGGGACTGTCAATCTCCTACTGGCTCTAACAGGCAGAAGAATATATATCAATTAAATAACAACAGTTATATCTTCTACCTACGAATGGAAGTGCGGAAGCAAAGCTACAACTAGCGCGGTACGGAAGTACAACATGGTCGAAAACTCCGTATGACTGCTCGTCGTGACCACCACACAGCTAGCAAACATAGACAAAGGGAACTTCGCCTGGACAAGAAACACTAGCTATGGAAAACACTACCACTAGTCAACCGGTCAGGCCACTGACGTCTTATCCTCGACCCAGGTCCTAACCCTCACGTCTCGTCAGAGTGAGGTAGGACACAAAGTACACAACAGTAACTGCCGTAGTTTGGCTGGACTACGGTCCCATGCCTGGCCTCTCTAGTTGGTTTCGGGGCCACAAAGAGCAAGGCAGTGAGAAAAGGACTAGCTGGACTGCGCCGGGAAGAACTCCCAAAACTGACCTCGGCGTCTCAGTCCAACCACGAGAGCTCTACAAACGACTCAACGCCGTTGTCCTAACCACCGTTTTTCCCTCTACTCCAGAGTCTGCCTACTCGGCTGCCAACTCGAGCACGCTCATAGCCCAGAGTACTCCCTCAACAGGCTCCCGAGGATGGGGATCCCAGGCAACGGTAACAACCTCTCTACAGGACAAGCCCTCAAGTGCCGAGCACTGGGCGACGACTAGTGTAGGACCGTACTAAGAAACTAGCATAGGTGCCACGGGTACAGTAAAAGCGGAAACGGCGAAGACTCCACAAAATACGAGACTTCACAAGACCATAACCTGTCTCTCGGTTGTAGTCGCGACGCATCGGGCCATTGCGACCTCGTCGCGATGCCCTACCCCATCACGACACTGTCGCGGCGGCCCAAGCCGACGCGACCAAGTCGTGACGCCCAAGAGCGTCGCGATCGGCCGGACCGTCGCGACAAGATCGCGACCTCTATAGCAGTCGCGTATTCAGCCGAGGGGGGTTCTGGAACTGTAGCACCCCGAAAATTTTAATTACATAAAATTTGAATAAATGGAAATAAATAATTTCCATAATATCAGAGTATTTAAAACATACGTATCATTATCGTATGTGCTAAAACACATCGGAAAATTCCGTAAAAATTATAAATCAACCCTAAACATTATTACTAAATATTTCACAAAGAAATTTGTGCCAAGAAAAATTAGATTAGTCAAGTTTAAAGTGTTTTGCAACTTATTATTGTAATTCATGAATAAGTCGAAAAATCATTATCACACGTACTCGGATGAGTCAGAAAATTAAATAAAAATCATATACGGACTTCAAATAATATCTTCTAATGACCCATCAAGTAATTTGGGTCAATAAAAATCATTTGGGCTTGGTTTAAAAGTTATTGTGACGGATTATCCAAATTAGGAAAACAAGTCGGAAAACCATTAACACGGAAATACGACGCAACCAAAAATTAAATAAAATGTTGGAGAGACTTTAAACATTATATATTAATGACCCAATATCATAATTGAGCCAATGGACCACATATGGCCCAAAAATCAAATGAAGCTAGAAAATACATGGAAATTGGTAACCATAAATAGGCTGAAATTAGAAAGAGGCAATTAGAGTTGAATTGGAATGAGAACATACTTTCTTGGCAACCCAAATTCGTGCTTAACTATGGTGGGAGGTTTCCTAAAGCCTCACACACTCTAATGGAGGAAGAAATCCTCAAATTAGGAAACTAATAAGCCAAAACCGCAACTCTCCTTTCCTTGCCACAATAGGACTCCTAAACACCATGGATGCTTAAATACTCTCCACCAAACCCTTGGGGACGAGTTTACATCTTGTTGGGGTCGTGTGGAGGAGTTCTTGGCGGCTGGGGGAGCAGGAGATCGCCCACACCAAGCCGTTCTTCTTCTCCGTTGCGTCTGCTGCGACCTGCACAGATAGTCATCTTGAAGTTGACCAAAGGTAGGTCAAACCCTAACCAAACCTTGCAAGGCATATACCCCTGGAAAGAGGGTCGAGTCTAGTTCCTAACCCCACTAGTTTCACTATTTTTCACTCAGTAGATCGGGTGCAGTAAGCGCTCTCCTCCAAGTGGTCTGAACACAGGTTTTCTGGAAAATGAGACTTCTTCAACCCAGAAGGTAGGTTTTCTCGGGCAAAACCTTAACAAATCTTATTCCAATGTGTAGATAATTAAGTTAGCTTTCGTTTCCCACTGATTTTATCGAATTCCAATGAGTACATCTTGAGTTATAGGCGTTTTGCCAAAGTCGCGCATGTTTGAGACTTTTTACGTTCATGTTGATTTATCGCACATCTCGGGGTCATTTAAAATTATTTAAAAATCATAGTTTTCATCTATTCCATGTTCCCTACAACTTTCATGTTGAGACTTTTGTCCGAAAAGCTCTAGTTTAGAAGATATAAGCGTTGCATGAATCGCACCCCTGTTTCCTACATTCCTACATGTTTCCTGCATGTCATGGTTCTAATCATCTCATGATGTCTGTTTAATGGCTTAAAAGTGATTAACCCATTTAAAAACTATAATTACATGAACAATATTCTAATTATTCTCTTAATGTCGTGATCATTCATGAAACTTGTGATTCGCTATTGTTACTGTTCTAGCTTGATTAAAATGATAATTATTATCTTAAAATCGTGCAAACCCATGTGTAGTTAAATGCATTGTTTATTGCATGTCATCATGTTAAGTGCTTTCCGCAAGTTTGAAACCGATGGTTTTTGAATTGACACGCGTACATCACTACACACTTGCACTACTAGGCAGCCCTTTCTTGGGGATTTGGAAACTCTCTACTGGTCATTTCGAATCGGTAGACTAGTGACCTTTTCTCCAAGGCCTCCGTAAATCTCCTCTGACCATGGATTCTCACATGGCCGACGAGTTGGTTGTACCATTGAAGTTCCCTGGAGATAGCATGCACTTCCTTTCTCTTCTTGTTCTCGCGAGTGTGATTTACAATCTAGACTAAAGCCATTAATGTAAAGATTGAACTAAATTATAAATCGTACCATTATGCTGCCGAATTTATCTCTTGACCATTGTTATCATGAAATCATGTTCAATTACTTATTACTAGTTCTCATCATCATCATGAACATGACATTACACATGCTTACTTATTGAAACTCTCATTGGCCATTATTAATGACTGTGGGTATCTACATTTAAAATTTAAGTGAGATGCTGACTGGGCACGGCGAGTGTCCAAGGGCTCCAGTCTAGCCCCAATGACAGAGAGTCATAAATATACTGTTAACCATGGGGTATAATGATTACTGGTGTTGCATCTGCGCTGGGAGTCGTGCGTGTCGTGTTGAATGATAGATACAATAACCACATACACGTATCCTAGTGTACATTCTTGATGGATCTTTTCTCGGTATACATTAGTGTCTACGTGTCTGATTAGTGTTACATTATCGTGCTCGTGCGTGCTTGCTTGCTTGCGTGATATGGCCATCCTGCATTTAATGCAAATAGTGATATCTTGCGTTCTTGAAAGCTACTGACATCAAGTGAAATCTTGCGTGCTTGTACAAAGTGATCTATTGCTCGTTCTATCTCGTTATATCCTTCTAGATCTTGTTCTATCATGATCACTCTATCTAGCTTGTTCATTTATCATGTTTTAATGAGTTTTATCCGTACATGCATATCATGACATTCATCGTGCTTACCTAGTTCTAAACGGTTAATCACTTATATCATTGCCCACACATTGAGATATAAATCCTACTGGGCTAGTTTGCTCATCCCCTACTTTTACCCAATCTAGGTGACTATGATGTCCAAGAGGAGGAGCAAGTTGAGGATGGGAATGCGTCCGAGTGATGAGCATTCCAACTATGAGTCTAGTTATAGTAATTTGCTTTGAGTGTTAGAATCATGTAGTAGGAAGTGAGGAATAAATGTACTTTTCCTTTTTATTGAGTCTTAGTCCTGTATTAGTTTCCATTTGAAATACAATGAGTTGAGATTTAAATACAAGATTAGTTGAGTTCAATGTTTGGGCCCTATGATGATGTATGTTGTTGTACATTTAGTGCGTGCTAGCTAGAGGCTTATTTTCTGACTGTTCATGTCTCGGGATATCGACTCGAATTGTTTCGCATCATTAATATCCGCTGCGTAATTCTCGGGACGTGACATGAACAACCCTCCCTGAAACCACCCTAAAAACACAGTACAAGCATTCCACAGGGGGAGGGGAGCATGCTCAACATGTATTGAAAGCTGTAAATCACCCAAAGCACCCTTAAAACCCCACAAACATGGATTTACGAGAATTTACGCTCGATGGAAACCTCACTCAAGCATGAGCATGGATTCCTCACACTCCCATGCCCCAAACCACGATGAAAACACTATCTCAAGGGGCAGGGGAGGATGCTAGTGTGAGAGGATCAAGGGGTCCCTACCTCCACAAGAAGAGCCGACCCGTTGGGGACTTCACGTCGGAATGGCCACCTCCTCCTCGCTCCAAGCACCACAACCACGTCCCCTGCACGAACATGACGCCACCACCTCAGCACGAGCACCACGAGCACGAAGAACGGGCGAGAAACCGCATGGGAGCTCGAGAGGGAAAGAAGGGGGAAGAAGGGGAAGTGAGAGAGCGAGAAAGGGAGAATGGGGCGCGGCTACGGTTTTAAACCGACGGTCCCCAAGACGTGACAGAGCGACCCGGTGCGACAAAGCCCATGTCGCGATGCCCATAGGCGTCGCGACCTTGTCGCGGCACCCACCTACGGCGCGACCCTAAAAGCGGTCAAACCTCGAAGATCGGAAAAGCAAACGCGACGGCTGACCAGGTTGCATCAACGTTGTACGCTCCTGACAACCGACAAGTCCGTTCTGACAGACGAGACAACGGTCAGATTGGTCAGAAAAGCAGTCGCGATGCATCCAGACGCCGCGACTAGAACGCGACGGCCTCCTCCGTCGCGACAAGAACGCGACGGCCGGGGGCAGCGCGACACAAAGCCTATCGTGGCGGGTCTCGCTGGCGTGACCATGTCACGACCAGGGTGCCCGTCGCAACCCTGCGGATGGGGCCAAGGGCTCAAGAGGGCCGAGTCTTACACAGAGGGTTAGGCCAAGCCCCAAAAGTGAACCGCACGGCGCGACACAAAGCCCGTCGCGGCGGGTCTCGCTGGCGCGACCATGTCACAACCAGGGTGCCCGTCGTGACCCTGAGGATGGGGCCAAGGGCCCAAATGGGCCGGGTCTTACTCAGAGGGTCAGGCCAAGTCCCAAAAGTGAACTGGTTCACTTAAGAGTTTGGTCCAGTTCTCCAAGGGATGATACAGAGGTCTTCTAAAATTCATATAAAATCATGTACTCAATGAAAAATCATGAAACCACTTTTAATCAAAACTAGACTTGCATAGGTATCCACACTAACGAATAATTAGGGATTTGACATGGTATGGGCATACTATGATTATGTTACTTTACGATGAACCAAAATCATACACAGTGATGAAAAATGATTTAATTGGAGAAGATCACTTGATGGAAATTGAGGAAAATAGGATCATTAGATTCTTGACATCATGTAGCATGTATAGTAAAAGTTTCATGACAAGAAATCAAGCATGGACATGGATTTAGGGTGAACATGTCAAGTCGGGTATATATTCTTAACAGGATTTTGAGCATGAAATACTCATAAACGACATGATAAAAATTGGGGAAAATATGGGGCTTTTGAAGATGGGAACATGATCTACCTATAGTCGAAGTTAATTTATTTTTGCTTGAGAGATTGCCTATCTTTGAGCGCTTTGAAATCCTAAGGTTAGAAGATGTGAAGAACTTCGAAGATCCTTGTTCCTAGCCTTCTTCTCCTTGCTCTCCACGTCCAAAAGCTCCCCCTCCTCGTTCTCCAAGCTTCAGAAGATGTCAAGGGTTGGTTAGGTACGAAATGAGAGAGTATTTGTATGTTATAGGTCTCCTAATCTCTTAAAACTCTTCCCTCTCATCCAACTCCAAATTTTCCATATTTATCTCCTTTTATCTTAGCCTTTATCCATCTATTTAGCATGGGGTGGGCTCTAGATCCGTGGCCATAGCGTTAGGATAGGTCTAGGACTCTTTTTAGGATATTTATGAGTTAAAACAATGATTATCTTAACCCTTTTTGATTTATTAATAATTAAAATATGAAATTATACTTAATTATCTCTAATCCAACATTGGTCTCTTAGCTTTTGGGCCCATTAATCCATACATGGACCATTAGTGTAAACCCATCTCCTATTTTGCCTTAATGGTTTAATTATTCTCATTTTGTTCTAATTTAAATTTATTTATAAATTTTAAAATTTTAGGGTTGCTACACGATTAATGTAAGCTTAAAAAAAAAACTTAAAGATGATTACTTCCTCTTCTGATTGGAGTGTAGTGAAGAGTTGGTAGTCATCAATCAGATGTAACTGAGCATCCTTAACCATACCTAGTTGAATGTCTTTTTGTTTTATCCTTTATGATCAAATTGACATTCTCTTCTTCTTCTTCAATGCTTGAGCTGTCTGAGGAGTTGTCATAAGTTACTGTCATAGTTTTCCTTTTATATTTCTTGTATTTCTTCTCTTTTCTTTTCTTCTTTTCAGATTTTTCTGGCTGACCAGTCTTTTTGAGTTTTGGACAATCTGGCCTCAGATGTCACTACAAGAAAAAGTGCGAATAACGACCGACCATTTCTGTCACTATTCAATGACTATTCAATCGCTAATATGTCCAACGACCGAATACAAATCGAATAGCGACTGAATCTGTCAGTCAAAATATATTGGTCATAAGATTATGACTGAAAAAATTCAATCTCTATTCGGTCGCTAATATGAGACTGAAAATAGCTAGTCTCTGTTCGGTCGCTAATTGGATGACCAACTAACATAGTGACTAAAAACATTCAGTCACAATATCGGTCACTAAATAGTGACCTAAATTATGACCGGAAGTATTTGATCGTTAATATTTAACAGAGACTGAATGTGTTCAGTCGCAATTTCAGTCACTAATTTGTGACCGAAATTACGACCATAAGCGTCCAATGGCTAAGTTAACTTAGTGATCGAACTTTTTCGGTCATTTAGTGACTGAAACTGCGACCGAACTTGTATTGCAACCGAAATCTTTTGGTCGCTAATCAGTATCTAATTTTGAGTTTATTTTTTAAAACAAATTATTTATAAAAATAACAAAAACCTATTGTACGACAATAAAAAAAATATACAAAACACACAATCAATAAACACAACAGTTTATAAAGAAATGTCTACAACAATAAAAGAAATCATGCATCCTCAATGTTCACGTCGTCGTCGGCCTCCTCGCCCCCTCTGACGCCACCTGGTGGAGGAATCTACAAAAACAAAATAAAAATAATAAATTAAAATGAAATATTAAAAAAATAAATTATTTATTTTTTAAAAAATATTTCTAATTTTGGACTCCAAACCCGAGTTCAAATAATTTCTAACTATATTAATTTGACGATTGTGTATTTGAGCGCTGAGCACAAATCGAAAGCTCGATTTGAACTTTATCAGTTTCTACAAGTCATTCTCATCGCCCCGGCCGTGTTGAAACAAACCTGACGCCGATCGGATAAGTATTTCTAATTTTGGACCCCTAAACTCGAGTTCAAATAATTTCTATCTAACTAATTTGACGATTGTGTATTTGAGTGTCGAGCGCAAACCAGAAGTCCGATTTGAACCATGTCAGTTTTCACAAGTCATTCTCATCGCCCCGACCGTGTTGGAACAAACCGAATGTCGATCTAATAGGTATTCTTAATTTTGGACCCCCAAACTCGAGTTCTGATGTTTTCAAACTACACTAATTTGGCGATTGCGTATTTGAGCGCCGAGCGCAAATTAGAAGTTTGATTTGGACTCCGTCAGTTTTCACAAATCATTCTCATTGCCTCGGCCGTGTTGGAACAAACTTAATGCCGATCTGATAACTATTCTTAATTTTGGATCTCCAAACCCAACTTCAAATAATTTCTAACTACATTTAACTTGGTGATTGTGTATTTGAGCGCCGAGCGTAAACCGGAAGTCCGATTTAAACTCCGTCAGTTTTTACAAGTCATTCTCATCGCTCCGGCCATGTTAGAACAAACCGGGCACCGATCGGATATGTATTTCTAATTTTGGACCCCCTAAACCTAAGTTCAAATAGTTTCTATCTAATTAATTTGACGATTGTGTATTTGAGCGTCGAGCGCAAACCGAAACTCCGATTTGAACTTTGCCAATTTTTACAAGCCATTTTCATTACCCCGGCCTTGTTGGAACAAATCGGACACCGATCGGATAAGTATTTCTAATTTTGGACCCCTCAACTTGAGTTCAAATAGTTTCTAACTAATTAATTTGGCGATTGTGTATTTGAGTATCGAGCGCAAACCAGAAGTTCGATTTGAACTCTGTCAATTTTCACAAGTCATTCTCAACGCCCAAACCTTGTTGGAACAAACCAGACGCCAATCGGATAAGTATTTCTAATTTTGGACCCCTAAACCCGAGTTCAAATAGTTTCTAACTAATTAATTTGGTGACTGCGTATTTGAGTGTCGAGTGCAAACTGGAAGTCCAATTTAGACTCTATCAGTTTCCACAAATCATTCTCATTGCCCAGGCCATGTTGGAACAAACCGAACGTCGATCTGATATGTATTCTTAATTTTGGACCCCAAACTCGAGTTCCGATGTTTTCAAACTACACTAATTTGGCGATTGCATATTTGAGCGCCGAGCAAAAACTAGAAGTTTGATTTGGACTCCGTCAGTTTTCATAAGTCATTCTCATCGCCCCGACCGTGAACAAACCGGACGCCGATCTAATAAGTTTTCCTAATTTTGGACCTCCAAATCCAACTTTAAATAATTTCTAACTACATTAATTTAGCGATTATGTATTTGGGCACCGAGCGTAAATCGGAAGTCCGATTTGAATTTCGTCAGTTTCTACAAGTCATTCTCATCGCTTCAGCCGCGTTGGAACAAACCAAACGCCGATCGTATAATTATTTCTAATTTTGGACTCCTAAACCCGAGTTCAAATAGTTTCTATCTAATTAATTTGACGATTGTGTATTTGAGCGTCGAGCGCAAACTGAAAGTCTGATTTGAACTCTGTCAGTAATTACAAATCATTCTCATTGCCTCGGCCGTGTTGGAACAAATCGGACACCGATCAGATAAGTATTTCTAATTTTGGACCCATAAATTCGAGTTTAAATAGTTTCTAACAGAACATAATCCGACAGATATTTCTGGAGAGAGAGAGAGAGAGAGAGAGAGAGAGAGAGAGAGAGAGAGAGAGAGAGAGAGAGAGAGAGAGAGAGAGAGAGAGAGAGAGAGAGAGAGAGAAATTCATGAGGGGACGGGAGGGGGAAAAGCAGGATTGTCGACGAATATTTCGACGATTCCGTCAAAATATACGTCGAAAATGCCAACAACTATTCCAACGGAAGATATTCCGTCGACAATTCCGGCGGATATTTCTGATGGAACATATTCCATTGGAAATGTCGGCAGATTTTCCGATGGAGTTTGTTCTGTCGGAAATTTCGACGATATTTCTGACGAAAATTTTCCCTCGAAAATTTTCATCGGTAATGTTGCCTTTTCTTGTAGTGTTGACAAGTAAGACATCTTGCTACAAACTCCACTATATCCTTCTTCATTCCCGGCGAATAGAAAGTTTCCTCTTGTCCATGATACATCTTGTTATTGTCAAGAATAATTGAGTATCTAGAACAATATGCTTCATGCAACAACTGTTGTTTTAATTATGTTTCATCAAGTACGTATAATGTACTTTGAAATCTTATCACACAATCATCATCACTATTTATTCCTTGCATTTTATAATTTTTAACAAATTTAAATATGATCTTTGTGCTCAATAATTTGATAATAAGGAGATGGCTCCACAATTGAACTTGCTAAAATTCCTCTCTTCTTATTGCTTGAAATTATATAAGAGCTTTTAGCTACATCCTCAAATAATTTTCCGTCTCTTATTATTGTGTGGTTCAAAATTATTTTCCTATTCAATGCATCTGCTGCCACATTGGTTTTCTAACATGATTTGAGAAGAAGAAATCATAATCCTTCAGATATTCTATCCATTAGTAGTGCCTCAAGTTCAAATCTTTTTATAAAATTATATATTTCAAACTCTTATGATCAGTAAAAAATCTCAAATCTCTTATCATACAAATAATACCTCCAAATCTTCAATGCAAACACAATAATTACCAACTCTATTCATAGATGGGATAGTTCTCCTCATGATGTTTCAATTATTGAGATGCATGAGCAACTACCTACCATGTTGCAGTTGCGCTACTCCAAATCCACACTTAGAAGCATCTATGTAAATGACAAAGCCACTGCTCCTTGAAGGCAAAACTGATAGTGGCATTATTGTCAATCTCTTTTTTAATTATGTAAAGCTGTGTTGACAACAATGACACATCCTTCCTTGTCAAATGAGTCATAGGTGCTGTAATTTTGAATAACTTCTAAATAAGTTGTTAGTAATACCTTACTAATCCCAAGAAACTTCTAATTTCTAATACAGTCTTTGATCTTTCCCATTTCAACATAGCTTCCACCTTAGCTGTGTCTATCTTTATGCCATCACATGAAATTATATGACCTAGAAGTTAAATTTCTTTCAACTAAAATTCACATGTACTAAATTTTGTATACAATTGTTTTTCCCTCAATATTTGTAAAACAATTCTCAAGTATTTTGCATGATCTTCTTTTGAAGGTGAGTGAATTAATATATTATCAATAAACATCACAACAAACTGATCCTTTAATGAGAATAAAAAAATATTATTTATCATATTCATAAATGTTGTAGGTGCATTAATGAGACCAACTGACATAACTATAAATTCATAATGCCCATAGCAAGTCTTGAAAGCTTTCTTGTTGATTTCTTCATCCCTGATTGTCAACTAATAGTGACCGCTCAAATCAATATTTGGAAAAACCCTCACGGAGTGAAGTTGGTCAAGTAAATCATCAATTTTTAGAAGTGGATATTATTTTTTATGGTGATCTGATTCAACTATCTATAGTCTAGATGCATTCTAAAGCTACTATCACTCTTTCTTACAAACAAAAGTGGTACTCTCCAAGGAGAATATTTGGGTCGAATAAAATCTTTCTCCAATCACTCTTACAATTGCTTCTTTAACTCTCTCAATTTAGTTGGTGCCATGCAATATGTAGTCTTGGAAATTGGCATTATCCCTAGTAGTAATTTAAATAGTAAAATCTACCTCCAATTGTGGAGGTAACCTTGTTAATTCTTCAAGAGACACACCAAAAAATTTTCTTACCACGCATACATCTACCATATAACTACTACCAGATTTCACAAGATTTACAGATGCTAAATATGCAAGACAACTATTAATCATTAAGTTTCTAGCTAACTGCAAAAATGAGAACCTTGACTGGATCGATCAATTAGAACTCTTGCCTAGAAATAGTAAGTCCTGAGTTCGATTCTTGAGAGGAGTTTATCTGATCTACATGTAATCCTTGAGGTGTGTAGGTCTGAAATTTTTTCGGCCACGTAGGGTAGGACAATACGTGTACACAGAAAGTAGAGGCTACTAGGTCCTGATCTTAAAGTCCACAAATATCAATCTTGAGCCTACAAGTCACATGGGGCGAATTCCTCGTTACCAAAAAAAAAAAAAAAAAAACACCCACAAAAATGACAAACTTTAAGATGAAAGATCGAATACCTTGAAATTCCACATCACACCTCCAGGATGAGTTAAGTGAACTCTTCCCACAATCCACTCTTGTTGAATGAGCTTCTAATCAATGCATATCCAAAATCACATTATAATCTTTTAGCTGAAGAGCAAATAACTTCACTGGCATTGCACGACCTTAGATTTCTATGGGTACACTTTTCAAGCTAAACTCACTCGTGCCACTTTCATGACGCAGTTATTCCGTCTCACATTGTATGCACAGTCGGCAGTGCAGGATGAGGAAACCTAACAAGAAGTCTCGTATCTTTGGTTCGAAGAAACCACCACACAAAATTCATGACAAGTGGCGACAGTATTGTGAAATAAGATGCAGTCCGGTTCCTGGAATTGCCTGAAATTATAGATGGAATAACATTTGCTACATTACCAACGTTGTAAAAATAGAAATCAGATAAGCCTAGATGTTCAGATGGGCCACTTTTAATCTATACATGTGATCTTTATTCTTTTATAATTTTCTAAACTAAGAAGTTGAAAGCAGCAAATAGAAACGTGCCCATGGATTTATGGCGCACCTCAAACGATACGCTATTAGCAGGACGATGGAAAGAAACGCTTGCGCTGAAACGTCAACCCGCCGGCTCAACAATGACGAAAGTGTTGCTGAACTATTTCTCAACAGCACAATCTTTGTACAGAATTACAACGACGTGTTCCACAAGAAGTCTCGAGACGGGAACGTGAAGTTAGCAACGGAGATGACTACACAAGATTGAAACACAGTGAAGATTAGAAGAAAAAAAAACACACAAAACAAAAAGAAGGCAATTGAAGAAGTCAATATTCTCCGCCTGTTCGACCATAAGCAGCAGATTTCATTATTATGTCCTCCCTCCCAGCTGGAGACAGATTTGTTGTGAGCAAAGTTCCGACCAGCAACATGAAGTCACTCGATATCCTCGAGCTGTCATCTTATTTCTCCTCTTCGGGAAGACAAGGCTCGCAGTGGCCCTCCAAAAACGGGTCTCATGTATTTGTCATCGAATCGCCTCCAGTAGGCATGGATGGTGTGCGCCGGCCTCTCCAGCAGCAGCGAGAAGCTGCCCTTCGATTCGAGGATGCCAGTTGCCGACCCTTCGACGGAGAGGAGCGGGACCACTATGTCATCTTTTGGGGAGCCCGTATCTGAGCTGAGGTTGTTCTCCAGGGCGTGATGAGGGAGAAGAATGCTTATAAGAGGCTTCGTCAGCAGACCGAACAGCTGCGGGCGGATTAGTCAAAAAGCACACATGATGTATTTTAGGCTCATCACAGTTCCATTGAGACAGTAACGTATTCATGTAATAGGCTAAATCCATTTGGAACTCTGAATTCTTTCCCTCCCCATTCTTATTTTCTACTACTGGAGGACCTCGGCCAACAGGATTTGGACCAAAATAAAATGCAGGTGTGCCTCGGAAGGGGACAAATACCTTCTGCCTCTTAATTTCATGCTTTTCGTCTGGCGATATCCCATATAACTCACTACCATCTCGCAGCATTATAATATAAGGAAAAAGGGAAACGAAACTTCATATTACGTCTACAATTTAGCAATGTCTTCTACCTGGTGTCTCTCTTGACCGTACGTTGCATTCGCAAGATCTTCAGAAACAACACCCTCGACATGATCCACATTAAATTCCTCACTTCTTTGTTCCACCTTGTCCCTAACCGATACCTCTTATTCCATCCCATGATCTCGTGACAGTTTGCTCCTTCCCACGATCTCCCCTGGACCCATAATGGAGGGTCTTGTTTCCTTATCGGTTATTAGACCTCTTGAATGCCCAGAACTGAACTTCGTGCATACTAAGGGTCTGTTTGTTTAACCGTAAAATCTCACTTGGAAAAAGTTTTTGAGGAAAACTTTATGTTTTAGGCCATTTGGTAGTCATGAGAAGTAAAATATGAAAAACCATTTACCAAACTTTCCGGATTTTGGCATCCGCGAGAAAAACGCGGATGCCATTTTCCTTAACCGCTGCTGCGCCATTTCATGTGCAGTTCTACTGTAGCTAATTTAGGCACTATTCATTTAAACTATATTTTTATTTTCTTTCCACTCATTTAAATAGTATTTATCAAATTTAATTATTTTTCATTAGTTAATTTATTTTTTACTTTTTTATCAAAATATCTGTAGAACACTATTTATTTAAATTGTGTTTTTATTTTATTTCTCTTACTTTAAATTATATTTGTCAAAGTTACTTATTTTTCATTAGTTATCTAATTTTTTTATTTTTTTAAAAATATTAAAAATAAAAAAATAAAAAAATAATTTTTTTGATGAATAATGTTAATACACAAGGAGTATATGACTCTCTCTCATTTGAGTAGATCATAAGATCTCATACTCCTTCATACAACTTTATATTTTCCTAACAACCAAATAGACAATTACGTTTCCGTTTTCACGTAAAAGTTTTTCCGTGGAAAATTATTTTCCTCTAAAACTATTTTACATGCAAACAAACAGACCCTAAGCTTAAATAGTTTACTAGGGGCATATAGTATGACCTAACTCACAAAACTGGATGCTAGTATGCCACATTCTTACACCCATATAAGTTGCTTTACAATCATATTGACATATGCCCATATGCATGTTTGGCCACATTAAAATTGCGAGAGAACAAGGTTTGAGAACGAACCACATACCAGAGTGCTGAACAGAACAACAACGAGAGTGCTGGTAATCATGGCAGCATGAAGTGGATTCCATGTAACACCAGAATGTGTGAACTGCACAACAGTGAGGATACTAGGCTCTGAGACATGCATCTATATTCTGATTATCCACGTCAAAATGATGAAGAAAATGGTCATCAATTCTTTCTTTCTTTTTTTTAGAGTAGAACTCTGCCAAAAACCTGTTTGAATGCCAGTGCGATTGAAACAGCTCCCCTCATGAGGCCTGCCCACCAAATCACAACCTGTTTGTCCGCTCCCAGTAAAGATGAATGCATAATAAGATCAAATAAACAGTCAATTATGTTTATTTATTCTATTACCATTATTATCATCTGATTACAAAAAATTTCTTGAGATACTTTGCGCAGGCGCGAAACAGATCTAGCAAAAGTGTAAGAGCAAATAAAACCTGGTGGTTAAATGTGATTGTTGATCTGTCAGCATTTGAACTCATATAGTTGGATAAAATGGAGAGCGGAAACACAAATGCAGCACGCCCAAGTGAAACAAGGAACAGGATGATAGAATAGATGCCAAATGATGTCCTGAAACTGCAAAAGGAAAATGACTAAGAATTCAGATGATTATTTAAGCACCAGTTAGTATCATTCGATAAAAAGAGCTAGACTCCATCATCTGGATTGCAGATATTTTTGGGAGGGAGGGGGAAAGAGACGTCCATTCTAAGCACATTTGATGATAAATCCATATGCTGAAATTTGAGTTTTGTCATCTAAAGTCCTAACAAATGGTAACGATATATTTCATTATACACTAGAATGCAAAAGTCGACAAGTTGTTATGTCATAATCTTCATCACTGTAGCAGCAGACAATTCAGATAATCCTAGATCTGAAAGCAAGTTTGTTGTTGGTCTTACACCAACAGCCCGGTGCAATTTCACAGGATGCTTGACATTTTCATGTATGCTGTTGATTACCTCCAAGATGGAATTGATACCAAGTTTCGTGAGGGCACTGACCATTAGTTGTGTGCGGATCTTGTGCTTCTCATGTTATACATTCTCATCAGTTCATTCTGTTGCTTCATTGTTGTCATATAGAAACATAATTTAAAATATATATGGGATGGTTAAAGGTTGGCAGATGGATCACATAGTGCAGCAGTTCACTCACGCTGAGGTCAAATCAAAAATGATAAATGACGCAGGCAACAGCATAATCATTTACAGTAGATATTGTTTCACACAAAAGATCTAGTTTAACATTAAAGTGGTATCTAAAAAATTAAAAGATACCTTGTCTTTGAGACTTTCCATTTCTCTATGTCAAGTGCATCCATTCCCACATATAGGAAGATAAATGTTTCAGCAATGAATGACATTGTTGCAAATGAGTGCCTGCAAGATGACACTATATTTAGAAGTAATTCTCTTCTGGATACAGAGAGCTTGGAAAACAAATACAATGGACTATTATAATTCATTAACCAGTCAAGGTTGGATGTCGAAGTCATCTCTCGTTGAATAAAAAAAATCAACAGGGGCTAGAGTTTTGGGCAGAAACTGGAAGGGATGAAATTATCGAGGGTTTTAGAAAGAAGATGTGGC
Organism: Colocasia esculenta; assembly: GCA_014218235.1. Lineage (NCBI taxonomy): Eukaryota > Viridiplantae > Streptophyta > Magnoliopsida > Alismatales > Araceae > Colocasia > Colocasia esculenta. The sequence goes on from CM024760.1 coordinate 57,103,178, forward strand.
CTCTCAGACATCTCTAAAGACTGGAGGCAGCCAAAAGGAGAAGGTATTCTTTTGATTTGGGAAGACATAACAGAATATTCTGACTTATTCTTTTGATTTGGGAAGGCATAGCAGAATATTCTGACTCATCGCAGTTGATTATCAACGCCTTACGATGGATATTGTATCATTATATAAACATATAAGTTCTGTTTTATTTTATTTCCAATCGAATGTGGAACCAGCAACTCCTCAAGGCCACATGACTCATTTTGTTAAGTTCATATGTCTATTCTAATAGCTGAGTTCATCACCATGTCAAAAGGAGGAGGTGACTACAATTCAAGCACTTGTAATCACATTTTATCTTTTGTGTCAAATTGGTTTCTACGCATCTATCGTCTATGACTGATTCATTCAAAACATAGCTCTCTTTTTCAAGCACAGAGATCTAAGCAAGACTCCTGAAATTCCTCATTTTTTGATTTTATGCCTCGCTGGTTATCTGGCGCATGGTAAACCTAACACAAGAAAGATGGGAAAACTGAAGGAAACAAAAATCAAACCAGAGGAGTTTCTTGTACTGCTTGACGAACTATGGTACAGAGTACCAACACTGATAGAAATGCTAAGCCAACAATATGGTACTTACAAATGCATCAAATTAACATTGCGTCCAAGAAAATATGTAGACAAACTTTGTAAACATGCCTGGTTGTGGTTCTTGAGCCCTCAGTAACGTTGTGCCATGCATAATGTGACATCACAATCCCGCAAAAGAATACCGTCAGGATGCCACTCAGTCTAAGCAGCTGCACAGGAGAAAGGTGATGTGTGTGTATGCTAATAAAAAGGCAAGTTAAAGGTTCATGTTAATAAACCATCTCTGTCTGTGATAACGCTTCTTCCCTCACTCAGTTGAAGGCAACATAATATAGAGTTTTCTTTGAAACTTTGGTATTTAGACCCACATGTATCGGTTAGACATCATATATGCCACAATTTCTCTATTTCAAGTAAGGTTAGCTCGCTCCAGAACAATGGACCACATCAACTGGTTGGCCGAAATAAAAATTCATTGACCATGACAAGAACAAAAGGGTCATTCACTCCCCAAGGTGGACATTCACACAATATATATGCATAATAACATCTGTATGATAGATACTAATTGCAATGTGGATGGAGGATTGCTTCAAACCTCTGCCAGAGTGTAGGACAAATATGCCATTAAAACCATCAGGGCAATTTCACGATCAGTTGAGTGCCTGCAATGACTTAATTTGTTTCAGCAATATATATATATACAAATGTTTATCATTTTAATATATACATGTATAAAGATAAATGCATATGTTCTGCAGTGTTAAATAGCCAAATGTCCCAGGTTTAGAACGACACTCACCGACCAAAGTATAAGGCTTTGATAACATAAGCAGTCAATAGCCCTGTCTAAAACACAAGCAACTTAAATCAATAGAAACGGGGAAAAGAAAAGAATATGCATATCTTGCGAGGTAATTAATTAAAAAAACATTTCTCATGTAACTTTGTTAATGATCTCTAATTACATGATAACTAGTGTCATAAGATAGAAATTGAATTTTGCAGACTTATTGGTTGACAAGCAATTTTATGTGCTTGATAAATGAAAAAATATCTAAAGGAAGCAACAGGAAAAACTTGAGTAAACAGCAATCCTGACACAATGTCCAACAGGAAATCAAAATTGAGAAGAAGGAAACATAAAGAGACCTCGTAAAGGCTAACTAGTGTAAAAAGCTAATACCACTCACAAAATAAGATCAAAATAATATCTCAATAATGAAGTATCAAGAGCAACTGGGATGAAGCTTGTTGAAAGCAGCATACTCACAGCAACTCCGAGAATTGTGCTAGTAAAGAATAAATAGAGAAAATCTCCAAAGACATGGAGAATTCTCCATCCTTCAAATTTAGAAACATCAAGCTTTTGAATTGCATTGAATAAGACTACAGAGGTAGCATCGTTCACCACTCCTTCACCAAAAACCAAGCTGTACAATCGAGGAGTCTCATCTTGATGCAAGACCTGTATTTATGTAACACAAGAAAAGGAATTGTATATTTCTAGCATTAGGCAACTAAATAAATTAAAACGCGGGAGAAAAACATAAAGACATTCAAATAGACCTGTAGTGTGCAGACTGTATCAGTTGATGAAAAGATTGTGCCCAGAGCTGGAAAAATGAAAGCCAAAAGTTATTCTAATTGGAAGAGTAATGGAAAGCTTTCCACATGAACAGGGCACATATTACAATGAAGGGGAGACTCAAACCCAGATAGTCTTGGAATTCTAGTCCAACAAATCCAACCTTCGGAAAAAGCCACCAGCTGCCTGCATCACAAATTAGTAGAAATTGACACCATCTTCTTGGATTGTGCATTATAAACAATGTTTTGGCAGACTCGATAGATAAAATTGAACAGAACATGCAGAAAAGATTCTGAAAGAATGTCATTTTACGGTGCTAGTTCCCTGAGAGAAATCATCTCTCTCTTAAAGTCTATGGTTTGAGGTTGCTATCAAGATATTTTCCAACATTTAAAATTATATGCTTTGTACAATTTTTGGGATCCTCCATTGTACATCACCAGGTTTCACTTTTTCACTCAAGGCAGCACAAGTATGGCGATCATCCTTAGGTTTAAGTTGAAATGCTTCCCTAGCTATGTGCATTCCAGTTATCATGAATGAATTAGTAAACGAGGACATTTCAGAATGGTTAAATCATTCCTCTAAGTATATCACAGGGCACTTCTTCCTCAGCACTTTATATTATCTATTACTTGCAAAAGAAAAGTGGGAAGCGTTATATTTTCTGGACATTTTTAGTTTACACTTGGATTAATCTATCCTAGGTATGAACGATCAAGTTCATGTTGACATTTTTATCTTTTGATAACACCCATCAGAATCGCTACTTCCATCCATGATTGGATTAACATGCATCTGTGCCTCTGGTGATTCTTCTCTATAATCACCTCATATCTCTGCTTCATCTTTATCTTGAAGTCATGCTTCCACTCATGTTGGGACGACTAAGTAGTTTCCCCTGAAAGAAGAAAGATAAGAAAATCCATGGCAGTTGCTATCTACATCTTATTTAGTTGGTTAGAGTTCTGCCATCCATATGTTTTCCTAGAATCATTAGCAGGCCGGTTATTGGCATAGACATGCATACAGATGCCAAAAAAGTTAAAAAGGATACGAGATTTTGACATCAGAGCGAAGATTTCTGGCATACGAGAGGAAACACAGAGAGCGAAATCTATTTACCAGCTGATATTATGGCAGACGAAATGAAAACTCCAACTACACCGAAGAGCATTATGGTCAAAAGGTTTTGAAAGAACTGTTTCTTCTTAACCTGAAACCTGAAATGAAACCACGGTCTGAGATTCTCTTAAAACACGCAACTTACCAGACACCTCAAGAAGCTGGACGCGCGCACTTACCCAGCATTGAAGATGATCGGCGGGAGAAGATATATAAAGAACAACTGCTCATCGAACCTTAGGACATGAGAATTCGCTCCTTTGCTCAGCAACAAGATTATCGTCCCAACAACGCAACCCTACATCAAGAACAAACAGGAAACCATTTGTGTATGTTCCACACATAACGAGATGGAGCACAGTGATACATTTATCACTCTCCGTAACCTGCAACCAGCCAAGACGAGTGACTCTAATCTAACGATCTACTATCAACACAAATGTTGCATGTCAGATATGCGTTCTCAAGAACCCTCGTGAGAGTAAAGAAACACCATCGGCGATTCCTATGTCTCGACTTCGTGAACTTACCACGACCATGGCGGTGATGGACTGGTTCACCCATCTGTTCTCTTCGAGCAGGTGGCCGACGACGATGCAGAGGCAGAGGACGGCCACGAAGATGGATATGGAGACCACCTGCGCGTGGCCGGCGTTGTTCGCGGCCGCCGCGGGGGGACTGGACGGCTCTTCCAACTGAAGAGCTTCCATCGCCGACGGACGAACGGACGAGGAAGACAGACAAGGACTAAGGGAGATCACCTCAACAGGTGAGAAGAAAAGGGCTTGGCGGGGAAATAAAATAAACAATAATTAAACATGTCGGAGGGGGTTGTGATGATCTGGAGCCACGTGTCCGAGAATTTTGAAACGGCCTCTCCATCTGTTGCCACGTAGGAAGCTAATGGATCCGGAACCGGTGAGAGATAGGAGACCGACCGATGCCAGACTCGGGTCGGATCCTCTGGGGAGGTAGGAGAGTCCACGTCAACGGGATAACGGAACTGTTTTACCTTTGAAAAAGATTTATTGTATTTGTACATTATATTTTAAGTGTAATATGATTAAATAATACTTCATGTGACACCCCTCATATGAGGAGTGATAAAATGACAATCTAATTGTTAGATATCATATAAATTTGTTATCTATTAAAATACAATGTGAAAATATAATAAACCTTTCTCTTTACCTTTTATCTGGTGTTGAAGGATAAAAAAGACTAACCTTGGAGGACAATTGTAAAGCTGTCTTTTCTACCAAAATAATTAATGAAGATAAAGTATATTTTTTTCTCTCGACTTTTCTTCTTGTTTTTGATAACTTTTAGTTCAGTCTCGTAAATACTTGAATGTTTTTGCAACACAACACAACACGCCAGATGTTACTGGACTTGTTCCACTGGTGTCAATTTGGTGTCGAAGTCGCGTCGGAGTAATGCGACGTGCACTAATAAGGGCCGTCCCTCCCCCTTCCCGGGCCCCAGCCCAAGGACACTAGGCACCCCGGAATCACACAATTAGATGTGACATTAAATAGTTTTATCATAGTTTAAGTTCGAGGTCGGTTTTATTAACCGTATCTGCAGATTAAGTACCATCACATTTGACGGCTATATTTGTATCAGTGTATTATGAAAGAAATACGACGTATGCTATGTGATCAGATTACTACTTTAATTTGATATATTGTGAGGTTGACATGGAATATTAATTTGGAAAAACAATATTTAATAGGATATCATAGGTTTAGGCTCCACATATATAAGTGGCAAATTTAGCCACATATCATCATCACACACACATAGGTTGATGATTATATGTTATAGTCCCTGGGATTGCGTTGGTGTCCCTCTCTTAATAAGACATGCTAACCAGTTTTTCACCCTCACTAAAAGGAGTTGTGTAACCCCTTCGGGAACTCCCTGTACTTAAAGTTGAAATATAATCTTTCCTTATCATTCTTAATCACAACCAGACAACAAATATTCGACTACTTTTCACTGTCATACAAGACCAGCAGGTCAAAAGAGCATTCATCATATAGATCAGTAGATCAAGCAAGAATACTGTAAGACCGCCGATTATCAACTGCCGACTATCAACCGTCGAGGATGGCGTCGGCGACGGCAGTCGAATAAGAAGGAGTGTGACGACTCAACGAGACCAAAAGCACTAAAAACTACGCCGAACCGCTGCAACGACCTCTGTTTTAGTTTATGCCGCAATCTTGGTGGACTCGCTCTCCACGGCCCTCTTGAGGAAGCTGCCCTCTTCCAGCACCATCTGCACGGGCAGGAACCCCAGCCCGTTGGCCACCGCCATCAACATCTTCCTCGTCTCTGACCGGAACTCCTCCAGGTCCACTGACCTGCTGCCGTCATGGTCGAACTGGGAGAAGAGGGAGCCGTACAGCCGGCAGAGCTCGTTGCGGCTGGGTTTCACCTCGTCGAAATCGAAGTGGGTCTCAAGGACCCTGAGGCTCTGGAGCTCCCTGGCCATCTCGGAGTAGGTGAGGAGGCCGTCACCGTTGGTGTCGAGGCTGGCGAACTGGTCGTCGACGGAGCTGTTGAAGAGCTGCTCGTTCTCAATGAAGCTACAGATGGTGGCGCTGTCCAGTAGTTCCACGCTCATCTTGGCTCGAAACTCTCGAACTAAAGAACTCCAACTCGAAACCCTTGGTACCTAAAGTAAAGAACTTTGTGGAGACGACAAAGGGATTGATTGTGAACATTTTGGAGAAGGCGTGGTGTTGTGCATGCAGCGAGTGCACTCCTCTCGCTTGTTTATATAAGCGGAGGGTGCAGCCTTGGAGCCATGGAGTTCCTCTAGAGGGGTTTCTGCTGCGGTGCGCGTGGACGGCTCGAGAGCTGATGCCATAATTTTGTCGGCAAACGAGGTTTGCGGTGACCTGGTCCCATTTACGTGCTTCCCATCAGCGGTGTTAAGATGAGATCCTGGAAATAAAATAGACATAAGGTTGAGTGAATAACGTATCTCACAGCGGTAATTGAGGTCTCGTAGATAGAGGTAGACGACAGAGACGTTTACACTTCTTCACACCTTAAATTTTAGATGACGATGATGACAGACCTCCGTTCGTTGATGTCAAAGAGAGAACCACACAGAGGATAAAAACTTCTTGATCTCTTTCTCTCTCCTCTTTGGATACTAAACCTACAACCTCCCCTTCTCTCCTTTTTTCTACTATTATTCCAGCAGCATTTCTTTGCACACACATACATCTCTCTCGAATATGCATGTTCTGCTATTTATAGAAGAAGGGGGGGGGGGGGGTGTGAAGAGAGAGAGGGTGCCGCATGTGGCCAGAGGCCACACGCAGTTGGGGGCTTTCGCAAGTGTGCCCGCAGGCAGGCCACGCGCCCTCACTGGGCGCGGGCGGTGGTGTTCCCAAATGGGCACTGCCCAACAAGCTCCCACTTGCTCATTTAGGGCTGACCGCCCACTCGCCCACTTAGGACTAACGACGCATCATTGTTCTCTTTTGCATTCGATGTCAAAGATCATACAGAAAAGGCGTGCGACCTCTACGAGATTTGCCAAGTTATCAACAAGTGTTCCGTTAAGTTGTCATCTTACTAACGGATCACTAAATCTTGATATGTACCTTAGACTCTTAATATTCACCTAATTCTGATACTCCGAATCTCTCAACAGACAGTATTGAATCCAAATGCATAATACTCATGACTTTATCATCACTTTGGCGACTAAGCCTTTTGAGATATGAGTGATTAAGCATGGTGAAATAATAAGATGTCTTCCCTATACTGCACACGACAATTCAACTTGTCTTGACTGCTTTCCTAGACATGTTCCGCTAGACAATATTAACCATCGCCCTAAGTAACATGCTAAAGTAGCAACATCAAGCTTCCTCTTCATGGTATAGCGCTGTAGGTCACTGGGGGTACATCGAAAATCACAATCAAATGTGATATTTGAGCTCACACAATGATAAAGAGAGAACTGTTCATCATTCTCACATGCGGTCGTATACATCACATGCGGTATGATTCGCATGCTGCAGTGTTCTTCCATTTTCACGGACATGTCACTAATAAAAGTATTATACAAACACCGCACGAATACAAGTCAAATTGTAACAAATCCAATTGACTAAAGCATCACAAATTAGTCGCTCCCACTTAGCGTCTTCTTGTGACTTACATATATATCCGAATATAACAGGCTTTATGTGATTATATCTAAAATCCACATGATCAATCTGAACTAATTCAGATCTCATATCGGCCTCAGCCAAGACAACATATAAATATGACTTGGGATATTGTGTTCACCCTCTAGACGTCTGGAGTTTCATAATATCAAATGCCTCATCTTTGCTCACTATCTATAAGCGCCAAAAGGTAGATCACCTGTGTGAGAGGGCCAATCCTAGTATAAAGCAATCAATCAATCATATAAATTCCATTGAATATTGAACAAACTTTAATGATGTTAGAACACTGTAAATTATTATAAATTATAATTTACAAAGGCCCATAGAACCACTATGGGTTACAAATTTCTCTCTGGCTAATGGTTTCATTAGTGGATCTACTATCATTTGAATAGAACTAATCTGACGAAGCATGACTAACCCTTTTGCCAGTAAACCCCTAATGTAGTGATATCGAATATCAATATGCTTTGTTCTGCCATGAAATTTGGGATCTTTGGCGTAGGCCAATGCCGAAGTATTGTCAATATACAGTAACACACCTTTATTTCCATGAGGTGTAACTGCCAAACGCTGCAACAAATTTTGCAGCCATACTGCCTCTTAACAAGCACCAGAACAAGCAACATATTCGTCTTCCATTGTGGATAGGGCAATGAAAGACTGTTTATTGATACGCCATGATATAGCTCCACCTGCTAACAAAAACACAAAGCTTGAAGTAGATTTCCGCTCATCTCTGTCACCAATCCGCATCACTATAGCCGATTAGTTTCAAATTGCCTTCCTTGTGACGTAGTGCATAATCTGATGTCCCTCGCAAATACCATAATATCCTTTTAACGGCTTTCCAATGCATGAGACCATGGTTACTCTGATAACGACTAACTAAACCTATTGCATAGTTAATGTCCGGTCGAGTACATAACATAACATACATTATACATCCAGGCATATGACACTCTAGACATACTTTCTTTCTCTTCTTTATTCTTGGGGCATTGACAAATACTAAGGACACATCCTTTGTCAAGTGGAGTATCAATAGGCTTAGAATTATGCATTTGAAAACGCTTCAGAATCTTATTAATATATGTCTCTTGAGATAAACTCAGTGATTTTTTTTAACGATTCTGCACAATTTTTACACTGAGCACATATCTCACTTCGCCCATATCTTTCATCTCAAAAATGAAAGACAACCACCTCTAAGTAGCAGTGACAAGCTCCATATCATTTCTAGACATTAAAATATCATCAACATATAATAACAAAATAAGGAGACTTTTTCCCACTCGCTTTTCATACACACAGTGGCCTTCTTCAATCATCTCAAAGCCACATGAGATAATTGCCTTATGAAATTTCAAATACCACTATCTAGATGATTATTGTAGACCATATATTGAGCGTTTAAGGCGACAAACCTTTCACTCTTCACCTTTAGTCTCAAAACCCTCTGGTTGAGCCATATAAAATTTCTCGTCTAGTTCTCCATTGAGAAATGTAGTTTTCACATCCATTTGGAACAATTCCAAGTCAAGATGCGCGATAAGGCGAATAGATGAGAATCTTACCACAGGTGAAAATGTCTCATCATAATCTACACCCTATTTTTGGGTATAACCTTTCTCCACAAGTCTTGCTTTATACTTGTTAATTGCCCCATCAGTCTTGCGTTTAAGTTTGAAAACCCATTTGTTTCTAATCACCTTACACTCAGGTGGGAGATCCACTAACTCCCAAACTTCATTCTGTGCCATTGATGAATCTCTGCCTGCATGGCAACCATCCATTCTTTCCTAAATGATGACGCAAGAGCTTCCTGAACAAATCTGGGCTCTTCATCATCCATAAGTTCACAAAGAAGTACCTCATTGTCAATTTAAAAAAATTGATGAGGAACATGCCCACTCTTACTGCGACGTAAAGAATCTTAACTTTGACTTTCCAGTGGTACACTCCTACTAGATTGACCATCCCTATCATTTTCGGCGGACAATGGTATGGGAACACATGCCCTCCCTTCGTCGAAAGATGGCAGGATATTCAGTTGTTCATCGATCTCATAAAGATCAAATTTTTCTCATTGTCTCCTAGATTAGGAAATTCTTTCTCTAAGAAAATAACATCTCGTACCTCACGTTCTATCATTCCTCCATCTGGATGACGTCTATACATGACATAACCTACTGAGCTCTCAGGATATCTAATAAAAATAAACTTTTGAGCTGTTGGGCCAAGTTTCTCAAACTTGCTCATCATGTCATGAACATATCCTGCTGATCCCTATTGATGTAAACAATTTAAGTCCAGTTTGTGGCCATGCCACAATTCATATGGGATAGAAGGAACTAACTGCAAAGGCACTTGGTTAAGAATGTATGTTGCAGTTAACAGGGCATCTCCCCAAAAAATATTGGAAGAATTGCCCGCGCCATCATCGACTTAACCATATCCAGCATTGCTCTATTCCTTCGTTCAGCAACACCATTTTGTTGAGGCATATATGGGATAGTGAGTTTCCGTCGTATACCTTTTTCCTCACATAGTGCTCAAAACTGATTCGACATATATTCACGTTCAAGGTCTGTTCGAAGAGCTTTGACACTTCTTTCCTTTTGATTTTCAATTCTAGCTAAGAAATGTTTGAAATAATCCAGCACTTCATAGCGATGAGCAATCAAATATACATATCCATACCACGAAAAATCATCAATAAATGTGAGAAAATAGTAATAACCATGCCGAGCTCTAACGCTCACTAGTCCACAGATGTCAGAATGGATCAATTCCAATGGTTTAAAGGTTCTTATAGCTTTTCCAAAAGGTTTACGACATGCTTTTCCTGCCAAGCAGGGCTCACATGTGGGCAAGTTGACCTTAGCGAGTGATCCTAAAAGGCCTTCTCGAGCTAATCTAGCTATTTTATCTTGTCCAATATGGCCTAAACGAGCATGCCATGTCATAGAATCTAAATCTTTTTGAGCTAACGCAAGCATCACCATAGAAGAAGAATGATGAAAGTTTTCAGTAAGATCTAATACACAAAAACCATCACGTAGCAAAGCCTGTCCATAAAGGACATTGTTCAAGATAATATATACATAACTACCAGTAAAAGATAAAGAAAAGCCCATCTCTGATAAAGTGGAAACTGATAAAAGATTATATTGGACGCTTAGCGCATAAAGTACTCCACACAGAAGTAGTGTATGCCCACTGGTGAATTTAAGTTGGTATGAACCGACTCCACATACTTCTTCACTGGTACCATTACCCATGAACAACCTTTGATTTCCTGTTGGAATCCGATGATAATCCACGAAACCCGCTCGATCCATTGTTATATGTTTTGTTGCTCCTGAATCCATGATCCACACAAGATTAGGATGAGCAATCAAAACATATGTACAAACATAGCTAAGGTTGCGAGCTACCTTTTTCAGCTCAGGACACTCATGAGCGAAATGGCCTCGCTTCTTGCAGTTGAAGCATTTCAGATGGCTTTTGTCTTTCTTGCCGCCACGCTTCCCACATTGGCGCTTGAAAGCTTTATCCTTATCGGAATCCTGTGCAGCGTCAAGTTCTTTATCTTTCTTTTGTATCCCCTTTTTATTGAAACATCTACTTACTCTGAGCAACATTAGTAATAGCGTGATGCAGCATCTCACGCTCAGCTTCTAACTCTACATGTCGAGAAATATCCATGAAAGTTTTGATATTCTCGTTGTGAGTTAGAATTTGCTTTAAATGGGCCCAAGAATCTGGCAAAGATCTAATGACTGCTTGCACTTGCTGTTCTTCGATGAGTTCGTAACATGCCACCATCATATCACATATCAAGGCTGAAATTACCCTAAGGTGTTCAGCCACCGTGTGGCGCGAGTCCATCCGGTAAGTCTTGAATTTCAAAACATGAGCTCTTAACTGGGTTACCGAGGTCCCACCAAAAGTGAATTTCAATTGATCCCACATATTCTTGGTAGTGGCACAGTTTTCAAACTCGCCAATAAGATCGTCAACCATAGCACTTAACAAAGTAAAGCTTGTACTTCGATCTTTTTTGAAGCAGGCTACATAAGGCTCTTGATCTTTGGTGCTACTGCCTGTTGCCCAATTGACGAGCCCAGGGGGGGGGTGGTGAATGGGTCTTTTAAAAATAATCTAGAAGATACCTGTAACTAAAAACATTCACACAAACGTTCTTTGAAGGAGGTTAGTGACTGTTAGTTTAAATATCAAACACACAAGAAAAACAATCACACGACACAAATGATTATCCTGGTTCGGACCTCCTTTCCTTAGGAGTCCTACGTCCAGTCCCTGAGCAACCACTCAGGTTTTTTTTTTTACTAACTAGGGTACAGTTCCCCTAAGGACGCTACAGCACCCAACTCGGCTGGTCTTCCTTCACACCTGAAGGGAATAACAACACCCTGGATACCCCACCAGGTCTTCCTTCACAACTGAAGGAAAACAACACCCTGGATACCACCAGGTCTTCCTTCACAACCGAAGAGAAACAACACAAAGGGAATGGAATAAGGTCAGGCCCCTAGATCAAGCTTTAACAAGCCAAGATCTGAAGCCACTAGCACTGAGAGCAAGGATCTAAACAAGGCACACTCTCAGAACTACACGAGCTCTCTTAGAAAATCTGTTACAGCACAGAGAGCGAAGAGCTAAAGGTAATGAGGAATAAGATTCTTGGCTCTGGACTTCTTGCAGAAGAATTTGAATGCTTGAACACAAGATGCTTGTTCTCTACTTCGTTGGTTGTTTTTCTCTTCTGTCTCTGAGTTTATATCTTCTTTTTGAAATACGGCCGTTGAAGTAACTGTTGTCTCTTGGATTGATAGACGTTAGACTATTTGACATTTGGAAGCTTCAACTATCTTTTATCCATTTGTGCACGTAAAGGGATAGGGTCTTCTGGCGTCTATAGGTCCAACGTTGTATGATAGAAAGTCTTCAGGACCCTGCACACATTAAATGCTAGAACAGTAGACAGCTAGGCTGTCTTTAGTTGTCAGTAAACGTTGATAGGAATATTCACCAAAATAGCAATGCTAAATAGTTTCTTCTAAAAGATATTGACAGGATATGCACGATAATGGATAATATCGTATGTATGCATGCAGAGGTACATTCTCATCTCATAAATGCACGAGTGTCAGAGAGATATAAAGGTGGACTTTGACTAGTCAAAGCTTCAAAAATCAAGTTGATATAAACCATAAAGTCATTGTCTATATGACTTATGAAATCGTTACGAATACTAACAAGTCATTATAGAGAACAAATCGTTAAAGCAAGTTTAAGTGTTCAACAGGGAAATCGTTGTGAACACTTATCAAGTCGTTATAGAAAGTAAGTTGTCGTGTTCACTGAAGAAATCGTTATGAGAACTTATAGAATCGTTGCGGCGAGCAAGTCGTTGCGAGTTCTAAAGAAATCGTTATGATAACTTATAGAATCGTTGCGGTGAGCAAATCGTTACGAGTTCTAAAGAAATCGTTATGATAACTTATAGAATCGTTGCGGCGAGCAAGTCATTACGAGTTCTAAAGAAATCGTTGCGATAACTTATAGAATCGTTGCGGCGAGCAAGTCGTTGCGAGTTCTAAAGAAATCGTTGTGATAACTTATAGAATCGTTATGACATACAAGTCGTTACGAGCTCAAAAGAAATCGTTACGATGACTTATAGAATCGTTATGACAGGAAAGTCGTTACGAGCTCAAAAGAAATCGTTACGATGACTTATAGAATCGTTATGACAGGCAAGTCGTTACGAGCTCTAAAGAAATCGTTACGATGACTTATAGAATCGTTATGACAGGCAAGTCGTTACGAGCTCAAAAGAAATCGTTACGATGACTTATAGAATCGTTATGACAGGCAAGTCGTTACGAGCTCTAAAGAAATCGTTACGATAACTTATAGAATCGTTATGACAGACAAGTCGTTACGAGCTCTAAAGAAATCGTTACGACGACTTATATAATCGTTATGAGATGACTTGTTTGAAACAACATGACTTTTCAGTCTTACAAGGAAATCGTTACGATCTTCAACAGAAATCGATATGGACTTTGAGAATTATCATGTTGAAAAGATTAAAGCTTCAGAGAAGTAATGCATACCTTTATTGGCTTGTTTGACCTTGGTATTTTTCCTGTACTTTAAGACTTATGAAATATTCATTAGATATTATTGATAAAAACTAGTTTAGTTTTGTTAATCACCAAAATACATATGTAATTAATTAAATTACATGGGGACAGACTGATCATCAATTTCCCCCTTTTTGGTGATGACAAAACTGAACAATAAGCATGGATAAAAAATATCTGAAATCAGTCTGAAGATATGACATGCTAATTTGCTTCCTTAAAAATTATTGGAATGTATTTCAGACATGCTAATTTTCTCCCCTTTTTGTCATTGAGCAAAAAGACAACCTGAGACAAAGAAAGAAGAGAGAAAGAAAATAGGAGTACACAAAGAGATTTCATTAACTTTGCGGAGGTACAGGTAAATAGAAGGCAGAAGACAAAAGAGAGGCAAAATGGGAGATGGTGTCCCATACCTGTGCTTCCTGCTCTTCAAAAAGAGTTTTAAAGACTCCAAAAGACACAGAGTAGGTTGGTCCCATAGAGGAAGCCATCCTTTTGAGATGAAGATCTAGGTGTTTGAAGAGAAGATCAGCATAAGCCTCCTTATCCATAGTCATCTTTAGGAAACGACGAGTCCCAAAGCTGGCACAGTTAATAAACTGATCCATGGACACAGGATAGTGATTGAGATTATCTCTGAGAGCTTTATGAAGAGCTACATATACCTTGTACCTTTCCTCCGAAACTTTGAAGGGGTCATTTACAAGGTTAATGGAGTTCATATCCAAGAAGGTGGCTGGAGAGATTTCAGGTTTGCCTTCCCTGGCTTGAGCTTCATTTAGAGAAAACAACTGCTGAGCAGACAAAGGGTAGAACTTGGACCATTCTGAGGATGTCAGCCTTTCACATTCAGACAGAATGGGGGCTAGAACTTCAGCACTTACATGCCCTTGGTGATATTCCCTAAATATGAATCTAGGAAAAGCAACCAGGCAGCCTTTCTGTACTTTAATTCTACCCATTACTCTGGAAAAACGCTCAAAGATGATGGATCCTACAGAGAATTCCATAACTAGAAACTGGATTTGCGGAAGGGCTATCTCTTCAGGCACTTGGAGGGTAGCAAAATCTACCTGAACATCGGAAGTATGCGAGATATCCGGAGTCAGAGCTGAAATTGCCTTTCTGAATTGGCTAAGCTGAACCTCTGGAAGTCTATGGACATATCTGTAATTGTTGAATAGCATGAAATGTCTGATCATTTTGATTTCCGTTTGAATGAAGGGTGCCCAAAGTTCTCTATGATACAACCTGAACCATTCTGTTAAGGTCAGGGAGTGGTCCCTTGGATGGAATCTAGTAGATTTGGCAAGAATAAATTTCTTGAAGAGATCCTTGTGACCTTTGCCCCATTGGTCTTTTGATTTGGAGTGGGCAAGAGAGAAAATTCTGGATTTTTCTGATTTTGTAAGAGAAGTGTAGGGTAGAATGGTGTGCAAATGATCTGTGAGATTAAGAAAGGGAAGGTTAATTATAGTTGCAAGAACAACCTTTGAGAGATATTCTCTGTACAGTGAGTGATGTTTGATGTCCATTGTGAGAGAAAACCACAAAGGTGGGTATTTAGGTTCAGAGGAAATGGAGGAAGTAGAAGTAAGTTTCCTCTTCTTGGGGGCAGGACTGGAAGAGTCTGCCCTATGGACATGTTCTCCAACCTTCAACACAGACCTGAGGATCCCTTCCTCAAACTCATCCTTTATCTTTTCCATAAAGGGAGAGTTAAGTTGGGCTCTTTCAGGTATGATAGTGATGAAAGAGGGTGGAGGAGTAGGATGAAGAAAAGAATGTGAAGTAGTTGGGAGGTCATCAACTGGTCCAAGGGAGGGACCAGAGGAGGAGGAGGAGGCTCCAGCTGAGGATGCTGGAGGGGCCTCAAGGATAGGAGAAGGAGAAGGAATTGTAGTAGAGGAGGCAAGAGATGAGGTGGAATGAGGAGGAAATGGAATGGGAGAGGAAATTGATCTGGATTGAGGCTTCTTGAATGTTTGTGGAGCAGGATGAGCTGTAGGAGCTGAGGGTGGAGTTGGAGGAATAGGTGTGTGAGAGGGAGAAGAGAGAGCTGGGGGCTTGGGTGCCAAGGACTCTTCTTCAGCCTCTGCCTGCACAGGTTCACTCTCCAATGGCCCTGATGGCCCTGACACTTGCTCAGATGGCCCTGGAGGCCCTTCAAACTGGTCAGTTGGCCCTGATGGCCTTTGCACATTTACTGCTGCCTCTGCTGGTGGTGTTGCTGCTTCTGGCCCTGTTGGCCCTGCCTCTTGAACTGATGGCCTTGAAGGCCCTGACTCCGGAACCTGGGCTGCAGGAGGTGGAGGAGGAGGAATTTGAGCTCCAACCACCTTGAGAATGTCTCCCAGCAAATTTTTCATGGTGCCCATTTCCTGGTTAAACCACTTCATGGCATTTCTTATGTTGGAAATTTCCTTTGAAGCTGAAGCTTGGCTCATGAAGATGGAGGATACATCAGATTGAAGAGAACATAGAATAGTTCCTTGGGCATCAAGTCTCTCAATCACAGGCTTCAAATTTATCACAATCTTCTGCCTCATTAGCCTTTCATGTGGAGTGTTTGATAAGAGAGGTACTTCGGGCTCCACTTCTTTCCCTTTCTGCCTATCCTCTGAAGTTGGAGGAGGCTGATCATCATCAGAATCAGAGGAGCTTGCTGTCTCCCCATCTCTGACATCATCCTGATCATGAGGTAGGTCTTCATCAACTGGTACATCACCCATTGGCCCATCATGGTGAGCTGCTTCTTCTTCTTGACCTCCCTTGGATTGCTCCCCCTGAGCAGGAGCATCTTTTTCCATTAATTCTTGCTCCCCCTGAATGGGAGCATCTTCCAAAACAACACTTGTTGGAGCACTGGACTGCTCCTCTTGAACTGTTGCTGCCACTGATTCCTCAATGTGGCCTGATGCCACAACTTCTTCTGCAAATCCACCAGTCTCTGCGGTGACTGGAGTGGTGAGAACTGAATCTACTACATCTCTGAGAATGGAGGCAATAATGGAGGTGGGCAGATTATCTGCTGCACCTTCCACTGCTTCTTCTACAGGACCTTCTGGAGATTGTGAAACTAATTGGACAAGGGGTGACCCTACAACCTCAACTGCTGCTTCTGCTAATTCTGCTAGAAGAGAAGGTACTGCTGGCTCAATCTCTATTATCTGTTCTATTGCTGCTTGGACTGCTGCTAGTTGCTCTGCTGCTGGTTCTGCTGCTTCTTCCTGAACATCAGGAATATCACCTATGATGGCCTCTCCCTCGGCCACTGTGGTCTTAGACCAAACACCATCTATAACTGAAAAACCACTTTTCCTGAGATTTCTGGACCTAATGATGGCCCATTTTCTCAACAACTTCTCCTGCCAGATCAATACCAAAGTGCTTGAAAACTTTGGTGAGCAGATGTGCATACGGCAATGAAACATTGAGCTTGCTTTTTGTGTCCCAAATCTGATCTCTGGCAAAAGTCATTCTTTCCATCATCACTGCGGCATGTTGATTTCCTTGTTTTGTATGGCCCAAAACATCATGTCAGAATCTGCCTTTGAGCAGGTGGAAAATGTGGCGCTTCTTGGAACCAAAATCTGACACACTATGAAGTGAAGGAGGCGGTTGAACGCATTCAGTTGGTTGATGTCCAATTTACCATCTCTTAATCTGTATCCCGGCCCTACAATGCCAAGACCCTTGACCTGGGAGTTCACGGAGTGAACCCCACTGTGCCCTGATGTTGTTACTCCAAACAACTCATGCAGTAGCTCACTATCTATCTTAATCTGGGTTCCCTTGACATATGAAACCAGGGACCCATCTTCTTGAGTCTTCAAGCATACATAGAAGGCCTTCACGAGGTCTGGATATATAACTTACCTCAGAGAAAGTTTCTACTCCCATTCATTGCATCCTGATCAAAGCTTCAACAACACTGTGCATGCCATTCTTCTCTAGATCTGCTATATCCACTGCCTTATTTCCACAGACTTTAGTCTTCACAAAGGTGAACCTTACCTGCTGCTCAGGAGCAAGAAACTCGGTGCTGTAGCCACCCAAACTCCCGAAAATGGTGGATGCGGCCATGGAATCCGTTGAGGAGGTTTTCTGGAGGGTTGAGAAGGAAGGAGGAGTGAAAGCCCTCAAGAAATTTTGCGAGAAGATGAGAGAAGCTTCAAACTTAGCAGAGAGTCGATGTCGAAATTGCTAGGGCATCGGCTCAAGCAACCAGACGAAAGGGGGAAAAGGTAGACGATGGGATACGAATCGTTCTCTCATCGATTTTATGAATAATTAAATGCGCTGAGGAAAGTGAGGCGCCAAAAGGCGGCAGAAGAAGACAAAAGAGTTTGACTATTCAAATCGACTTCAATGAGAGAGCGGTTACAAAGGATAATTTGAATTTCTTTTGCTTAAAGTCATGGAGGGAAAAAATTACTTAATTCTGAAATTTAATGTGCCAGTTTTAAACAAAACCTTTTTCCTAAATTGCACATGCCTAATTCCCTTCTAAGAGATGTGAATCTCTTCTCGGGTAAGACTTTTGTGAAAATGTCTGCTAACTGACCATTTGTATCAATAAAAGATATTTCAATATTACCATTTGCTACATGATCACGAATAAAATGATATCTAACCTCAATATGCTTGGTCCTTGAATGTTGAACTGAATTCTTGGTGAGATTAATGGCACTGGTGTTGTCACACACAGTGGAATGGATTTGATGTTTAATCCGAAATCTTCAAGTTGTTGCTTTATCCATAAGAGTGTGTACAACAACTTCCAGCAGCTACGTACTCAAGCTTCAGCTGAATAGATAGTGCCACTGATGAGTAAATATCTAAATATTCTTTTCACAGAAATTAAAATGTTAAATGATTCTTTAGGATCCGCTTGATACCTAGCACACATGCATACACTAAATAAAATATCAGGTCTACTAGCTGTTAAATAAAGGAGTGAACCTATCATACCTCTGTAGATCTTTTGATCTACTTTCTTACCATCTTTATCACTGTCCATCCTTGTTGATGTACTCATTGGGTTGACAGTGGTTTGGTATTATCGAATCCAAATTTCTTCAAGAGTTCTCTTGTGTACTTTGCTTGACAGATGTGAGTTCCTTCCTTTCCTTGTTTGATTTGTAGTCCAAGGAAATAATTAAGTTCTCCCATCATGCTCATTTCAAATTCTCCCTGCATCAACTTTTCAAAGTACTTGCAAAGGGATTCATCAGTAGAACAAAAAATAATATCATCTACATAAATTTGAACTAGTAGAATGTGTTTGACCTTTGACTTTATGAAAAGAGTACTATCTACTTGACCTCTACTGAAACCATGGTTTAAAAGAAAAGAACTAAGCCTTTCATACCAGGCTCTAGGTGCTTGCTTTAAACCATATAATGCCTTGTGAAGTTTGAAAACATGATTAGGAAATTCTGTGTCATCAAAACCTGGGGGTTGTTCCACATAAACTTCCTCTTTTATAAAACCATTTAAAAATGCGGATTTAACATCCATTTGAAATAATGTTAAATTCAAAGCTGATGCATATGCAAGTAATATTCTAATAGCCTCAAGTCTAGCTACAGGTGCATAGGTTTCATCGAAATCTATGCCTTCCTCTTGAGAATAGCCTTGAGCTACCAATCTGGCCTTGTTTCTTAAGATTACACCAGTTTCATCCAGTTTATTTCTGAACACCCATTTGGTGCCAATGACTGGACGGTCTGATGGTCTAGGAACAAGTGACCATACTTGGTTTCTCTTGAATTGATTTAATTCATCTTGCATGGCTATTATCCAAGATTCATCAGTAAGAGCTTCATTGACTGTCCTAGGCTCTATTTGAGAAACAAAAGCTAGGTAATCACAAGGAATAACATTACCTCTTGTTCTTACCCCTACGGATGGATCACCAATAATATTCTCAAGTGGGTGATCTTTCTTGTGTCTCCATTCCTTTGGAAGATTTTCATGTGTAATTTCCTTTTGTTGCAAGTCTTCCAGAGGTGGATCATCCTTGTCCTCAATTGATGTATTCTTTAGTTTCTTGGACAGCTTATCTGCATCATCATTATCACTATCTTCTTCCTTTCTTAAGGAAGGGTTAGTTTCATCAAAAATAATATGTACAGACTGTTCAATTAATAAAGTGCGTTTATTAAATACTCTATAGCCTTTGGGTTTAGAGGTGTACCCCATGAAGATACCTTCATCTGATTTGGCATCCAACTTACCAATGTCTCTTTTTCCATTGTTGTGGATGAAGCAAGGACATCCAAATGTCCTGAAGTGGCTGATCTTTGGTTTCTTTCCTTTGAACAGTTCATATGCAGTCTTCTTTAGGATTGGCCTGATCATTACTCTGTTGATAATGTAGCTTGCTGTGTTGACTGCTTCAGCCTAAAAATACCTTGGCAGATCATATTCTGATAACATTGTTCTTGCCATATCCAATAGAGTTCTATTCTTTCTCTCAGCAATTCCATTTTGCTGTGGTGTCCTTGGTGCTGAGAAATTATGCTCAATTCCCTGATCATCACAGAACTTAACAAATTTTCATTCTGAAATTCACCACCATGATCTGATCGGATAGAAACAATGCTGAACTTCTGATCCTTCTGAACTTTCTTGCTGAAACTGACAAAGTTATCAAATGTGTCATCTTTATGCTCTAGAAATGATACCCATGTGAATCTTGGTAATCATCGACTATGACAAATCCAAAGTTCTTTCCTCCAAGACTGGTAGTCCTCATTGGCCCAAATAGATCCATATGAAGGAGCTCTAAGGGTTTTGAGGTGGTTACCACCGTCTTTGACTTGAAGGAGCTTTTGGTGTGCTTTCCCTTAGCACAAGGTCTACAGACACCTTCCATTTTTGCACAGACCTTTGGCAGACCTTCTACAAGATTTTTCTTCACCAATTTTCTCATACCTCTATGCTACAATGTCCTAGTCGTCTGTGCCATAATTCAGTAGATTTTTCTTTGTTTGCTGCCAGACAGACATTTTGTTCTTTGAGTTCCTCAAGATAGAGCACATATAAGTTCTTTTCTCTATTTGCTTCAAAGATGACTGATCCATCTTTCAGTATGCTGCATTTCGATTCTTGAAACTGTATCTGATGGCCTCTGTCACACAGTTGGCTGATGCTAATGAGATTATGCTTCAACCCTTTGACAAGTAACACATCTTCTATAACTGTTCTTCCTTTATTATTCACAGAGCCACTGCCAATTACTGTTCCTTTCCCATTATCTCCATAAGTAACTATTCCTTCTTCAGCTTGGAGATGAGTGAATAACTTCTGGTTTCCTGACATGTGCCTTGAGCACCCACTATCCAAGTACCATTTGGATGCTCGAGGGTTAACCTGAAATAAAATCATCAAGCTTTAGGTACCCAAATTCTTTTGGGTCCTGATTTGTTAGTATCATTGATTTTACTTTTATTATCCATTTCTTATGTCTTGTTGGGCATGTCGTTATGATATGTCCTAACTTGTTGCAGTGACTACAGCAGGATAATTTGGTTACTTTTTATATATTTGAAATCAGCTTTGTATGCTATATCTTGTTCAGGTACAAATTTTGGTGTTGGATATGTTTTAGGATAAACTATGGTTTCTTCATTATCTGGGGGTGTATATCCTAATCCATTTTTCTTCTTACCTGATCTTCTAGCACCTTTTAATATGAGGGAGTTTTTACCATTTGTGAATTTTTCTAACGTGCTAGATAAATTTATGTTTTCTTCTGTTAGAGTCTTGATTTCAGTTCTTAGTTCATCTACATTTTCCTGTTTTACTAATTCCGTTATTTGTTTTTTTTATCTTTTAAGTCTTCACATAATAATTCATTTCTTCTTTTAAGTTTAGTTATTTGTTTTTCTAACTCTTCATTTTCTGTTTTCAGATCAGAGTTAGTGTTTTCTAAACAAGTACTGTTTTTCTTACTGGCTTTTAATAGTTTAGTTACTTCTTTATATTTATTATATAGTTCATTAAATGCTTCCTCTAAATTATCTGAATCAGAATCATTGCATGAATCAAAAGAGGAGTCAGAAGTTACCTTATCTTCAGTATTTGCCATGAAAGCCAAATGGGCTTCTTCTTCATCGCTGCAGGAGTTTGACTCACTGTCTGAGTCGCTACTGTTTTCCCATGCTGCTGCCATTGCCTTCTTTTTATTCTTTCTGAACTTCTTGGAGCTGTCTTTCTTCCTGAACTCCGGTTTCTTGAATTTTGGACACTCAGCTTTAATGTGTCCTGGCTTCTTACATTCATAGCAGATGGGTTCTCCTTTCTTCATCTCTTTTCCATCTGGCTTCTTGAAGTCCTTATTCCTTTTGAAGTGCCTTCTACCAGATTGGAACTTCTTCTTCTTAGCCAAAATCCGCTGCAATCTTCTAGATAGCATTGCTTCCTCATTCTCGTGTCCACATCACTTTCACTCTCATCTGAACTTGCTTCTGGTGAATCTTCTTCAGCTTTTAAGGCGTTGGAGTGCTTCTTTCTGCTAGAGGACTCTCCTAGCCTTTCCATGTTGATCTCATGGGCCATGAGGGACCCAATGAGCTTTTCTACTGACATTCTCTTCAGGTCATTAGCTTCTTCTATTGCTGTGACCTTTGGGGTCCATGAGGACGGTAAGGATCTAAGTATTTTCCTCACCATGTCTCCAATCTCATAGGTTTTCCCCAGACCAGCTAGTCCATTTGTGATGTCAGTGAACCGACTGAACATTTGAGTTATGGATTCACCTGATTGCATCTGAAATCTCTCATACTGAGTGACAAGAATGTCGATTCTTGTTTCCTTTACCTTGTCTGTGCCTTCATATGTGATCATGAGCTTTTCCCACATTTCCATTGAGGATTTGCAGGCTGAAACTCTGTTGAACTCCTTCTTACTTAGAGCACAGCATAAGATGCTCTTTGCTTTGCAATTCAAGGAGATCTTCTTTCTGTCATCATCTGTCCATTGCGCTTTCTCATTTGTGACTACCAGATCACCTTCTTCTACTATGGACCAAATTTGATAGTCGTGGCCTTGTAGAAAGTATTCCATTCTGGTCTTCCAGTAAGGATAGTCTTCACCATCGAAGAGAGGAGGTCGGTTGACAGACTGACCTTCAAAGTTACCTTGGGCTGCCATGGATCTTTACTCTTCAGATCGTTGGATCCTTTTTCTTTGTCGAGGAGACTCGCTCTGATACCACTTGTTGCCCAGTTGACGAGCCCAGAGGGGGGGGGTGAATGGGTCTTTTAAAAATAATCTAGAAGATACCTGTAACTAAAAACATTCACATAAACGTTCTTCGAAGGAGGTTAGTGACTGTTAGTTTAAATATCAAACACACAAGGAAAACAATCACACAACACAAAGGATTATCCTGGTTCGGACCTCCTTTCCTTAGGAGTCCTACGTCTAGTCCCTGAGCAACCACTAAGGTTTTTTTTTTTACTAACTAGGGTACAGTCCCCCTAAGGACGCTACAGCACCCAGCTCGGCTGGTCTTCCTTCACACCTGAAGGGAAACAGCACCCTGGATACCACCAGGTCTTCCTTCACAACCGAAGGGAAACAACACAAAGAGAATGGAATAAGGTCAAGCCCCTAGATCAAGCTTTAACAAGCTAAGATCTGAAGCCACTAGCACTGAGAGCAAGGATCTAAACAAGGCACACTCTCAGAACTACACGAGCTCTCTTAGAAAGTCTGTTACAGCACAGAGAGCGAAGAGCTAAAGGTAATGAGGAATGAGATTCTTGGCTCTGGACTTCTTGCAGAAGAATTTGAATGCTTGAACACAAGATGCTTGTTCTCTACTTCGTTGGTTGTTTTTCTCTTCTGTCTCTGAGTTTATATCTTCTTTTTGAAATACGGCCGTTGAAGTAACCGTTGTCTCTTGGATTGATAGACGTTAGACTATTTGACATTTAGAAGCTTCAACTATATTTTATCCATTTGTGCACGCAAAGGGATAGGGTCTTCTGGCGTCTATAGGTCCAACGTTGTATGATAGAAAGTCTTCAGGACCTTTCACACATTAAATGCTAGAACAGTAGACAGCTAGGCTGTCTTTAGTTGTCAGTAAACGTTGATAGGAATATTCACCAAAATAGCAATGCTAAATAGTTTCTTCTAAAAGATATTGGCAGGATATGCACGATAATGGATAATATCGTCTATATGCATGCAGAGGTACGTTCTTATCTCATAAATGCACGAGTGTCAGAGAGATATAAAGGTGGACTTTGCCTAGTCAAAGCTTCAAAAATCAAGTTGATATAAAACATAAAGTCGTTATCTATATGACTTATGAAATTGTTACGAATACTAACAAGTCATTATAGAGAACAAATCGTTAAAGCAAGTTTAAGTGTTCAACAGGGAAATCGTTGTGAACACTTATCAAATCGTTATAGAAAGCAAGTCGTTGTGTTCAGTAAAGAAATCATTATGATAACTTATAGAATCGTTGCGGCGAGCAAGTCGTTGCGAGTTCTAAAGAAATCGTTATGATAACTTATAGAATCGTTGCGGCGAGCAAGTCGTTACGAGTTCTAAAATAATCGTTATGATAACTTATAGAATCGTTGCGGCGAGCAAGTCGTTACGAGTTCTAAAGAAATCGTTGCGATAACTTATAGAATCATTGCGGCGAGCAAGTCGTTGCGAGTTCTAAAGAAATCGTTGCGATAACTTATAGAATCGTTATGACAGGCAAGTCGTTACGAGCTCAAAAGAAATCGTTACGATGACTTATAGAATCGTTATGTCAGGCAAGTCGTTACAAGCTCAAAAGAAATCGTTACGATGACTTATAGAATCGTTATGACAGGCAAGTCGTTACGAGCTCTAAAGAAATCGTTATGATGACTTATAGAATCGTTATGACAGGCAAGTTGTTACGAGCTTAAAAGAAATCGTTACGATGACTTATAGAATCGTTATGACAGGCAAGTCATTACGAGCTCTAAAGAAATCGTTATGATGACTTATAGAATCATTATGACAGGCAAGTCGTTACGAGCTCTAAAGAAATCGTTACGACGACTTATATAATCGTTATGAGATCGACTTGTTTGAAACAACATGACTTTTCAGTCTTACAAGGAAATCGTTACGATCTTCAACAGAAATCGATATGGACTTTGAGAATTATCATGTTGAAAAGATTAAAGCTTCAGAGAAGTAATGCATACCTTTATTGGCTTGTTTGACCTTGGTATTTTTCCTGTACTTTAAGACTCATGAAATATTCATTAGATATTATTGATAAAAACTAGTTTAGTTTTGTTAATCACCAAAATACATATGTAATTAATTAAAATTACATGGGGACAGACTGATCATCAATCTCCCCCTTTTTGGTGATGACAAAACTGAACAATAAGCATGGATAAAAAATATCTAAAATCAGTCTGAAGATATGACATGCTAATTTGCTTCCTTAAAAATTATTGGAATGTATTTCAGACATGCTAATTTTCTCCCCCTTTTTGTCATTGAGCAAAAAGACAACCTGAGACAAAGAAAGAAGAGAGAAAGAAAATAGGAGTACACAAAGAGATTTCATTAACTTTGCGGAGGTACAGGTAGATAGAAGGCAAGAGACAAAAGAGAGGCAAAATGGGAGATGGTGTCCCATGCCTGTGCTTCCTGCTCTTCAAAAAGAGTTTTAAAGACTCCAAAAGACACAGAGTAGGTTGGTCCCATGGAGGAAGCCATCCTTTTGAGATGAAGATCTAGGTGTTTGAAGAGAAGATCAGCATAAGCCTCCTTATCCCTAGTCATCTTTAGGAAACGACGAGTCCCAAAGCTGGCACAGTTAAGAAACTGATCCATGGACACAGGATATTGATTGAGATTATCTCTGAGAGCTTTATGAAGAGCTACATGTACCTTGTACCTTTCCTCCGAAACTTTGAAGGGGTCATTTACAAGGTTAATGGAGTTCATATCCAAGAAGGTGGCTGGAGAGATTTCAGGTTTGCCATCCCTGGCTTGAGCTTCATTTAGAGAAAACAACTGCTGAGCAGACAAAGGGTAGAACTTGGACCATTCTGAGGATGTCAGCCTTTCACATTCAGACAGAATGGGGGCTAGAACTTCAGCACTTACATGCCCTAGGTGATATTCCCTAAATAGGAATCTAGGAAAAGCAACCAGGCAGTCTTTCTGTACTCTAATTCTGCCCATTACTCTGGAAAAACGCTCAAAGATGATGGATCCTACAGAGGATTCCATAACTAGAAAATGGATTTGCGGAAGGGCTATCTCTTCAGGCACTTGGAGGGTAGTAAAATCTACCTGAACATCGGAAGTATGTGAGATATCCGGAGTCAGAGCTAAAATTGCCTTTCTGAATTGGCTAAGCTGAACCTCTAGAAGTCTATGGACATATCTGTAATTGTTGAATAGCATGAAATGTCTAATCATTTTGATTTCCGTTTGAATGAAGGGTGTCCAAAGTTCTCTATGATACAACATGAACCATTCTGTTATGGTCAGGGAGTGGTCCCTTGGAGGGAATCTAGCAGATTTGGCAAGAATAAATTTTTGAAGAGATCCTTGTGACCTTTGCCCCATTGGTCTTCTGATTTGGAGTGGGCAAGAGAGAAAATTCTGGAATTTTCTAATTTTGTAAGAGAAGTGTGTAGACACCCGATTCCGACTAATGGGTTGAGCAATATTTCATGTTATCTTTGTTAGTCCCTAATTGGTCATTCACCTTGAGCCCATCATTAGCCTCTAATTGAGCCCATTAATCCTTAAAAATGCCTTGAAATCCCGGCCATTATCATTTTGGGAGAGTCTTTATCCATTTAAAGTCCATATCTCTCACATAGTTTGTTGATAAATTCAAAGATAATTCGATTTCCAAGTCGCGACGTATCGTAGCGCCGCAACTATAGTCGCGACGTCTAGGGACGCCGCGACAACCCATGCATGATTTACGTGCATGTGGGTTCACTGTCGCGACGCCCAGACACGCCGCGTCTCTAGTCGCGACCCCACGATACGCCGCGACACCATCTGAGCGCGCCAAAATCCGCAACAACCTCCTATTTATCCTTCCTTTGAGCAAGTGATAATCCTAGGGATTATCTCAGCCCCTTAGGGCGAGATTTTGGCCTTAGGGACTCTTTGGAGACCCCTAAGGACTCTCCCATGCAGTTTTGATGGGATTTTATCTCCCATTTTTATTTCCACCCATTTTTTAGAGATAATATGAGAATTTTCTCTCTTCAGAGTCTATAAAAGAAGGGCACCTCCTCAAGGACGAGGAGAGCCTGATTTGACACCCCGAAGGGCTGCCAAAATCCTCCCTCAAACGTTCTTAACTCGCAGCACCTCTTCCTCCACTTTTTCTTGACATTCTTCTCCACCAAAACACACGATTTCTTCATCCATGGAGTACGGAACGTGAAGAAGGCGGCTCCAGCACCTTTCAGAGGCTCGTGGACAATCCTTCAAGCCACGTCAACGCCAAGGAGTCACCCAATGGGGCTCATCCTCTCCTCTCCTCCCTCTCTCCTTCATTGCATGCATTTTATATTCCTTTTAGATAGCACATTTCTACACACACCCACATTTTTCCTATACCCAAAGGGGTTTTAAAACCCCCCCAGGTTCGTTCCCTCCATGTTCCTCGTCTCTCTCTCATTTAAGAATGGTTACCTCACTTAATATAGTCTAACAGGGTTGTATTCATTGTTTTCGTTGTTTTGGCAGGCATTCAAACGAAGGTTCACGAGCAGCTCTTATTCTCTGGCCGGCCGGAGAACGGGAAGAAGGTCCACACCCAACGACTCCCACAACAAAGAGAACGCGGCGGCGTGCGACGGCGCGATAAGAGACGTGACGTGATTCGACGCCGCGTAATCAACATCCTCGCGGCCTCTACGGACGCCGCGACACCAGGTCCGCCCCCCCTTTTCTCTCTCCTTTCCTAGAGTAATTAGCCTATACATTTCTCTTCTCATTAGGCAATGCTCTAGGTGGCGATCACATCCTATTTTCCATACTATCATATTTGATATTCATGTCTGTGTTGAGGGGGGTACAATCTCTATGATTACACCTTTTGGCGATCACGGTGGGACCTTCATTGCCACCCTCGTGGACTTTAACTGCTTGCCTGCTATGTGTTTCCCTTGGTTTATCCTTTTAATGCCCTGTTGGTGTTCTTGTTCTTGTGTATTTTCGCGTTCTGTTCGTGTCGCGACCTGTCGCGGCGACGCGATCAGGTCGCGTCGTTGGTCGGCGACGCGTCTACAGGTTAGTCTTTTATTATTATATCTACTTTATTTTGGTGTTTTGAGAGCATGTCTTGCTCTGACATCCCTTCTATCATGTTCTGTCGCGTTTGTGAATGCTAGAATCCTCTTAGGGTTCGAGTTTTCCGTTTATTTTACTCGTAAGTTTTCGGTTCCAGTCGTGGCGGACCGCGAGGACGCGACAAGGTCGCGTCGGGGATTGGCGTCACGTCATCAGGTGCACATTGTATGTTATTGTCTCACTTCATGAATAGGATTCAGTGTGTTCCATGATCTTTATGTTGTGAGTTTATTGTTTCGGTATCATTTCTTATCTGTTATGATAGTCTGTTTGAATTATTTGACGACCTTTTGTTGTTTTGGGCTTCTGTTCATATCGCGACGGGTCTTACCGTCGCGATAAGGTCGCGGCGTATACGGCCACCGCTACTAGACCCGAGACCCATCTGGTCGCCCTGTTTGCTCCTTAGCTATCACTTGTGCATACATTTCGGGCATTTAGGTCCATTGCATACGCTTCTGAAACCCATTTGTTAGGTTCCCCCTAGGAGGAGTGAGCCCTCTCACCTACGAGCACTCGTAGGTTGACTCGGGCCCACCTTCCGAGAACCTCCGTAAGTCCCCGTGGCCGTACGCACGTTGCGGTTCGCCGGGCTGGTTGTACCCGTTGTATCCTTTAGTTCGAGCCACCCCTTTACGCGTGAGCATACCATTCCCTAGTTTCACCGAAGTACTCGAGTTCATACCCATTAAGGTCCACTTGATCGAGTGTCATCTCCTTAATTAATTCATCTAAAGGTCAAGTTCAAACCTTAATAAATTTGCGCTTTAAACATGACAACTTGAGTGTTCATCCCTCCTCTTCTCAGTCTTTCTTGCTGTGCTTGAGTCTAGGTTTCGTCTGTATCACCCCCTTATTAGTCTTGGGGGTGTATGCGTCATTGTTTAGGGAGATCGAGTCAGTCTCCTTCGACCCTTGTGCTTTATCATAATCCCCTCTTCGACATGGACCAATTCCGGGTCCTTGCCGACGATGCCCTTCCCCTCGGGTTGCTCGAGGAGGTAGCCCAACCCTCCATGGATGCTCTCCCAGGGCATATCCAGCCTCCCTCTATCACCGGGATTTGATCCCGTCCTCCCTCTCCTTCTAGGGGTGATGACCCCCATTCTCAATTCAGCCAGCTCCTTCCTCACCTCACTCCGGACCAAGTCCGAGAGTTCATAGCTGCTGCCAAGGGGAAACAACCTTTATCTCCTCAAGGTCAAAATCCAGCCCGACCGGCGGATTCTTCCATCCACGTCGCTTCGGCTCCCCACCTTTCTTCGTCTGGGGCAGACCCTACACCTCTCCGTCCTCGGGCCATTCATTTTTCAGAACCAAGCTATCTTCCCCCACGAGACGTTCGGCCTCGATCCCCTCCGACCACGTACTACACGGCTGAGCCAGCTTCCCTCCCTCGCGAGAGATTGGGCAGCCACATTCTCTTGTCTCTACGCATCAAATCCAATGTCCTTCCGATTTCTTTGCGGAGTGGACAAACATGAAGAAGGAGCTTCATGACCTCCGGAGACAAGTCGATCCTCGGAAGATAGCTGACATCTCCCTCCTGTCCTTCCAATACCTCAGGGTGCCACCCCAGTCCGAGCTCCCTGTGTACCGTCTCTATTCTGGGGTAGGGGACCCCTATGTTCATCTGAAGGATTTTGTCTATGAATCAGCACCGCACAAATATGACCGCCATCTCATGGCGTATTTATTCAGAAAATCCTTGGATGGTCCAGCTTTGGAGTGGTTCTATTCACTGCCTCCCGAGGAAGCCGAGGATTTTCAAGTAGTCCAAGAAAGGTTTCTGCAGCAGTTCCAAGATCGGGTGGGACCCGAGTATTCTTTTGTGGATCTAGTGGCTGAAAAGATGAAGCCAGAGGAGGATTTCTCCACCTATGCTGACCGGTGGTGCTCTTTGGCCGCCAAGGTCCGTTGTCCAATGCCAGAGGAGGAAAAGGTCAAGTTGTTGATCTCAAATGCCACCCCAACCTACCGAGCCATTCTGGCCATGAACGACATTTCTACCATGCACCAATTATATAGTCGAGCCCGTTTCATTCAAACTCAACTCAAGGACTCGCCTATACATTCCATGTTTGAGACCCCCAAGGTCCGTTATGCCAAGAAGCCGCAAGGCCCAGTCACCGAGGGGATCCAGACCAATGAACAAGTAGGTGCCGTCAGCAACCCCCAAGGCCCAATAGGTAGGTCTCCCTATACCCAGCAAACCCAACAATCTTGGAACAACAACAACAATAGGCAGCTACCTCCCCAAGGACAAAATCCTCCCCAAGATCAGCGCCAATACTCTCAAGTCCCTCCACCTCAAAATGGCTATGCCCCCAGGAAGCCCAATGGACCCAAGAGAGCCCAATACCCTCCATTGCCCGAATCCCTAGCTGATGTCTTCGCAGCCCTCATGTCACTAAATGCCCTAAGACTCCCTCCTGAGAAGGCAAATTGGAATATGGCGGCCGATCAGACAAAGTACTGCGTCTATCATCGTCACCTGGGCCATAATGTGTCTGATTGCTTCCAATTCCGGGACATGATATATGATCTCCATGAGCAAAACCAGATTGATTGGGCAGAGATGAAGAGATTGATCCAAACCCTAAGGGACCAGCAGGGCCAGAGGCAACAACAACAACAACAAAGGCGACAGCAGCCACAGTAGCAACAACAACAGCAACAGCAACAACAACAACAGTACCAACCATTCCAGCAGCAATACCAGCAACAACAGCAGCAACAGCAGCAGCCGCAGCAACCGGCAAATGACCTAGGCATAATCCGTAATCCCATGCCGCAACATCAGCCTGCTCCGAACCCTCAACCAGCTCCACCACCTCCTCCGCCTGCGCATGTTAACCCCGTCATCCATCATCCACCACCATAAGCCCAGTGGGTCTTCGATGACGACCATGAGGTAGGCCAGCTTTTGGTTATTTCTCACGTCACGCCCACTGTTCCCACACCTACATCCACCATGCCTCCCTCCTTCACACCCCACATCGCCACCATCACCTCGCCATCCTTTTCCCCTGTCATGTCACCCATTATTCTTCCACCCAACAACGTCCCTTTCTCCCCTACACCAGCACCATTACTAGCCAACCCTTCTATCCTTGACACCCCTACCCATCCACTCTACCACAATCTTGCCCTCCGGAGCGGGCGAATGTTCCATCGGATGTACCCTAATGCATCCGCGCCTATGCCAGGCCAACCAAGCCAACAAATCAACAATCAACAGCAGCAACAAGATACAGAAGAGATTGAGCCGACGCCGGGAACCCAATATGATATCCTGAAGCACCTGGATCAGACCCCCGCCAAAATTTCCATATTAGAGCTCATTAAGAGATCTCAGACTCACCAGGACGCTCTCAGGGCCTTTTTGCAAAGAGTCATAGTCAGGGAAGATATGAATCCGGATAATCTACCCTCAGTGCTCTCGATAGTGAACAAGGGACCCACTATTACTTTCTCTGATGGTGAGTTGGCTCCCCCAGAAGCCCGAAAGATGCCTTTATGTGTGACACTCACCATAAACAAAGTGGCCGTCGATGCAGCCCTAGTGGACACGGGGGCTTCTATCAATGTTTGTCCGTTAAGCACCCTTAGAGCATGCAACATATCAGAACGTCAATTGCAGCCCACGCCTACCACTATCGCTGCATATGACAATTCGCGACGAGCCTGCCACGGAGTCATCACGTTGCAAGCGGAATTGGGCCCTCTTGTCATGTCCGTGGAATTCTATGTGTTGAACATCGATCATACCTACAAGGCCATCCTGGGACGTCCATGGATTGAATCATTAGGGGCAGTGCCATCTACAGCACACCAGTGTATGAAATTCCCTTTCCAAGGGCGAATTGTCAAAGTGAAAAGTGTGACAACAACACATACAGTAGAAGCTGTCGAGAGAGTACTACCATCAGTATGGCCATCCAATAAGCCTGTTATCTCTGTGCTTGATGTCAATTATGCTTGGGCTTATACTTTCTCTTCCAACCGTCCGATTGGGTCTCCCCCGGTAATGGCGATCAAAAGGGATGCGAGCACAAATGCAAAAGGCTGGGATATAATGTTCAGATTGGGTTATCAATCAGGAAAAGGTCTAGGTGCCCATCTCCAAGGGTGAACCAAGACTGTAGCTAGCACTAAGAAGTTCACAAAGCATGGCCTTGGGTACCCAGAATGGGCCGCTTCCTCTTCTCCTCCGCAGTTGGACCATGGCCCACCCACTTGGTCCCTGTATGAGCACTTTGTCAAAGGGCCCGTCCAGCCTGGCTATAACACCACCATAAAAGCACCAAGATCAGCTTATCAAGTTTTAGAAGAGCAACGACCCAACAAGAAGAAGAGAGCTGAGGAGGACACTGAAAATCTGGATCAAGATGATGCCATCTCATCGGTTAGTCTGCTGTTTGAGAAATCAGAGATTGAGGAAGAAAAGTCAGAACTAGAAGATCTTGTTTCTGCGGTCAATAGATTGTTCAGCGAAGAAGATATGCCGCAAGTAGCAGCGCTATCAACGTCAGCAACCACCGCCAGGCGACAGTTGCCTGGATTTGGTGAGGGAAACCAGTCGGATTATTCACCCCAACTTGTACAGGAGCTATGGCTAGGGTTCTCCCGGCCTCCTACTCATTTCATTTCATCCATGCTCGATTTTAATGTTAGTTTCATTCCTTTGCCTCTCCCCTTCATTGTACAAGTCTCACCCGCCGCCGTCGAGGCGTTCATCCGTCCTTCGCCCCGCTTCGTCATTTTCTTCAATGGTTCGGTCCTGTCTTTTTACCGAAACCATTTAATTTAATGTAATTCCTTTCTATTCAAAAAAAAAAAAAAATCCCCTCCTGCTCCCGCTTCCGACGGCGATCCCCATCACCTCCCTCCTGCTCCTGCTTCCGACGGCGATCCCCGTCACCTCCCTCTTGCTCCCGCTTCCGACGGCGATCCCCGTCACCTCCCTCCTGCTCCTGCTTTCGACGGTGATCCCCATCACTCCCTCCTGCTCCTGCTTCCGACGGCGATCCCCGTCACCTCCCTCCTGCTCCCGCTTCCGACGGCGATCCCCGTCACCTCCCTCCTGCTCCTGCCTCCGACAGCGATCCCCGTCACTCCCTCCTGCTCCTGCTTCTGACGGCGATCCCCGTCACCTCCTTTCTGCTCCTGCTCTCGACGGCGATCCCGTCACCCCCCTGCTCCTGCTCTGGACGGCGATCCTCGTCGCACCCGCTCCCCGGCGGCCATCGCCGTCCTTCCTTTCGCTCTATTCGTGCCTTCACCTAGCGGTCAAGCATGGCCATTTTAGGCGATTTGGGTAAGGGGCCTCCTGCCCCCCTACACCCCGATGCTATTGCCGGCACCCTGAGCTCGGGTGGCCCGTTTCCTCCTCCAGCCCCATCGGAGGACCTTTGTGTCCCTGCCACACCCTTTGTTTTCCTTTCCAATAAACCTCTGGACACTTCTCCAGAGCCTCCTGTAAATATCAAATCTAGCTTAAGTTCAGGGGTAGTTTCCAGTAAGTCCCCGTCCCCGTCTAGGAAAAGGAAGGGTAGTGGCATACCCCGTGGATATCTCTTAGACTTAGTTCAGAGGTGTGGCGCTCTTCTAGCTGTCGAAGAGTTCGTCAAAGAAGCAGTGGCTTTGGACTTAGAGGAAATGCCGATGGAGGAAGGGCTAGACGATGGCTTTGGAATATATGAAATTGTAGCCGAAGAGGACCCATTGAATGAGAATGATGGTGAGATAGAGGATGCTGCTGAGGCGTATGCTAGTGGTATGAGGAGATTCGATGAACCTACCTCAGCAGTCGATGAACCTACTAAAGAGGTAAACGTGGGAACAGAAGAGGACCCCAGGATCTTAACCATAGCCTCTAATCTCCCTCCCGAAGAAGAAGAAACACTCGTAGAAATATTGAGGGAGTTCAAAGATTCATTTGCTTGGTCCTACGATGACATGCCCGGCATAGACCCCGATTTGGTGGAACATAGATTAATTTTGAAGCCAGGGGCAGTTGCCGTTAAACAAAAATTAAGAAGGTTCCTCCCCCACATCGCCTTGAAGATGAAAGAGGAAATTGATAAGCTACACAAAGCCAAGTTCATCCGTGTAGTCCTCTATCCTTTGTGGGTGGCGAACATTGTCCCGGTCATGAAAAAGGACGGAAGGGTACGTATCTGCATAGATTTCCGGGACTTGAATAAGGCATGTCCTAAAGACGATTTCCCCTTACCTCATTTAGATGTCTTGATCGATAATACAGCAGGTTTCGAAACTCTATCGTTCATGGATGGGTATTCCGGCTATAATCAAATTCGTCTAGCCTCGGAGGATCAAGAGAAGACCTCCTTCACCACCCCATGGGGAACATATTGCTATGTGGTTATGCCGTTTGGACTGAAGAATGCCGGCGCCACTTACCAAAGATCAATGTTAGCTATCTTCCATGACATGATATATATTGATGTTGAGGTTTACGTGGATGATATTGTGGTGAAGTCGAGAACTCGAAGAGAGCATTCCTCCATGCTTACCAAAGTGTTTCGTCACGCACAAGAATATCAATTGAAAATGAATCCAAAGAAGTGCGTGTTCGGAGTTTCCTCAGGAAAGTTGCTAGGCTTCATAGTTAGTAAACGGGGGATTCAAATAGACCCGCACAAGGCCAAGGCAATCAATGAGATGCCTCCTCCCAAGAACATATCCGAGCTTCGAGGTTTGATTGGTCGACTTCAGTTCATAAGGAGGTTTATATCTCAGCACTCCCAAAGGTGTCGTCCTTTCTACGAACTGTTGAGGGGAGGAGTCAATTTCGAATGGAGCGATAAGTGCCAGGAGGCCTTGATGAGCTCAAGAGTTATCTTATGAATCCGCCCGTGCTTCAGGCGCCTATCCCTGGGAAACCCTTAATCCTATATCTGTCAACAATTGAGGACTCCCTAGGAGCTGTCCTTACTCAGCATGACGAATCTGGCAAAGAAAGGGTAGTCTATTACCTATCTAGGCTCTTCAATCCTTCCGAGCTCAAACTCACCACAATGGAGAAAACCTGTGCAGCGCTAGTCTGGGTGGTGCAGAAACTGAAGCACTACTTCCTAGCTCATAAGGTGAGTTTGATTTCTAGAATGGACCCTATTAGGTATCTCCTGGAAAAGCCAGTCCTCGCCGACAGATTAGCACGCTGGCAAAGTTTCCTCTCTCAGTTTGATATCTCCTTTATTGTTCAGAAAGCCATAAAAGGGTATGCCATCGCTGAGCATCTTGCTCACCTCCCTCTTCCTCATAGTGATACGGTTCAAGAGGAGTTCCCCGATGAAAACCTATCACTTGTCTCTCATGATCCCTTCTGGTCACTCCACTTCGATGGAGCGCTCAATTCTAGGGGACGGGGCATAGGTGCTGTCTTGCTCACCCCAGAAGGGATCACCATTCCTTTGGCTTACCAACTCCAGTTCTACGCCACCAACAATATCTCCGAGTATGAGGCTCTCCTAGCCGGTCTTAAGCTTGCCTACCTTTTAGGCGCCCGTCACCTTAAGATTATAGGAGATTCTCAGCTCGTCCTTCGGCAAGTCCTCTCTACCTATCGCACTCGTGACCCCAAACTCAAGCCTTATCAAGATCTGGTCACACTCCTAGCCAAGCAATTCCGTCAACTCATCTACATTCACACTCCTCGCTCTCAAAACATTCTGGCCGATGCACTGGCATCGTTAGCTTCGTCTCTCTCCTTCCCTCTCAGCCGTAGTGCAGAGACTATCACTGTTTAGAGGTTAGAAGCTCCCTCAACCCAGGATCCTTGGTTCTCAAACCTTAGGAGCTCCCTAGTGTTGAAGGCAGAGAAAAAAGAAGCGAAGGAGTTGTTGCTTGTTGAATTAGGAGAATTGATGGAAGAAGAGAGGCCGTGGTACCTTGAGATTGAACAATTTTGCAGAGACGGTACCCTCCCAGAAGAAGTTGAAGCCGAAGATAGGCGAGCTATCCATAGAGCTGCATTAAAGTATACCCTCGTGGGTGAAGTTCTTTACAGGCGCACTCTAAATGGCATGCTCCTTAGATGTGTGACCGATGAAGAGGCTTGGAAGATAGTGGAAGGATCCCACTCCGGTGAATGCGGAGGGCATGTGAATGGTCAGATGTTAGCCAAGAAGATCCTTAGGCAGGGCTACTACTGGCCAACCTTAGAAGAGGACTGTGCCGCCTACGTTCGTAGGTGTGTCAGATGCCAAATCCATGCCGATAAAATCCATGCTCCGTCTTCCTCCCTGCATCCACTATCTTCTCCTTGGCCTTTCTCCATGTGGGCCTTTGATATCATCGGTCCCCTTGGTGATCCTAATGCTCAGATAAAACAAAAATCCTTCATCCTCACTACTACTGAGTATTTCACCAAATGGGCCGAAGCAGAAGCATTTACAGAAATCAAAGGTTCGACTGTGTGCAAATTCATCATGAAGAACATCATTGCACGTTTTGGAGTACATGGCAGCCTCATCACCGACAATGGACCCCAGTTCATATCACAAGACCTTCAAGATCTCTGTAAGAAGTTCAATATTTCTTTGCATCATTCCTCTCCCTATTATCCACAGGGCAATGGCCAGGCCGAAGCTGTAAATAAAACACTTTTGAAAATTCTGAAGAAAACTTGTGAGTCTAATAAATTCGCTGACTGGCCAGAGAAGCTAATTGAGGCTCTGTGGGCCTACCGCACCTCCATCCGCACGCCCACGGGGCAAACCCCTTTCTCACTAACATACGGAATGGAAGCGGTATGTCCACACGAGATTCTCATTCCTTCGCTAAGAATTCAGTTGGACAAGGAACTTAATCCCGATGAACATCGGGAGGCATTACTTACACAACTAGAACTCTTAGACGAAAGGCGTCTAGCTGCAGCCGATCATGTGCTTTCATATCAAAATAGACTCTCAAGATCTTTTCAAAAGAAAGTAATTGAGCGCAAGTTTCAAGAAGGAGACATGGTTTTGAAGCGAATTTTCATAAAACCTGGAGGTCCAAGGTCAAAATTGTCTGCAAATTGGGAAGGGCCGTACGTCATTAAAGAAGTGTACCCGGGGAACGCATATAGGCTAGTTAATGTTGATGGCGATGAACTCTCTCACCCATGGAATGGATTATATCTTAAAAGATTCTACCCTTGACCAACAGTCTTTTGATAACAACACCAATTAACAAGTTTCCATTTGCCAGGTGTCTCGCTCCCTCTCCTATTGACGAAATAATATTTATGCGCAATCACATACTCAGAACGGTGACCTAAGGTCATTGCTCCTTCATGTATGATGTTCTCGCTCAGCCCTCGTTCAGGAAAGCAAAGGTCAATTCTCTCCTTACTCGGACAAGGTCTAGGGGCAAGGGGGAGGCTAGCCTGTAAACTTGCAACAGTATAAACTATGTGTTTGAAGTCTCAAGGAGGGACGGGCAGTTCTAAGAAAAGCATATAGCACAAAATATATGAAGCAACGAAATGATGAAATGAAGGGGCATGTTAAAGAGTGGCAGTACAGTTCCCCGCGGGACGCCCTTGAGCCCGGTCGCACGCATGCCCTAAACAAAGAAGAAAATACTGTGGCCCTAAAGTCTCTGGACAACAGATGAATCTCACATATGGCGTACTCGTTGCAAGTTTTACAGGCCAGTAACCCCGACCCAGAGATTAAGTCTTATCACGTTTGTTCTTCCTAATCCTCCCTGAAAATGACCAAGGAATCCCTACACTTGGTCTGTATTGGAACATTAATGCCCCAGGAGCGAAAAGTCTTGGCGAACCTAAGATGAATATACGTTGCACATGAATCTTACTCGTCGAAATAAGATGGAGGCAAGACTCAGGGTTAATCGCTCAAGATTAAGAAGTGTCATTACCAAAACCAAAATTTCAAAAATCCAAAAAAAAAATCACCAAAAGATCCTAAAAAAAAAAAAAAATCAAAAGATCCCCAAAACCCAAAAATCAAAATTTCAAAAATCTAAAAAATCAAAAGATCCCCAAAACCCAAAAATCAAAATTTCAAAAATAAAAAAAAATCAAAAGATCCCCAAAACCCAAAAAATCAAAATTTCAAAAATCCAAAAAAATCAAAAGATCCCCAAAACCAAAAAAAAAAAATCAAAATTTCAAAAATCCAAAAAAATCAAAAGATTTTCAAAATCCAAAAAAATACACGTGTACATATTGCTTTTCTTCAGTATGTTTTATTTTCATTATCTTTTCGCCTATTTAATAAGGCCCGGCCCCTTGACAAATTACGGAGTTAACTTTTATCATTTTTATGCAAGGGGCTGAGCCTAAGAACGGATCTAACTTGTTCTTCTAAGTGTGTGCAGGAACAGACGTTTCAAAGGCAGAGTACAATATCACACTCAAGACTCCCTTCCTCTCTCGCTTGTTTGAAACTCACCTCTCACTCGTGTCAATCGCAAACCATGCATTTATCATAAATGTTGACATAAAAAAAACTGCACTAAGATATGAGTAATATGTACAAAGATAAAGGGGAGGTGGCTCACAAGTCTCCTCACTGTCCACCGCCACTCTCCCCGGATCCCTCTCTCCTATCCGGAGGTGGTGGCATCTCGCCACCCCCTCTGCCATCATGGGCGCTACCCTCGCCCTGACGGTGCCTCTCCTCCTCCTCGTTCCTCCGCCTGCTGGAGGAACCTGCTAAATACTGACTGACGGAGGCACCGGTCGCTCGGCTAACGCTCGCACCACTCCGGCTCCGACTACGTGAACGGCCTATGTCCGTCACGATCTGCTGAAGGCCCTGCGCCAGTGTCTGCTGTGCCAACAGCTCTGCACGCAGCTGGGTGACCTCCTCCTGGTCTCCGGGCGGTCTCTGCACCCGCAACGTCGCCAGCTCCCTGGTCATCTCCGCCACCTGTGCCTCAGCTGCCTCCGCTTGGATGCGCAGCTGGTCCCTCTCGCTCCGGGTAGTCTGAGCCTCTCCCTGGAACCGATCTCTCTCGCTCTGCAAGTCCATAGCATGCTCATGAGCGAGCTCCAAGTCTCTCTCCTGCACAGCAAACAATCATTCAGCATCATTCGGAAATGATCAACTCAAGCTTTTGAATGGACCTACCCGCTCCTCCAAGTGCCTCTGAGCCTGCTCGGCTCTCAACACCGCCCCTGTCAGTCGAGCCTCCATGAGCGATGGGGAGCCCCCTGCGCTCCGAGAGGAAGAAGCACCGCCTGCTCCGGCACCCCTCACTCTCTCCAACTCACTCTGCTGCACACAAAAGACATGTCAGTTTCAAATTTTTGCTTAAATCAAAGGGCTGAAAGTGAACAAGATACTTACCAGCTCCGCTGTCTGCCTCTGAGCTGCCTCCCGGTCTTGCACCGCCGAGTGAAGTAAGGCTCGGAGCGATGCAATCTCACCAGTCACATCTACCTGCAATGAATTGCCAAATCATCAGTTCTATTCCGCAAATCCAAATTCTTTGAGCCATGGTTTAGGAGTTCTACCTGATGCCGGGCACTCTTGAACACCTTGCCTCCGTACTTTAAGGCATAGGCCTGCAGGTACTCGTCATCCGTGGTTGCGGCTGACTTGACCGCCTTCCCCCGGCACTCCCAGTTGTTAATTTGCTCCTGTGCCCGCAAGCGCCAATCTGTGGTGTCATGGAGCCCTCGAAAACTCCGACCGGGTCTGAGAAACCGGTCTCGAACCGAGAACTCCACGGCACTCTGCTGTAGCCCAAGTGAACGCTGGCACAAGTACAGGTTCAGGGGTAGCACCAGGTTAAGTGCATGCAACCACACTGACCTACCAAAGTAGGGGTGGGCCTGCACTAACCAGGGCTATCCCCCGTCACCCTCCTCCAGGTACGGCTGCCACACCACCTGCACATCAATCGAACAATCAGTCATCAGCCAATCCAAACAAAATTCAATTAAACAAAAGGAAGGGTTAGAATACTCACATCCAGATAAGGGTAGCCATCAATCAGCTCCTGAAGACGTGTCAGCTGGTCCTCCAGGCTTCTCGAATCCCGGGGTGAGTCCCAGCGGCGTGCAATGGGCACGAGGCCCGGTCGCTCAAGAACACCTCTCCCTAGGCCTGGAAGGTGTAGATAGGCCCAGACCTGCAAGCAGACATGTCAGTTCACAGTTCATAACAAGCTCAATCAATGTCAAAAGGTGGAGAGAATGAGAAGTTGCATACCTGAAGAAAGGGGTAGAAGCCGCTCGTCGAAGTCTGCCGGTCTGAGGCGCCCAAGCTGTCGAACTAGTGCGCCAAGAACGCCGCTCCCCACGCGAAGCCTCCCACCGCCGATAGGTCATCTAGAAGGGGTAAAAAGATGC
This sequence comes from Colocasia esculenta, assembly GCA_014218235.1. Lineage (NCBI taxonomy): Eukaryota > Viridiplantae > Streptophyta > Magnoliopsida > Alismatales > Araceae > Colocasia > Colocasia esculenta. The sequence goes on from CM024760.1 coordinate 57,143,552, forward strand.
AGTGGACTGCGTCGCCCCTCGTCGCAAACAAAAGTCTTCCGAGGAAAAGAATGAGGAAGCGACGCAAGTCCAGATCCGCCTGCGCTCTTGGCTCCCTAGCTAACTCCCTCCGGCTCCTCTGGACCAGCTGCTCTAGGTACTCGTCCACATCATCTCCAGTCTGTCTCGCTACCGCGTGCAAGCCTAAGCTCTCCTGCAGCGCCTTCCGTGGAACGAGGGATGACCTCCGCTCCACGGGCAACCCTAGCAGTCGCTCAGCTATCTCGTGATAGCAGGGATATGTGAACCCGCTCACGGGTCTCCCATACACTCGGAGACCTGTAATCCGGCTCACATCTTCCAGACTGGGGATCATGTGCCCCCAAGGGAATACGAAGGCCATCGCCTCCGTATCCTACCGGCTCCTCAGAGCCTGGGTCAGAGCCGGGTCCGTCCTCATTCGCTCCATGCGGAGCACCTCCCCGAACCCTATCTCCTCTAATCTGTCTCTCTGGAAAGCTGGAAAGGCAATGAAAACGGCTAAAACTAAGGTCCAAGAAACCCTAATCCGCATATCACCCTGCAAGCACAAGATTTGAAACGAAAAGTTCATCATTTTTCCTGTCTTCGGTCATTGTCGCGACCTCTTTCAAGGTCGCGACCTTGTCGCGGCGGCCCGATGCATCGCTATTATAACGCGACACGTCATCTTGTCACGACAAGGTCGCGGCGTTGCTAGCCGTCGTGACATCTGGTATCGCGGCGGGTCGCAACGCCGCGTTCTCAGGGCCGGACGGGCCGGAGCCCCTTTTGTCCGATCCTCCTTCCTCTGGGCATCTTGCCCTACATTTGCCCTCCAGGGGCTCCGTGCAACTATTCTATGCCATCATTCAAGGATTTAGGGATTGAATCTTACCGATTTCATCGCTTTCCTCTTCTTCTTCCTCGCCGTTTCAACGCTCTCAACCGGGACCTCCGGCACCATCTCCAGCTCCATCGCGATGTCCTCCATCTCCTCCTCTTCCTCTCGGACCGTCTCCGCACGGCGGCGGGAGCTCCGTCGATCCGCATGGCGTTTCCTCCTCGAGGATCCCTTGCCGGACTCCCGTCCTCCTTCTATGCTGGATCTTCACGCTTTGGGGATGTTTAAGCAAGAGAATGAGGGAGGAAGAGAGAGCTCGCCAAGGGTTTCGAAATCGCCAAAGGGGGGTTTGCTCTGGGATTTTTGAAACCGGGAAAGAGGGAAAAGAAAAGGGCGGTTCGCTTTTGAAGGGGTCGGCTTTTGTCGCGACGTATCGGGACGCCGCGTCCTGGTCGCGACACGAAAGGTCGCCGCGACTATGTCGCGACTTCCCAACGCGTCGCGACAATAAAGGCGGCATCACTAACCGTCGCGACTTAACCCGAAACCAGTTTTCCTTGCAAAAAAAATCCTGTTTATTCATTTAAAATCAAGTTGCTTACATTCCCTAATGTTTATAAAATCAAATAAGAGTCAAATTCTCTTCCTAGCTACCATCTTATGACTACAATCAATCAATTCCTATCAATTCCTATCAATCAAATGATCAAAAGATCCCCGCCGCTGGCCGGATCTTCTTCAGCGCCTCGAGGTACTCTTCAATCACGTCTTTGTCCTCCTCAACCGCAGCTTGGACGTGACCCATCATACTCGCTTCCCAATGCACGATGGCGCTGCGCACATCGAGCTCATCTTGTCGATCCCCCCTCTTCCTCTCTTGGATCGACGGAAAGTGCGAGAGGATTGGAAGCACCGTACGAGCCGCGCCACATTGAAGGTAGCACCGATCCGGGTTGTACAAAACCAGTGCTTCATTGTCGATCAGCCGTAGAGCCAGTCCGGTGCGCTGTGCAAAGTGGATCGTCCGCCCGTGCATGAACCGGGGACGCATATCAAACCCCGCCGTAGTGAGCTTCCAGAGGTAATCGCGCCACGCTTTCACCCCTTTCACTTGCGCTGTCTTGCACCAAACCCGGGTGGGCATGTGGAGAGGCCCACCCACGTAAGCCAAGGGATGGTTGAACATGGACTTGCACTCCGTGGTCAGAACATCCATCACCCGGAATTGGATATGCACCCCCATCCACAGCTCAAGGGCGATGATAGAACCGAATAAGGGTCCTCCCATAGCTGCAGAAGTTAATCCGGCATATAGAAATCCCAAGATGGCTTGCCCGATGGTCATACCTTCGGAGATGGAGTCCACAATGTCGAGATTGGCAAAATAAATCGCCCCATCCGTTGTAGGGAAGAGAATGACGCCGCATATGCAAATCGCAGCCGCCTTGGCAATGGCATGAAAGTTGCGCATCTTGCGTTTGCATTGCGAAGTGATCCATTGGGTGATAGGAAGTAGGTAGGCGTGCGTCCCGCTCGTCATGGACCGCAGATCTTCCTTCTTCTTGGTGATCTCCAAGAGAATGCTCCATGAGTTGATGGGCTCCGTGGTGTGCAATATCACTAACTCCTCGCCTCGTTCATATCGCGGAAGGCCGAGCATCGCCTCCAACTCCTCCAGGAGAATAGTGGCTTCGAAGGTCGAGAAAACGAATGTGTGAGTTTGCGGATGCCACAGCTCCGTTAGCGCCGTAACACTATCCCACACGTGTACGATCTTATCGTACTTCTTGGCAAGCACCACAACAGTGCTCAACCCCCACTCTTTCAAATGACCGAGGGAGGTGGGAGGCAGCAATTCCAGCATCGGGGAGAGCCAAGGAAATTTGGAAAATTGCCTATGGCCGGGTAAGATCTAGAAGGAAGAAAGAGAAAAGGAATTTGAGAGCAAGCTAGAAGGAAGAAAGAGAAAAGGATTTGAGAGCAAGAAGGAGCAAAAAAAAAAAAAAAAAAAACAGGGGAAATAGTGCAGAAATTGCAGAATTTAAGAAGAAAGGGACTTACTTGAAGATCCGGGCGCATGCAAATATGCCCTGGAACGGCGCTCAGCGGTTGGAGATCGAAGTAAGACTCCCTTGCAACCTTCTGGCCGGAGTACAAAGGTATCTCCTCTTGAAGGCGGCGAGACCCTCTTCATGCTTGCAAAATAGGGAAATTCCTGATTTCTTGGAAGAGAGAGAGAGAGAGGATTAGCTGTGAATTAGAACCCCTAAACCTTCTCTTATAGACTTTGGGAGGGTGCAATCCTCTCCTAATCCCGCACCTAAGAGTTAGAGTAAGAGTGGGAGTGTTTAGAGAGTCCTAGTGTCATCTTGAATGTCTTAGGATAGGGTTAAACTTGAGTTTTTTTTCGTTTTCGGGGCTCTGTCTGAGTCGCGACGTCACGATACGCCGCGACCATGTCGCGACGTTACGATACGTCGCGTCTATGTGGCGGCGACAGAGGCCGTCGCCTTTATGCAATATGTTGTTTTCTATGACTTTTCCTTGTTTGTGTTCATGTTTCTATGCTCATTATCTTTGCTTGATTGTTAAATATACAAAATACAAAAAAAATCAAAAAATTCAGGAAACCAAAAAAAAATCGCCGCAGGTAAGTCAGGTAAGTATCTCTTTCCTTACCCCTCACATTACTATATGGTATTTTAGCTATTATATCGCTTCAAGGACCGGTTGATTCTCATGTGCTCTGGGGTTTGAGTTCCCCTTTACCAAAAACAGTGATAATCTAGGTGTACATTGTTAATCGTCGGATAGGCCGTTAAGTTGAGTAAGTTCGGGGACGATAGATTCAGGCCTGCACTGCGGTTGTGGGTAGTCTCTTGACACATTCCTATTCAATTTAACAATATTATCCTGGATATATTTTCTATTTTCTCACTTTATTCACATTCGTTTTGATGATTTCTTTTATTTTAGCCCAGCATGCATCATGTAGGACTTTGAGCTTTCTCGACTCGTTCTAGACTCTTGATGAGCCGTTGTTGAGTGTCCAATCGTTCCTCATTCCTCAAACATGAAATCCAATTCCACTCCGAATCGGAAGGTTTGCCTCCGAGTAAATTGTTCCCGTCAGTTTGACAAGATTTTCCCTGTCTGGATTTCCTATCAAATTTTCATCCTATTCCTTGGATCCGTTTTGGTTGAGAATCGTTCCTAGGACAGAGTCATGAGTTACCTGCCTAGCACGCACATGTACCTCCAAAGCGAAACCTGCAGGCCAATCGGCTAGGGTACCTCTCAATCGAGGGGTTGATCGTCCTCTCCTTTTCTTCCTCTCGTCCAGACTCGTGTTCATCTTTGCATCCTGCTCGAGCAGCGGACTCGGGACTTACACGAAGATTCCAGTTGCCTGTTGGTTAGACCGGGTGTCTCTTTACCTTGGCTTCCACTTTTCAGTCTACTCAGCGCCATCTCCGCTCCGCCATCATTCCATGAACGACTCCGCTCCATTTTCACTTCGCTCCCCTGCAAAGTGGAAGCCAAGGAGGGGCAATCTGTAGACACCCGATTCCGACTAATGGGTTGAGCAATATTTCATGTTATCTTTGTTAGTCCCTAATTGGTCATTCACCTTGAGCCCATCATTAGCCTCTAATTGAGCCCATTAATCCTTAAAAATGCCTTGAAATCCCGCCCATTATCATTTTGGGAGAGTCTTTATCCATTTAAAGTCCATATCTCTCACATAGTTGGTTGATAAATTCAAAGATAATTTGATTTCCAAGTCGCTACGTATCGTAGCGCCGCAACTATAGTCGCGACATCTAGGGACGCTGCGACAACCCATGCATGATTTACGTGCATGTGGGTTCACTGTCGCGATGCCCGGACACGCCGCGTCTCTAGTCGCGACCCCACGATACGTCGCGACACCATCTGAGCGCGCCAAAATCCGCAACAACCTCCTATTTATCCTCCCTTTGATCAAGTGATAATCTTAGGGATTATCTCAGCCCCTTAGGGCGAGACTTTGGCCCTAGGGACTCTTTGGAGACCCCTAAGGACTCTCCCATGCAGTTTTGATGGGATTTTATCTCCCATTTTTATTTCCACCCATTTTTTAGAGATAATATGGGAATTTTCTCTCTTCAGAGTCTATAAAAGAAGGGCACCTCCTCAGGACGAGGAGATCCTGATTTGACACCCCGAAGGGCTGCCAAAATCCTCCCTCAAACGTTCTTAACTCGCAGCACCTCTTCCTCCACTTTTTCTTGACATTCTTCTCCACCAACACACGATTTCTTCATCCATGGAGTACGGAACGTGAAGAAGGCGGCTCCAGCACCTTTCAGAGGCTCGTGGACAATCTTTCAAGCCACGTCAACGCCAAGGAGTCGCCCAATGGGGTCATCCTCTCCTCTCCTCCTCTCTCCTTCATTGCATGCATTTTATATTCCTTTTAGATAGCACATTCCTACACACACCCACTTTTTCCTATACCCAAAGGGGTTTTAAACCCCCCCCAGGTCGTTCCCTCCATGTTCCTTGTCTCTCTCTCATTTAAGAATGGTTACCTCACTTAAATAGTCTAACATGGTTGATCATCATCAGAATCAGAGGAGCTTACTGTCTCCCCATCTCTGACATCATTCTGATCATGAGGTAGGTCTTCATCAACTGGTACATCACCCATTGGCCCATCATGGTGAGCTGCTTCTTCTTCTTGACCTCCCTTGGATTGCTCCCCCTGAGCAGGAGCATCTTTTTCCATTAATTCTTGCTCCCCCTGAATGGGAGCATCTTCCAAAACAACACTTGTTGGAGCACTGGACTGCTCCTCTTGAACTGTTGCTGCCACTGATTCCTCAATGTGGCCTGATGCCACAACTTCTTCTGCAAATCCACCAGTCTCTGCGGTGACTGGAGTGGTGAGAACTGAATCTACTACATCTCTGAGAATGGAGGCAATAATGGAGGTGGGCAGATTATCTGCTGCACCTTCCACTGCTTCTTCTACAGGACCTTCTGGAGATTGTGAAACTAATTGGACAAGGGGTGACCCTACAACCTCAACTGCTGCTTCTGCTAATTCTGCTGGAAGAGAAGGTACTGCTGGCTCAATCTCTATTATCTGTTCTACTGCTGCTTGGACTGCTGCTAGTTGCTCTGCTGCTGGTTCTGCTGCTTCTTCCTGAACATCAGGAATATCACCTATGATGGCCTCTCCCTCGGCCACTGTGGTCTTAGACCAAACACCATCTATAACTGAAAAACCACTTTTCCTGAGATTTCTGGACCTAATTGATTGGCCCATTTTCTCAACAACTTCTCCTGCCAGATCAATACCAAAGTGCTTGAAAACTTTGGTGAGCAGATGTGCATACGCCAATGAAACATTGAGCTTGCCTTTTGTGTCCCAAATCTGATCTCTGGCAAAAGTCATTCTTTCCATCATCACTGCGGACATGTTGATTTCCTTGTTCTGTATGGCCCAAAACATCATGTCAGAATCTGCCTTTGAGCAGGTGGAAAATGTGGCGCTTCTTGGAACCAAAATCTGACACACTATGAAGTGAAGGAGGCGGTTGAACGCATTCAGTTGGTTGATGTCCAATTTACCATCTCTTAATCTGTATCCCGGCCCTACAATGCCAAGACCCTTGACCTGGGAGTTCACGGAGTGAACCCCACTGTGCCCTGATGTTGTTACTCCAAACAACTCATGCAGTAGCTCACTATCTATCTTAATCTGGGTTCCCTTGACATATGAAACCAGGGACCCATCTTCTTGAGTCTTCAAGCATACATAGAAGGCCTTCACGAGGTTTGGATATATAACTTACCTCAGAGAAAGTTTCTACTCCCATTCATTGCATCCTGATCAAAGCTTCAACAACACTGCGCATGCCATTCTTCTCTAGATCTGCTATATCCACTGCCTTATTTCCACAGACTTTAGTCTTCACAAAGGTGAACCTTTCCTGCTGCTCAGGAGCAAGAAACTCGGCGCTGTAGCCACCCAAACTCCCGAAAATGGTGGATGCGGCCATGGAATCCGTTGAGGAGGTTTTCTGGAGGGTTGAGAAGGAAGGAGGAGTGAAAGCCCTCAAGAAATTTTGCGAGAAGATGAGAGAAGCTTCAAACTTAGCAGAGAGTCGATGTCGAAATTGCTAGGGCATCGGCTCAAGCAACCAGACGAAAGGGGGAAAAGGTAGACGATGGGATACGAATCGTTCTCTCATCGATTTTATGAATAATTAAATGCGCTGAGGAAAGTGAGGCGCCAAAAGGCGGCAGAAGAAGACAAAAGAGTTTGACTATTCAAACCGACTTCAATGAGAGAGCGGTTACAAAGGATAATTTGAATTTCTTTTGCTTAAAGCCATGGAGGGAAAAATTACTTAATTCTGAAATTTAATGTGCCAGTTTTAAACAAAACCTTTTTCATAAATTGCACATGCCTAATTCCCTTCTAAGAGATGTGAATCTCTTCTCGGGTAAGGCTTTTGTGAAAATGTCTGCTAACTGACCATTTGTATCAATAAAAGATATTTCAATATTACCATTTGCTACATGATCACGAATAAAATGATATCTAACCTCAATATGCTTGGTCCTTGAATGTTGAACTGAATTCTTGGTGAGATTAATGGCACTGGTGTTGTCACACAACATTGGAATGGATTTGATGTTTAATCCGAAATCTTCAAGTTGTTGCTTTATCCATAAGAGTTGTGTACAACAACTTCCAGCAGCTACGTACTCAACTTCAGCTGTAGATAGTGCCACTGAATTTTGTTTCTTTGAAGACCAAGATATCAAACATCCTGCAAGAAATTGACAACAACCACTGGTGCTTTTTCTATCTAATTTGCATCCAGCATAGTCAGCATCAGAATAACCTACTAAGTTAATTTCACAACATTTTGGATACCACAGACCTAAGTCATGAGTTCTTCCTAAATATCTAAATATTCTTTTCACAGAAATTAAATGTGATTCTTTAGGATCCGCTTGATACCTAGCACACATGCATACACTAAATAAAATATCAGGTCTACTAGCTGTTAAATAAAGGAGTGAACCTATCATACCTCTGTAGATCTTTTGATCTACTTTCTTACCATCTTTATCACTGTCCATCCTTGTTGATGTACTCATTGGGGTTGACAGTGGTTTGGTATTATCGAATCCAAATTTCTTCAAGAGTTCTCTTGTGTACTTTGCTTGACAGATGTGAGTTCCTTCCTTTCCTTGTTTGATTTGTAGTCCAAGGAAATAATTACGTTCTCCCATCATGCTCATTTCAAATTCTCCCTGCATCAACTTTTCAAAGTACTTGCAAAGGGATTCATCAGTAGAACCAAAAATAATATCATCTACATAAATTTGAACTAGTAGAATGTGTTTGACCTTTGACTTTATGAAAAGAGTACTATCTACTTGACCTCTACTGAAACCATGGTTTAAAAGAAAAGAACTAAGCCTTTCATACCAGGCTCTAGGTGCTTGCTTTAAACCATATAATGCCTTGTGAAGTTTGAAAACGTGATTAGGAAATTCTGTGTCATCAAAACCCGGGGGTTGTTCCACATAAACTTCATATTTTATAAAACCATTTAAAAATGCAGATTTAACATCCATTTGAAATAATGTTAAATTCAAAGCTGATGCATGTGCAAGTATTATTCTAATAGCCTCAAGTCTAGCTACAGGTGCATAGGTTTCATCGAAATCTATGCCTTCCTCTTGAGAATAGCCTTGAGCTACCAATCTGGCCTTATTTCTTAAGATTACACCAGTCTTATCCAGTTTATTTCTGAACACCCATTTGGTGCCAATGACTGGACGGTCTGATGGTCTAGGAACAAGTGACCATACTTGGTATCTCTTGAATTGATTTAATTCATCTTGCATGGCTATTATCCAAGATTCATCAGTAAGAGCTTCATTGACTGTCCTAGGCTCTATTTGAGAAACAAAAGCTAGGTAATCACAAGGAATAACATTACCTCTTGTTCTTACCCCTACGGATGGATCACCAATAATATTCTCAAGTGGGTGATCTTTCTTGTGTCTCCATTCCTTTGGAAGATTTTCATGTGTAATTTTCTTTTGTTGCAAGTCTTCCAGAGGTGGATCATCCTTGTCCTCAATTGATGTATTCTTTAGTTTCTTGGACAGCTTATCTGCATCATCGTTATCACTATCTTCTTCCTTTCTTAAGGAAGGGTTAGTTTCATAAAAAATAATATGTACAGACTGTTCAATTAATAAAGTGCGTTTATTAAATACTCTATAGCCTTTGGGTTTAGAGGTGTACCCCATGAAGATACCTTCATCTGATTTGACATCCAACTTACCAATGTCTCTTTTTCCATTGTTGTGGATGAAGCAAGGACATCCAAATGTCCTGAAGTGGCTGATCTTTGGTTTCTTTCCTTTGAACAGTTCATATGCAGTCTTCTTTAGGATTGGCCTGATCATTACTCTGTTGATAATGTAGCTTGCTGTGTTGACTGCTTCAGCCCAAAAATACCTTGGCAGATCATATTCTGATAACATTGTTCCTGCCATATCCAATAGAGTTCTATTCTTTCTCTTAGCAATTCCATTTTGCTGTGGTGTCCTTGGTGCTGAGAAATTATGCTCAATTCCCTGATCATCACAGAACTTAACAAATGTTTCATTCTGAAATTCACCACCATGATCTGATCGGATAGAAACAATGCTGAACTTCTGATCCTTCTGAACTTTCTTGCTGAAACTGACAAAGTTATCAAATGTGTCATCTTTATGCTCTAGAAATGATACCCATGTGAATCTTGAGTAATCATCAACTATGACAAATCCAAAGTTCTTTCCTCTAAGAATGGTAGTCCTCATTGGCCCAAATAGATCCATATGAAGGAGCTCTAAGGGTTTTGAGGTGGTTACCACTGTCTTTGACTTGAAGGAGCTTTTGGTGTGCTTTCCCTTAGCATAAGGTCTACAGACACCTTCCATTTTTGCACAGACCTTTGGTAGACCTTCTACAAGATTTTTTTTCACCAATTTTCTCATACCGTCTATGCTACAATGTCCTAGTCGTCTGTGCCATAATTCAGTAGATTTTTCTTTGTTTGCTGCCAGACAGACATTTTGTTCTTTGAGTTCCTTAAGATAGAGCACGTATAAGTTCTTTTCTCTATTTGCTTCAAAGATGACTGATCCATCTTTCAGTATGCTGCATTTCGATTCTTGAAACTGTATCTGATGGCCTCTGTCACACAGTTGGCTGATGCTAATGAGATTATGCTTCAACCCTTTGACAAGTAACACATCTTCTATAACTGTTCTTCCTTTATTATTCACAGAGCCACTGCCAATTACTGTTCCTTTCCCATTATCTCCATAAGTAACTATTCCTTCTTCAGCTTGGAGATGAGTGAATAACTTCTGGTTTCCTGATATGTGCCTTGAGCACCCACTATCCAAGTACCATTTGGATGCTCGAGGGTTAACCTGAAATAAAATCATCAAGCTTTAGGTACCCAAATTCTTTTGGGTCCTGATTTGTTAGTATCATTGATTTTACCTTTTATTATCCATTTCTTATGTCTTGTTGGGCATGTCGTTATGATATGTTCTAACTTGTTGCAGTGACTACAGCAAGATAATTTGGTTACTTTTCTATATATTTGAAATCAGCTTTCTATGCTATATCTTGTTCAGGTACAAATTTTGGTGTTGGATATGTTTTACGATAAACTATGGTTTCTTTATTATCTGGGGGTGTATATCCTAATCCATTTTTCTTCTTACCTGATCTTCTAACACCTTTTAATATGAGGGAGTTTTTACCATTTGTGAATTTTTCTAACGTGCTAGATAAATTTATGTTTTCTTCTGTTAGAGTCTTGATTTCAGTTCTTAGTTCATCTACATTTCCTGTTTTACTAATTCCGTTATTTGTTTATTTTTATCTTTTAAGTCTTCACATAATAATTCATTTCTTCTTTTAAGTTTAGTTATTTGTTTTTCTAACTCTTCATTTTCTGTTTTAGATCAGAGTTAGTGTTTTCTAAACAAGTACTGTTTTTCTTACTGGCTTTTAATAGTTTAGTTACTTCTTTATATTTATTATATAGTTCATTAAATGCTTCCTCTAAATTATCTGAATCAGAATCATTGCATGAATCAAAAGAGGAGTCAGAAGTTACCTTATCTTCAGTATTTGCCATGAAAGCCAAATGGGCTTCTTCTTCATCGCTGCAAGAGTTTGACTCACTGTCTGAGTCGCTATTGTTTTCCCATGCTGCTGCCATTGCCTTCTTTTTGTACTTTCTGAACTTCTTGGAGCTGTCTTTCTTCCTGAACTCCAGCTTCTTGAATTTTGGACACTCAGCTTTAATGTGTCCTGGCTTCTTACATTCATAGCAGATGGGTTATCCTTTCTTCATCTCTTTTCCATCTGGCTTCTTGAAGTCCTTATTCCTTTTGAAGTGCCTTCTACCAGATTGGAACTTCTTCTTCTTAGCTAAAATCCGCTGCAATCTTCTAGATAGCATTGCTTCCTCATTCTCGCTGTCTACATCACTTTCACTCTCATCTGAACTTGCTTCTGGTGAATCTTCTTCAGATTTTAAGGCGTTGGAGTGCTTCTTTCTGCTAGAGGACTCTCCTACCCTTTCCATGTTGATCTCATGGGCCATGAGGGACCCAATGAGCTTTTCTACTGACATTGTCTTCAGGTCATTAGCTTCTTCTATTGCTGTGACCTTTGGGGTCCATGAGGACGGTAAGGATCTAAGTATTTTCCTCACCATGTCTCCAATCTCATAGGTTTTCCCCAGACCAGCTAGTCCATTTGTGATATCAGTGAACCGACTGAACATTTGAGTTATGAATTCACCTGATTGCATCTGAAATCTCTCATACTGAGTGACAAGAATGTCGATTCTTGTTTCCTTTACCTTGTCTGTGCCATCATATGTGATCCTGAGCTTTTTCCACATTTCCATTGAGGATTTGCAGGCTAAAACTCTGTTGAACTCCTTCTTGCTTAGAGCACAGCATAAGATGCTCTTTGCTTTGCAATTCAAGGAGATCTTCTTTCTGTCATCATCTATCCATTGCGCTTTCTCATTTGTGACTACCAGATCACCTTCTTCTACTATGGACCAAATTTGATAGTCGTGGCCTTGTAGAAAGTATTCCATTCTGGTCTTCCAGTAAGGATAGTCTTCACCATCGAAGAGAGGAGGTCGGTTGACAGACTGACCTTCAAAGTTACCTTGGGCTGCTGTAGCAACCCGAAAAATTTAATACTTAAAAATTTGAAATAATAATTTCTTAAATCAAAATAATAGAAACATACGTACCATTATTGTATGTGCAAGAACACATCTAAAAATTCTTAAAAAAATTATTAATCAACCCCAAATATTATTTCTACGTGTTCCACGAAGAAATTCATGCAACAGAAAATCCGATTGGCCAAGTGTACGTTGCAGCGTGACGAATTATCCAAATTAGGAAACTAAGTCGGAAAACTGTTAACACGGAAAGATAACATGCCCATAAATTAAATGAACATGTCGGAGAGACTTCCAACATCCTGAAATGAGTAACCATTATTGAGTTTGGACCAATGGACCTCTCGTAGCCCATGAATAAATTCAAATAAGAAAATGCAATAAAAATCATAACTCTATTATTCCCTAATTAAAAAGGGAAAACCTATAAGATAAATTCCAATAAATAATGGGCTTGGTTAAATAGACCCATTAGAAATTAGTGGGCCAAAATAAGGATTTTAAAAATAAGAATAATGGGAAAATACCCTAAATTCGTAACTAAATTATTACCTAAATAGAAAAGGGGTATTTAGTGCATTAAATAGGAAGGTTAAGTTAGAATTGGATTCCTAAACCTACCCTAATAGGTTGGCCATGAATTTAGCTCCCATCCTAGCCCAAATAGGAAGTGGAAAGCTTGGGAGGAGGTTAGGAAAGGAGGAAATTCGGAATTAAATAGGAGTTAGAGTACTATTTGGAATTAGAAACATAACTAGCATAAATACACCTCTTAAACCCTCTTGGCCGACCCTAGCTCGTTGCCAAAGGTTCTTGGACGTGGAGAAGAGGCCAAGGAGGAGAGGATCTCGTGGGGAGAAGGAGTTCTTAGAGCTTCTTCCTCGTTCTTCAAGTTCTAGCCCTAGAAGAGGAAATCGAGTCAAGGTAGGCATTCTCACAAGCTAAAATCATAATATTTCGTCTGTAGATTGTTCCATACAACAGGAACAAAACTCTCAAGTTTCATAATTTTCCATCGAGCCAATATTTTCTTCTTAAATTTTGAAGTTCTGTAACTCTTATGACCCCGAACCTTCATGCTTAATTCATATCTCTTTGAATACTCTATCTCATGCCTCCAAATTTTTATTGAAGATACTGATGCATGATAGGCATCTTTTGCCCCTAAAAGCCCTAATTTTTATCAAGCATGTTGCTCGAATTAAATCATTCATCTCTGCTGCACCTGGAATCGGGTTGCTTCTTGTTCAACTTGGTAGAACTATGCCGATACCATGATTGTTCTCAAATTCCTAATTACTAGAAGTACCCTTGCATGTCTAGATCAATTCAAAACTAGTTTCATGATTTTTCATCGTGTATACAAATAGTTATGATTTTCTGAACAACCCTGTATCAATTTGATTCAAGTTGGCCCGCAATCCAAAGCCTGGTCTGATTCCTGTCAGAGCCAGGCGCAGATCACCAGATTGCGATAGGCCGATATGTCGCCTTCTGGGTCTGATTGCGACCAGCCACCTGTCGCGTTCTCAATCCGTCACGACGCTTTCCATGTCACTTTCTGAATGCGACAGTACCTACGTCGCGTTCTGGCCTTCTGCCCTGGCAGTCCTGTCGCAACCCTTTTCAGGCCCTGTCTCTACCTGCCCTACCCCTGTCGCAATCCTTACATGCCTATGTCGCCTTCACAGGATTTTGCATAAAAACCCATAATATTTATTGCTCTCACTTTTTAAAATATCCTTACGCCTTTTTAACAGTCATACACGCAGTAGAAACACCTGTTTTACATGGAACTATATTGAATGTTTTAAAATACATATTCACGACATCTTTCTACCTACAATTTCATGACACATGCACACACTTGGAATCATCCAAATGTGGCTTAATTGGCATGAACTTGTGACATAATTTATCTGGTAATTTATGCAATTAAATTGCCTTACTTGTAAGTGAACTTGTCCTCGATTTTCGCGTTGCTTTGAAACACCGATCTCGACGCTCCACTGTTCTAGAATTCCTCTAGAACGTCGAGTACCTGTTTTTATATACACACTTTACTTGGCTTGTGGTGAAATCTCCGTCGGATATTCCTTTCGCCGGACTAGTGAACCCTTGCACAAGGCCTCCGTAAGTCTCCTCTGATCATGGATTCCCACATGGTCGACGAGCTGGTTGTACCCTAACACCTATGATGCACTCTAGGGGTCAGAAAGATCCAACGGCCTTAGTTGCTCTCGTTCTTATCTTGAATCACGCTGAACCTCTGGACCTGTGCATAACATGGCCAGCGGAAAGGTAGTGTATTCCACCTGACTGCCAACACCGTACGCGTGTGTTGTGCAACTATTACTATCTCTTGTTACTCGACGTTTCATGTGCAATGACCATAAGATCTCATCTATACTGTACTCGCTCGTCTATTCACGTTCACTCTACTATCTCGTCTCTCTCGTCTATTCTCGTTCACTCTACTATCTCGTCTCTCTCGTCTGTTCATCTAGTACCCTCTTGAGACTCGTTGAGATGTTGTGGCTCCTATCGTTTGTACCATTTCATGACTGTCTAGTGCTATAATGCATACTGTGCAGGGCACGGAGAGTGTCCGAGGGGCTCCAATCTAGTCCTGGGGGGCAGAGAGCCACCCGAAAATACCTGCAGGGGCTATTGACGGTGTTCTGCATTGCACCGGTTCTGACTATACTATCTTGGCTAGACATCTGACTACCATCCTTTTAGTCTGAGGAGTTCAGACGTACTGTGATATTACTGTGCTATCACAAACTGTTATACATTAGTCTGAGGAGTTCAGACGTAATGTACTATCCTGAAACAGCTACTGTCCCAAAGTGACTATTGTCGTACTCTACCAGTGCACCGTTGTGCAACCATACACGCTATCTCGTTACACGCTATCTCATCATACGCTCTACTTTCTCTACATGATACTCGCTACCTTGAGTTACTGTGTGCTATCGCGACTTGATCACATTCAAAGTGCAATTTACTCTTTACATGACCATCTACTATCATCTCTTCTTGCTATACATGTCGCTTGCTATTTTTGACGATATCGTTACTTGCTATTGTTGTTATCGTTTTCTATCGTGACTTGACTTTAGCCATCGTGCTATACTTGATTCATCTGCTATTTGAACCATGTTACTTGTGCTATTACTTTCTCGACTTTACATGACTCTCTCTATCATTAGTTACTCTGCCATTTAATGCATTAATTATTTAAAGCCTGCTTGAGCCTAAGATTTAAGTCCTACTGGGCGTTATCGCTCACCCTTTGTTTTTTTTGTTATTGTGTCTCAGGTAAGTCGGACAATGACGTTACGCACACCAATGGGACAGGACCAGAGTGATGAGTAACCTGGAGTCAAATGGCAAAGTTACCCTAGGACAATTGGAGTCTAGTAGTTATTGCTTTAGATTTCTTTTCAATGTAATGATGTCATTGAGCCTTATGTGTGGCTCTGAATTAGTGGTTGTAATAGTTCTAGTGATTTTATAATGAAATAAAGGGTTTATTCCAATTATTGTTTGTTAGATGCTTTGATGTTTGCGAAAGTATGCGCAATTTTCGTTACCATACTCGTTGTTCGCGTCTCCCTCCGATTTATTCCGCTGCTAAATTGAAGGGGCGTGACAGCTGCCATGGATCTTTACTCATCAGATCGTTGGATCCTTTTTCTTTGTCGAAGAGACTCGCTCTGATACCACTTGTTGCCCAGTTGACGAGCCCAGGGGGGGGTGAATGGGTCTTTTAAAAATAATCTAGAAGATACCTGTAACTAAAAACATTCACACAAACGTTCTTCGAAGGAGGTTAGTGACTGTTAGTTTAAATATCAAACACATAAGGAAAACAATCACACGACATAAAGGATTATCCTGGTTCGGACCTCCTTTCCTTAGGAGTCCTACGTCCAGTCCCTGAGCAACCACTCAGGTTTTTTTTTTTACTAACTAGGGTACAGTCCCCCTAAGGACGCTATAGCACCCAGCTCGACTGGTCTTCCTTCACACCTGAAGGGAATAACAACACCCTGGATACCCCACCAAGTCTTCCTTCACAACTGAAGGGAAACAACACCCTAGATACCACCAGGTCTTCCTTCACAACCGAAGGGAAACAACACAAAGAGAATGGAATAAGGTCAAGCCCCTAGATCAAGCTTTAACAAGCCAAGATCTGAAGCCACTAGCACTGAGAGCAAGGATCTAAACAAGACACACTCTCAGAACTACACGAGCTCTCTTAGAAAATCTGTTACAGCACAGAGAGCGAAGAGCTAAAGGTAATGAGGAATGAGATTCTTGGCTCTGGACTTCTTGCATAAGAATTTGAATGCTTGAACACAAGATGCTTGTTCTCTACTTCGTTGGTGTTTTTCTCTTCTGTCTCTGAGTTTATATCTTCTTTTTGAAATACGGCCGTTGAAGTAAATGTTGTCTCTTGGATTGATAGATGTTAGACTATTTGACATTTGGAAGCTTCAACTATCTTTTATCCATTTGTGCACGCAAAGGGATAGGGTCTTCTGGCATCTATAGGTCCAACGTTGTATGATAGAAAGTCTTCAGGACCTTGCACACATTAAATGCTAGAATAGTAGACAGCTAGGCTGTCTTTAGTTGTCAGTAAACGTTGATAGGAATATTCACCAAAATAGCAATGCTAAATAGTTTCTTCTAAAAGATATTGACAGGATATGCACGATAATGGATAATATCGTCTGTATGCATGCAGAGGTACGTTCTTATCTCATAAATGCACGAGTGTCAGATTGATATAAAGGTGGACTTTGACTAGTCAAAGCTTTAAAAATCAAGTTGATATAAACCATAAAGTCGTTGTCTATATGACTTATGAAATCGTTACGAATACTAACAAGTCATTATAGAGAACAAATCGTTAAAGCAAGTTTAAGTGTTCAACAGGGAAATCATTGTGAACACTTATCAAGTCGTTATAGAAAGCAAGTCGTTGTGTTCACTGAAGAAATCGTTATGATAACTTATAGAATCATTGCGGCGAGCAAGTCGTTGCGAGTTCTAAAGAAATCGTTATGATAACTTATAGAATCGTTGCGGCGAGCAAGTCGTTACGAGTTCTAAAGAAATCGTTATGATAACTTATAGAATCGTTGCGGCGAGCAAGTCGTTGCGAGTTCTAAAGAAATCGTTGCGATAACTTATATAATCGTTGTGACAGGCAAGTCGTTACGAGCTCGTTATGACAGGCAAGTCGTTACGAGCTCAAAAGAAATCGTTACGATGACTTATAGAATAGTTATGACAGGCAAGTCGTTACGAGCTCTAAAGAAATCGTTACGATGACTTATAGAATCGTTATGACAGACAAGTCATTACGAGCTCAAAAGAAATCATTACGATGACTTATAGAATCGTTATGACAGGCAAGTCGTTACGAGCTCTAAAGAAATCGTTACGATGACTTATAGAATCATTATGACAGGCAAGTCATTACGAGCTCTAAAGAAATCGTTACGACGACTTATAGAATCGTTATGGGATCGACTTGTTTGAAACAACATGACTTTTTAGTTTTACAAGGAAATCGTTACGATCTTCAACAGAAATCGATATGGACTTTGAGAATTATCATGTTGAAAAGATTAAAGCTTCAGAGAAGTAATGCATACCTTTATTGGCTTGTTTGACCTTGGTAATTTTCCTGTACTTTAAGACTTATGAAATATTCATTAGATATTATTGATAAAAACTAGTTTAGTTTTGTTAATCACCAAAATACATATGTAATTAATTAAAATTACATGGGGACAGACTGATCATCAATAGGCCTAGGATCGGGTGTGTGTAGTCGCATCGGTGCTTGACAGCCCAGCTCGCCGCAGGGACTAACCGCCCTGTGCGAAGCCCCTCATGTCCGCCCACCGCTTAGTGTGGGGTTCTGCGCTGCCATAAAGGAAATACGGTCCACCTTCACTACTAACTCGAGCCTTTGATGCAACGGTTGGGGCTTGATCCAGCAAGTGGCATCAGAGCGAGGTTGCGGGTTCGAATCCCCCGGGTGTCGCTGGGGGGGAGTTTGTTTGATTATGGGGTCCATCAACTCCCTTAGGGATTCGCTGTTACTACATGCTGGCCCGAGATCAGGTGTGTGTAGTCGCATCGGTGCTTGACAGCCCAGCCCACCGCAGGGACTAACCGCCCTGTGCGAAGCCCCTCATGTCCGCCCACCGCTTAGTGTGGGGTTCTGTGTTGAGCAACTATCCCTAATAATATTGATTTTTCTATGACAAAACTTTTATATATATATATATGTTTTTTAAGCAACTTTCCCTAACCAAGTATTTTCCAAAAAATATAATAATAGATATATCACAAAATTTCTAGACAGATTCAATGCCCATTTTTTTTTTAAGGCACACATACTCTATAGCCTACTGAAATCGACTAATGCTTTCGACTAACAAGTTTGACTCTTTCAAAGAGACAAGTCTTGAGAAATTTGTCAAAGTCCATGTCTTTACACTGTATTCGACTCATGACTTCGACTCATACAGTCGAACGTTTTTACACTATATTCAGCTCATGACTTCGATTCATACAGTCGAATGTCTTTACATTGTATTCGACTAATGTCTTCGACTCATACAGTCGAATGTCTTTACATTGTATTCGACTAATGACTTCGACTCATACAGGCGAATGTCTTTACACTATATTCAGCTCATGACTTCGACTCATAACCTGACTCCCAAGTTTTACATTCGACTAACGATTTTTCTTTTGTAGTCGATTCACTTTGTTCATGTAGTCGAATCATGCCTACTTCTTGAGTCGAATTACCTTTAATACTGAATTCCACTACACTGACTAGTGTACTTGTATCCTTTTGCCCTTGTCAGTTCTCTGTCAGAAATATCTTGTCCTCAAGTAGTATTACTTGTGTGTCGAAAGTTGAAACTTAAATACTTTCTGAGTTTAAGATCAAACCTCACAATCTTTCCTTTAATATATTTTCTCTGACAGAATCCAGTACATTCATATTTTATGCTTTCCTGCAAAACCTTCTTGCAAAAATTTATTTCTAGTCTCATAGTCTAAATGTCCATTGTCTCAGTTTTTATAATCTAAGAGACACAAAGCATTTATGTAAGATTCAGACGCATGACCTCTGGCTGTTTCACATACCTCTGACAGACCCATTCTTTAAGTTTTTCTGTCTGCCTTACTTTCTGACATGTCTGAGAATACTAGGTTCCATACTGCTTATTGTACTCCACTGACCCACCTACCTTAAAGGTATGGAGATGCTTTGTCTTGTCCTTGCTATCAGGCATTTATTAAAGCACATGGTTGGTGTGGGTTGCTCAGCTCAAGACTTCAGATAGCTTATCTTCTAGCTGTAGCAACTGTCTCATTTCTGAAGACATTGGAAAGATGCAAAATTCATGATCCTTCGGTCAAAGCTTCCAAGAACCAAAGGACTTCCAAGACTATCTCTAAACGGCTAAAACACAACAGCCATCTTACTCCAACGGCTAGTTTTTGAAAACTATAAAATGATGAAGAAGCTCATGAAGAACACACACAAGTGTATTCAATTCGAATCCTTCAGAGCTCATCCTGCATTCTTCAAAGCCTTCCTGCAAAAAGCTTCAAGCTGAGAGAGTGTTTCTTTAGAAGCTTGTGTTCTGAAGAATTGTCTTTTGGGTGACCATTGCTAATTGCTTCATCTGTTCGAAGCTCACCCAAGTAGCTTCAGCTTGGATTTAGATTGAAATTCTTTATCTTTCAATCCTGCTGGAAAGTGTGTGTTCTGTGCTCATCTTGAGACAGACACACAAGCATTTCTCTTTTCTTGTTGTAATTTCTGCAGAAGTTCTGTTCTGCTTTCCTACCCCTCCTGTGAAGGGAAGGCCCTTTTTGAAAGGCAGTTTAGTTTGCCCCTGATTAGGGAAGACTTGCTGTGGAGCAAGTGGGTGTTGTAATTTCCTCTCAAGGGTGAGAGAAGGCCAAGTTGATTGGCAGCTTAGTGAAATCTCAAGTGGTTAGCTTGAGGACTGGATGTAGGACTTCCATGTGGGAAGGGCCGAACCAGGATAAAATCTTCTGTGCAATTTTCTGTGTGATTGTTTTCCGCCAAGTTCACACTTGAATCACACACACCTCACTAAGTGCTAACACTTCTTTTTAGTATTGTGTTTTTCAGAAGAAAGATTTGAAAAGGTAAAAGTCCTATTCACCCCCCCTCTAGGACTGTGAATCTGCCATTTCGATCCAACAAGTGGTATCAGAGCTGAGGTCTTCTCAGAAGAATCAAAAGATTTGAGAAGAAAATGGCAACAGAAGCTCACAACTATGAAGGCCAATCAGTCTCAAGGCCACCATTCTTTGATGGTGAAGACTATCAATACTGGAAGATGAGGATGAATGCTTCATCAGAGGTACCGACTATGACCTCTGGCAGGTAATTGAACAAGGTGATTATGAAATAGTTGGAGCTACTTCTACCTCTACTGGTTTATCTATTGCTGATAAGAGAAACATGTCCCTAAATTATAAAGCTAAAAATTATCTTTGCTGTGCCTTATCTAAAAGAGAATTCAATAGACTCTCAGCTTGTAGAACAGCAAAAGAAATGTGGGACAAGTTACAAGTAACTTATGAGGGAACTGATAGAGTAAAGCAAACTAGAATAGATATACTAGTTTCTCAATATGAGCAATTTAAAATGCTTCCCAGTGAGAATATTACACAAATGTACAATAGATTTTCGAATATAATTGTAGGATTAAGTGCCTTAGGGAAAAATCTAACAATGAAGAAACGGTTAGAAAGATATTAAGATCTCTAACAAATGTTTGGACTCCTAAAGTCACAGCCATAGAGGAAGCCCATGATCTCACTGAATTATCCATTGATAAATTAATAGGCTCTCTCATGGCACATGAAATAAATATGGAAAGATTTTCTGAAAATTCTTCAAAGAAGAAAATTTCAAATGCTCTTAAGATTGCAGATTCTTCTTCATCTGAGGACTCCAAAGAGAAATCAGACGACAGTGATGAGGAGGCTATGCTCTCAAGGAGATTACAAAGAATTCTGGCTAAAAAGAAGAAGTTCGGCTCAAAAAGATTCTTCAAGAAAGATAAAAAGAAAGAGCCAACATGTTATGAGTGCAATCAGCCCGGACATTACAAATCTGAGTGTCCCAGACTCAAGAAAAAGGATCAAGCAGAAAAATCAGAAAAGAAGAAGGGAAAAGAAAAGAGATTCAAAAAGTTCAAGAAGAAAGCTATGGCAGCAACATGGGATAATGAAGATGCTACCAGCTCAGACTCCTCCAGCTCAGAATCTGAAGAAGAAGAAAAGGCAAATCTAGCTCTCATGGCAGGGCTAGAACAGGTAAATTCTGAAACTTCTTTTACTTCCTGCTCAGAATCTGATTCAGATAGTCTAGAAGATGCCTTCAATGAACTTTATGAAAAATACAAGTCTGTCGTAAAGCAAATGAAAATAGTTAAGCTAAGTCTGTTAAACCAAGAAAAGAGCAATACCTTTCTTAAGAATGAAGCCGAAAGGTTAAAGAAAAATTCAACTGAAACTAAAAGAATTAATGAACTTTTATGTGAGGATTTAAAAGTCAAGAATAGTTTAATATTGAAATTAGAATCAAACCTAAAAGAACTTAAAAATGAAGAAAATTTGCAAGAAGAAAATAGGTATCTAAAAGCCACTCTGGATAAAATAACTACTTGTAAGACTTCATTACTTATAAATCTGAAAGGTGTCAGAAAAGGAAAGAAAAAATATGGAGTAGGGTACATACCTCCACAAAATGAGGAACATATTATTCATCCTAAAATCTATCCAACTCCTAGGTTTGTAACAGAAGATAATATGAAGAAAACCAAAAAGGTAAATCAACATACATACAAACAAAAACAGAAACATAGCACAAATGTACACAAGAAAAATTCTTTTAATTTATGCTGTACTCATTGTAACCAATTAGGTCACTCAGTTAGTACTTGCACTACTAGAAACTTAAGATGGATTCCTAAAACTAACCATCAAGGACCCAAGAAAGTTTGGGTACCAAAAGTTAAAACTTAGCTTTGTTTGCAGGGTCGGCTGAGGGCATCCAAATGGTATTTGGATAGTGGATGCTCAAGGCACATGACAGGTGATAAAAAGCTGTTTACAAGTTTTAGAGAAGAATCTGGTCAAGTTACCTATGGTGACAATGGAAAAGGAAAAGTACTAGGTTGTGGAACTATTGGTACTAAAGAAAAGGATTTAATTGAAGATGTTATGTATGTAGAAGGTCTCAAGCACAACCTGATCAGTATTAGTCAACTGTGTGATAAAGGTCATTTAGTAAGTTTTCAGAATGACAAATGTGTAATTTTGAAGAACAACAAGAAGATTTTTGAAGCACAAAGAGTCAAGAATTTATATACACTGCAATTGGAAGAATTGAAAGAAATAAACCTTTGTTTGGCAACCACCAAAAGTGAAGAATCTGATCTGTGGCATAGAAGACTTGGTCATGCAAGCACTTCAGTCATCAAGAAATTGTTGAAGCATGATCTGGTTGAAGGTCTTCCCAAGATGAAAATCAAGAAATCTGGAATCTGCTCAGCTTGTGCAAAAGGAAAACAAACCAAGACTTCATTTCAGTCCAAGACAATTGTTACAACTTCCAAGCCCTTGGAATTAATTCACATGGATCTATTTGGACCTATGAGAACTATTAGTCTTGGAGGAAAAGTCTATGGCTATGTATTAGTTGATGATTACTCAAGATATACTTGGGTATCCTTTCTAGAAGCCAAATCTGATACTTTTCAAGCCTTTGTTAAATTCAGCAAAGTTGTTCAAAAGAATCAGAAATTTCAGATTACCAGTATCAGATCTGATCATGGAGGTGAATTCAAAAATGAAGAATTCCTGAAGTTCTGTGAAGAAAATGGGATAGAACACAATTTTTCAGCTCCCAGAACACCGCAACAAAATGGTGTAGCAGAAAGGAAGAACAGAACACTGCTAGATATGGCCAGAACCATGCTGAACGAATATAATCTACCAAAGTACTTCTGGGCAGAAGCAGTGAATACAGCTTGCTACATCATCAACAGATGCATGATCAGACCCATCTTGAAGAAAACTCCTTATGAATTGTACAAGGATAAGAAGCCCAACATCAGTTATCTTCGACCTTTTGGCTGTAAGTGTTTTATTCTAAACAATGGTAAAGACAACTTAGGAAAATTAGATGCTAAAAGTGATGAAGGTTTTCTGCTAGGATATATTTCAAAACCTAGAGGATATAGAGTGTTTAATAGAAAAACATTAACCATAGAACAAACTGTACATGTCTTATTTGATGAAACTAATCCTTCTATCAAAAGGATAGAAGAAGAAGATTGTATTGATGATCTTTGCAGGGATCTTGAAAAGACTTCTCTTGAAGGAGAACAAAACAAGGATGAAGAATCAGAGGATCCCCCATTAGAAGATCTCCAACAAACAGAAGAAACACAAGAAGGACTACCCACTGAATTAAGGTATCACAGGGATCATCCTAGAGAAAATATCATAGGAGATCCTCAAGACAGGGTAAGAACAAGAGGTATGCAAATCCCTAGTGACTTCTCTGCATTAGTTTCACAAATTGAGCCTAAGACAATCAATGATGCACTGGGTGATGAATCTTGGATCCTTGCCATGCAAGAGGAACTCAATCAGTTCCAACGCAATGAAGTTTGGACCCTTGTACCTAGGCCCACTGACCATCCAGTTATTGGAACCAGATGGGTTTTCAGAAATAAATGGATGAATCAGGGTAATTACCAGGAACAAGGCTAGACTTGTAGCTCAAGGATACTCCCAAGAGGAAGGCATAGACTTTGATGAAACCTATGCTCCAGTTGCTAGATTAGAAGCAATCAGAATATTATTAGCATATGCTTGCTCTCTTAATATTAACCTATTTCAGATGGATGTTAAAAGTGCTTTTCTGAATGGTTTTATAAAAGAAGAAGTATATGTTGAGCAACCACCCGGATTTGAAGATACTAAAAATCCTAATCATGTTTTCCGTTTAAAGAAAGCACTATATGGATTAAAACAAGCTCCAAGAGCTTGGTATGAAAGACTAAGTGCTTATCTTATATCACATGATTTTGTAAGAGGAAAAGTAGATAGCACTTTATTCATAAAGAAATTTTCAGATGGAATCTTAATTGTACAAATCTATGTTGATGACATTATCTTTGGCTCTACTAATGAATCACTCTGCAAGTTCTTTGAAAATTGATGCAAAGTGAATTCGAAATGAGTATGATGGGGAACTAAATTACTTCCTTGGGTTGCAAATCAAGCAAACCAAAGAAGGAACTCACATATGTCAAACCAAATATATCTCAGATTTGCTTATCAAATATGGTTTTGACAAATGTAAGCCTTTAGGAACACCCATGAGCTCAGGCATTAAGCTAGACAGTGATCCTCTTGGTAAAAAGGCAGATCAAAAGATCTATAGAGGAATGATAGGATCACTACTCTATCTTACTGCAAGTAGACCAGACATAATGTTCAGTGTTTGTTTGTGTGCAAGATTCCAAGCTGATCCAAGAGAATCTCATGTTCATGCTGTTAAAAGAATTTTTAGATATCTCATTAATACAAGCAATTTAGGTTTATGGTATCCCAGATGCTCAGAATTTAAATTAATTGGATATAGTGATGCTGACTATGCTGGATGCAAACTAGATAGAAAAAGCACCAGTGGTACATGTCAACTTCTTGCAGGATGCTTAATATCTTGGTCTTCCAGAAAACAAAACTCAGTAGCTTTATCCACTACAGAAGCTGAATACATTGCAGCTGGAAGTTGCTGTACACAACTTCTATGGATCAAGCACCAATTGGAAGACTATGGTCATCAGCTTCAAGAAATCCCAATGCTTTGTGATAATACAAGTGCAATCAATTTGACAAAGAATCCAATTCAACACTCAAGAACAAAGCACATTGAGGTTAGACATCATTTCATCAGGGACCATGTAAGTAATGGCAATATCTCTCTTGATTTGTTTCAACTGAAAATCAATTAGCAGACATTTTTACTAAGCCCCTTCCTGAAGAAAGATATACATCTATTAGAAGAGAAATAGGTATGTGCAATCCTGATTGATGACTGCTTAAACTTTCTGTTGTTTGTATTGTCTGAAGAAAAATATCCTGAAAATCAACTAAGTCTTAGTTCGACTAATGTATTCGACTCACGAAGAGTCAAGTAGTCGACTCCTGTTAAAAGTATGGTATTCGACTAATGTAGTCGAATCTCTAAATCGATTCACTTAAACCCTGAAACGGCGCAAATATTCAAATTCCAGTAACTGACACCCAATTAAGGCGTGTCTCTTCACATCTCAATCGTCACATCCCTGAATCGTGACCGTTCACCAAGAGATGAGGGGACGACTTTTATCCAACCCTTATATAAACAATTCTTTTTCTCAAAAGGAAACACCCATTTTGAATTCCCTTTTCGACTGCTCTGTCTTCTTCCTCCCTTCGCGCCTTCTTGCTCTCCGGCGAAGGAACCTCAGAAGCTCTCTGCCAAACCTCATCCCTTTGAAGAAAAGGTAGGATCTTTACCTCTTTTCAAGTTCATCTTCCTCTCCTCTGTAGTTTTTCTAAGTTTCCTTTTCGTCTTTGTGTCTAGATGGCATCATCTAGGGCTCAGGACTCTGTCCAACTCACCCCTGACCAACTTCAAAGACTTACCAAGATTTCAATTTGTCCCGGCAAGTCCGTTGATTTCTCTCATTAAATGGAAGTCTCTCTTGGGTAGAGGAGACCCTCTCAGCTATGGGATGGACCAGGCTTTGTCAGCTTTCTGAACCGTTTGTTGCCAGCGCAGTCCGATCTTTTTATGCTTCTTTGAAAATTTCATCCGGAAATACTGTTGTGGGATTTGTTAAAGGAGTCAAGATAACCATCTCCGAAGAACTTCTTATGGAGTTTTGGACTGTCCAAATTCAGGACATTGTCTCAGCGAGTTTGTTCCTCTGGAGAAACAGAAATTAGGAATCATTGGGAGTTTGGGAACTCTGAGCAAGAGAGGCTTGCAAGTAAATGAGCTTTCGGCTGAGAAGAGATTAATACATTCCATCATCACCAACATCATAACCCCTAGAGCAGGTTCTCACTCCTCAGTCTCAGCTAGAGATGGAAACCTACTCTTTTGGGCTATTCAGAGGCATCAAGTTAATCTCCCATCAGTTATTTTGGACAGAATGATAACAGCAAAAGACCTACAAGACTCTCTCCCATATGGTTCTCTATTGACCCTTATTTTCAAAAAGTTTTCCGTGGATCTATCTGGAGATGTGCCTGTGAGCACTAAAGAAAGGATTGGGGTCATCACTCTCAGAAGAAGCCACTACTCCTTGATAAGCAAAAAGGAAAATTTATGGTATAAGGAGTCAGTTCCAGAATGTGAGCATGATGTATATCCAGATGAACCTTTGGTCCTCTGCTCACTCAAGACATTCCTTCTTCAAGTATTCACATTGAAGCATCGGCAGCCCCACTTGTTCCAGAGATCTCTGTTCAACCCCTGAACTATCTATTCCTCCATCAATTCAACAAGAAGAAGTTCAGATTCCAGTCTCCTCCTCTCCCAATGAGCAAGTTGCCCCTTCTGAGACTGTGAATGAAGTTTTAAGAGATCTCAGAGGCAAAGGACCTCTATTGAAGATGTTCCTGTCACACCCATGGAACACATTTTCGAAGAGAGAGAGATTCCTTACTCCCCTTCTCAGTTTGAGACCCGGCCAAGGTCTCAGGGGGAGAGTAGCAACAGTCTGAGCTCCATTCTTGAGATAGTTAAGTCTCAACAAGAAAATCTCTCAATCATTCACATGCAAGTAGAGTTGTTAGATGTCAAGTTTGACAGTCTTGCTGATGAGGTGAAGCAAATAAAGGATCTCATGCTTCAGTTTGTGTGCCAGCAGGGCATTTCTATGCCATCAGGGCCTGCTCCCTCACAGCACCAGCAACCAGAAACAACAACCATTGCTCAAGAGCCCCTCCAACAAGATCAACCTAAAGATCATGTCCTTGAAGATCAAGAGCTTGAGCATGTAGCAAAAAAGGATCAGGAGATCCAGGCTGACCAACAGCCCCTATCAGTAGAACAGCAACACGAGCAGCAACAATAGGAGCAGTCAGAGCAGCAATTAGAATCTGTGGCTGATCAGCAGCCAGTTATAGAAGAAGCTGAGGAAGAGGTGACCCTTGGAAAGAGACCTCATCAGGACCCTTCTGAGCTTCATTCCTTCAAAAGAAAGGTCAAGAGAAGGCTAGTGAAAAATGGCCAGCCTGTCCTTTCCTCCTCTTCTAGGCCTAGCTCTCCTATTCCTTCTAGCCCCATCGCTCCTGAAGCCACTCCTTCAGCCCCTGCACCTTCTACTGCCTTAGCCTCAATCTCTCAAGTATCCTCTCCGGATCTACCACCCATTTCTGCACCCGTAGCTTCCTCCTTGAAAAATGTCAAGTTCTCCATCTATCCTATCAAATTTCCTTTCAGACCCCCTAAACCATTTAGCATGACCTTGTCTACCCAACCTCCTCAATTCTACTCAGCACCTCCCCTGGCTCCTAAACCAGGTTCTCAGAAAACTCACTTACAAATAATTGAGATGGTGCCTAGCCTAGAAATACCAGCTCACCGAGGTCCAAATTTGGCAGACAAACCAGCATTACTTCTTCCTCCCTTTTGGTATGCTTTTGTCCCCCATTCCCCCCAATTCATGGCTCTATTCAGAGAATACCTTCAAATAAGAGCCTTTCTTGAAATACATGACATGCCAGGCTTCACTTTTGAACACTGGCTTCCCTCTCTAATCAAAACTTCTTAGGTTTCCATATCTGATCTTCAACTTATTCCTCACAAGAGTCACTGTCTGACTCCTCCACAATTTGTTGAGCAATATCCTGAGGAAGCCATGAGGTTTCAAGAAGCTCAATCCAGGAGCCACCACCTCAAACTCTATAATCATCTTTCTCTCCGTTTTCATGACCTTTTTGCCACTCTCCTTCGAGATTCCCAGGCCAAATTCACTGCCATGAAAGCCTTTAATTTTGAAAGGTTCAAGCTTGGCCTGCATGATGTCTCTCGTGGCCAGTATGACATGCTCATCCAAGGTCAAAGGCCAGTGGTCCCCTCCATGACAGCAGATCTATTACCTAATCTCCATCCACCTCTTGTAGGAGCTGTTATGTACAGAGGCTCTTTTGCTGAAACATTCTTCAACAGATTTATCAGAATTGCTACCAGGTTCAAGATCAAGTATAAAAACAAGCTCAGTCTCCAAAGATTCATCTTTCAGTACATGTCCAAATCCTCGAAGAATCTCCTTGATCTTCAACTTAGTTTTGCTGAGGCTGAACGGTTCAATCCTTTTGAATGGGAAAAAGCTTACCCTGATCATCATGCTCAGTGCAGTAGACTGAAAATCTCTCCAAATGAGTATCACTCCATGAGCCTCTTTGACTTGAGAAAGCGCATAGGCCTCGTATGGGCCCACAGATACATGCATTACTATCAGGCCAAGGATGCAGCCCTTTCAGTTGGTCTCTATTGGAATATCACCTTGCATGAATTCCTTACCTTGGCTGCCACCAAGAAGTTCATTCCCCTTCGCATCAGGAATCTCTTGGATCATGACAAGACTCGGCTCAAGCAATCCTTTTACAGAAAACGCCACATCAAGTCTGTTAAGAAATTGTCTTTCACCAGTCCTACCTATGATGTGGATTCTGCTAAGTTTGACCACTCTTTTCCCTCCAATGAGCAGAAGCTTTGGAAGCTCATAGAGCCTTTCCTGGCTCAAGTTCCTCCTCACCTCTATCTTCCAAGCTCTGGCAATCAGTGAAACTTTTATTTTTAGAAGTTATGTACAAACACTTGTTTCTTATCAAATCTTTTACTACATTTTTGCTCTCTGTCTTTATATTACTGCATCTTCTGATTGACATCTTTTTTTTCCTAATGCCACAAAAGGGGGAGAAAAGAAAAGGTAGCTGAAAAGAATAAGTAGAGAAAAGAAAATGCTTAGGCATTTCCTCTTTTTTCTAAGAAATTTATATGATATATCTGGCTATCAGCTACCATTTAAAGTTTTTTGTCATTAACAAAAAGGGGGAGAATTGTTGAGCAACTATCCCTAATAATATTGATTTTGCTATGACAAAACTTTAAATATATATATATATATATATATATATTATATAGCAAGCAACTTTCCCTAACCAAGTATTTTCCAAAAAATATAATAATAGATATATCACAAAATTTCTAGACAGATTCAATGCCCATTTTTTTTTAAGGCACACATACTCTATAGCCTACTGAAATCGACTAATGCTTTCAACTAACAAGTTCGACTCTTTCAAAGAGACAAGTCTTGAGAAATTTGTCAAAGTCCATGTCTTTACACTGTATTCGACTCATGACTTCGACTCATACAGTCGAATGTTTTTACACTATATTCAGCTCATGACTTCGATTCATACAGTCGAATGTCTTTACATTGTATTCGACTAATGTCTTCGACTCACACAGTCGAATGTCTTTACATTGTATTCGACTAATGACTTCGACTCATACAGGCAAATGTCTTTACACTATATTCAGCTCATGACTTCGACTCATAACCTGACTCCCAAGTTTTACATTCGACTAACGATTTTTCTTTTGTAGTCGATTCACTTTGTTCTTCATGTAGTCGAATCATGCCTACTTCTTGAGTCGAATTACCTTTAATACTGAATTCCACTACACTGACTAGTGTACTTGTATCCTTTTGCCCTTGTCAGTTCTCTATCAGAAATATCTCTGTCCTCAAGTAGTATTACTTGTGTGTCGAAAGTTGAAACTTAAATACTTTCTGAGTTTAAGATCAAACCTCACAATCTTTCCTTTAATATATTTTCTCTGACAGAATCCAGTACATTCATATTTTATGCTTTTCTGCAAAACCTTCTTTGCAAAAATTTATTTCTAGTCTCATAGTCTAAATGTCCTTTGTCTCAGTTTTTATAATCTAAGAGACACAAAGCATTTATGTAAGATTCAGACGCATGACCTCTGGCTATTTCACCTACCTCTGACAGACCAATTCTTTAAGTTTTTATCTGTCTGCCTTACTTTCTGACATGTCTGAGAATACTAGGTTCCATACTGCTTATTGTACTCCACTGACCCACCTACCTTAAAGGTATGGAGATGCTTTGTCTTGTCCTTGCTATCAGGCATTTATTAAAGCACATGGTTGGCGTGGGTTGCTCAGCTCAAGACTTCAGATAGCTTATCTTCTAGCTGTAGCAACTGTCTCATTTCTGAAGACATTGGAAAGATGCAAAATTCATGATCCTTCGGTCAAAGCTTCCAAGAACCAAAGGACTTCCAAGACTATCTCTAAACGGCTAAAACACAACAGCCATCTTACTCCAACGGCTAGTTTTTTGAATACTATAAAATGATGAAGAAGCTCATGAAGAACATACACAAGCGTATTCAATTCGAATCTTTCAGAGCTCATCCTGCATTCTTCAAAGCCTTCCTGCAAAAAGCTTCAAGCTGAGAGAGTGTTTCTTTAGAAGCTTGTGTTCTGAAGAATTGTCTTTTGGGTGACCATTGCCAATTGCTTCATCTGTTCGAAGCTCACCCAAGTAGCTTCAGCTTGGATTTAGATTGAAATTCTTTATCTTTCAATCCTGCTGGAAAGTGTGTGTTCTGTGCTCATCTTGAGATAGACACACAAGCATTTCTCTTTTCTTGTTGTAATTTCTGCAGAAGTTCTGTTCTGCTTTCCTACCCCTCCTGTGAAGGGAAGGCCCTTTTTGAAAGGCAGTTTAGTTTGCCCCTGATTAGGGAAGACTTGCTGTGGAGCAAGTGGGTGTTGTAATTTCCTCTCAAGGGTGAGAGAAGGCCAAGTTGATTGGCAGCTTAGTGAAATCTCAAGTGGTTAGCTTGAGGACTGGATGTAGGACTTCCATGTGGGAAGGGCCGAACCAGGATAAAATCTTCTGTGTAATTTTCTGTGTGATTGTTTTCCGCCAAGTTCACACTTGAATCACACACACCTCACTAAGTGCTAACACTTCTTTTTAGTATTGTGTTTTTCAGAAGAAAGATTTGAAAAGGTAAAAGTCCTATTCACCCCCCTCTAGGACCGTGAATCTGCCATTTCGATCCAACATTCTGCGCTGCCATAAAGGAAATACGGTCCACCTTCACTACTAGCTCGAGCTTTTGGTGCAACGGTTGGGGCTTGATCCAACATTGCCCTCAACGGGCCGTGACATAGACATTGTAATGTGATCTAATAGATCTTTCTCATCTAACAAATACTGTATTTTGCGATGCCATATATCATAGTTTGAGCCATTCAGTTTATCACCCTTTGTAAGATCATCGATAACATTCTTGGCTGCCATAATCTATCACTACATATCAAATAGGGAAACAATTTGACATCAATTTAGGCATTGTTCTAATTTGCTCCTAGAAATCTAAAACTAACTACATTGAATGTTTCTTATATAGCGAAATCGAAAGTAAAGCTAGGCAATTACAATCATCTCCCACTTATATAAGATAATCCAAAACAATTAGAATGACTTCGAGCAAATTATCATATATGCAAAACTAATATGCATAAATAAAATATGTACATAACATGTAAGACATAAACACACATGTTTATTTATAAACAAAGATAGGTTACATGTACAATTTCCATTGTAAGCATAAACAGTCTTACACGTAAAAGTGGAACAAAAGCTCACATTGCACATGACCTATCATCTCCTTCTCCTATGAGATGTAAAGATGTCAAGTTCCCAGGCGCCGTCATACCAAGAGTTGACAAAGTATTTCGAGGATTGGTTCTCGGAAGATAATTTGACAATGGTCGGTGAAAACCAAGTCAGCTCCAGTTCGTGGGCAGCTGACTCCCCTCAGACTGTGTCTCCTCTTCAACTGCGTCGACTGATAGCTCAGAAGTACTGGAGGTATCACTTGGGATGCTAGCGTGGTCAGGTGTCGTTTACACTTCTTCACACCTTAAATTCCAGGTGATGATCATGGCAGAACTCCGTTCACCGTTGACGAAGAGAGAACCACACAGAAGATAAGAGATTCTTGATCTCTTTCTCTGTCATGCCCCGCCAATTTAGCAGCGGAATAAATCGGGGAGGCATGAACAACGTGTATGGTAACGTAAATTGCGCATACATTCGTAAATATCAGAGCAACTAATGAACAATAATTGCAATAAAACTCATCATTTTATTGATAATTCATCTAAACTATTACAACCACTAATTCAGAGCCAAAACACAGGGCTCAATAGTATCATTACATTTGGAAATGATTACTAAGCAACTAACTAAACTAACTCTAGGGTACTGGGGACCATCCATCGCTATGACTCCAAGATGCTCATCACTCCAGACCATTCCCGTTGATGTGTGTAAGGTCATCATCTGACTTACCTGAAAACACAATAACAAATAACGAAGGGTGAGCGATAACGCTCAGTAGGACTTAATATCTCGTGTAAACAAGCATGCTTTAAGTGATTAATGTCTTGTAACGCAAGTTAACTAGGGAGAACGATCAAGTATAGTCAAGAGAGTATTAGTACAAGATAACGAGAGATTAATGACACACTATATCAAGAAAATGATAGCATGCAATAACAAGTGAATGATAATACACTCCACAAGAATATTGCAAAGCTAGGATGATAGAGATATGACCATATAACGAGATAGTGTGTAATGAGATAGCGTGTAACGAGATAGCGGGTATGGTTGCACAATAGTGCACTAGAAAAGTACGACAGTAGTCACTTTAGGACAGTAGCCGTTCAACGATAGCACAGTATGTCTGAACTCCTCAGCCTAATATTATAACAGTCAGTGCTAGCACAGTAATAGCACAGAAATGGTACATCACGTCTGAACTCCTCAGACTAATAGTATAACAGTAGATGTCTAGCCAATTCAGTAGAGTTAGTCAGAACCGGTGCAATGTAGACACTGTCATTAGCCCCTGCAGGTATTTTCGGGTGGCTCTCTGCCCCCAGGACTAGATTGGAGCCCCTCGAACACTCTCAGTGCCTTGCACAGTATGCATTGGAAACAGTAGAGTCACAAGACCCATATAATAGCGCTAGACAGTCATGAAATAGTATAAAACGATAGGAGCCTCAACAGCTCAAGAGTCTCAAGAGAGTACTAGATGAATAGACGAGATAGTAGAGTGATCGTGAATAGATGAGAGTACAAGGATAGTAGATGAGATAAGGGTATAATCGTAAAACAACGATAAACTACGATAGTAACAGTTGCACAACACCAAGTCGGGTACCGTCAGTCTGGTAGAAGTCACATCCGCCCATTAGCCGCGCTATGAACATAGGCTAGATGGTCCGGCGTGATCCAAAGGTAAGAGAGAGACACTAAGGCCGTTTGGATCGTACTGATCCCTGAGGGTGTACGGATTTTAGGGTACAACTAGCTCGTCGGCTAAGGACGTGTACCAAAGCCAAGAAGTCTTACGGAGGCCTTGACAAGGAGTCCCTGGCCCAGTCGAGAGTATTCCCGATGGAGAGGTGGTCCAAGTCAAGAGAAAGTGTGTAACGAAACGATGTCCGTCTTGCCTCGAGTGCTCGAAGGCAGAGGGACGCGATAACGGTGTACAAATCACGCGAATAAAACAAAGACATGTGTCATTTAGATAATAGGGAGATTAGGTAATTAATTTCACTTAATTACCAGATACATTATTGAGTAATTTAATAGGGTCAAATCGTAAACATTAATGATATGTGTGTGCAAGTGTAGAGAGATCATGAGAATAGGATAAGTGGTGCTCATGGCTTTTAATTAATAAAAATTATTTAATTATTATCAAATAAAAATATTCAGGTCAATGATTAAGCTTAACAGTACATGGTTTAACTTGTACAAGGGTTAAATGACATATAAAGTAGGGACATAAGCACAATTTTGAGTTCTGATAGAAATTTCAAAAAGGCGACAGGGGTGCCCGTCGCGATCAAGTCACGACGGGGTACCCAGGCACTACATTAGGCAAAACGTGACAGGTGTTGCCGTCGCGACTCATGTTGCGACGGGCGGCCCAGGCGCAATAGCCGAACCGGCCGGCCTGGTCCGATTCAGGCTGGAAATCACGGCGGCACAGGCCGCTGCATTTTGAACGTGACTTACCTGTCGGCCGCAACCTTTCTGGTATCGCAGCGGGTCGCGCTGTCGCGATATCAGAAAGGGTCCGGCCCTTTTACCCTTTTTGCAGGGTTGATCCTATTTGATATAGGGCACTTCTAAATTGAATATAAAATCAGACGATAATCTAAAAATCACAAAACTAGTTTTAAACAAAAGTAGACACATAGATCTATCAACAAGTATGATTAATTTGTAAATAGACAAGGTTTAGGCATGTTTTGATTAGGTTACATTTCAGTGACCTAAATATGCATAGTTAAGATTCAATGAATTAATTAGTGATGGATACATAATGAAAATTATGCAAACTAGTGGCGTTTGAAAGCTAACATGACGTAGTATTTATGAGAATTTTCTCATGGCAGGGGATCAAGTATGTACAAGGTTTGAAAGCAAACATGAAAGTTCGGGTACATGGATATGACAGGGATTCAAGGAATTAATTCTCCCTCACGAGAGATCAAAATAGAGTGAAACCAAAGAGCTTTTGCAAGGGATCATAAAGTCTACCTAGGGTAATTTTTACACGAATTTAGCTTGAGAGATTGCCTACCTTTTCTCGTAGGTAATGAAAACCTAGGGTTATGGATGAAAATAGGAAAACCCTCCTTGCTCCAAGCCTTCCTCTCCTTGCTCCTCACGTCCACAACCTTCTCCTTCATCTTCCAGAGCTCCCACCCCATTCTAAGGGGTTGATAGGGCCGAATGAGAGGTGTATGGGTTGCTACAAGAGTCCATCCTTTCTAAAACTTCTCTTTTTCTAATAAATCTGAATTTCCCTTATTTATCACCTAATTTCTCTCCTTTATCTCCTAATTAGGGTTGGGAAAAGATCAAATTTCGTGGGTAATAGATTAGGATAGGATTATGACTCTTTTTAGGGATATATATGTCATTTATTATTTATCTAATCCATTTTTCTAATTATTACTATATTTAATACGAATTTCACTCATTTAACTCCCATCTCATGATGAGCTCATCATATTTGGGCCCAACAATCCATGTTAGGACCATTAATAAAACCCATTACTAATTTAACTTAATGGATATTGATTTAATTCCAATTATTCACCATTTATTCTTATTTAAATCTATTTATCACACTTATTCAAGAATTTCATATTTTTAATTCAATTTAATATTATTTATGCCAGTATTTCTAATCTTCATCATTTGGGCTCTTACTCTTGGCCCAATATCTCATGTGAGCCTAATTGTACAACCCATGTTCACTTTACTTAATGGATTTTTAATTATCCTTTTTATTAAATGATTTATTCATGGGCCAAGATTGTCTATTGGTCCAAATATCATAATGGGCTATCGACCCATATTATTTAAAGTCTACCCACATGTTTATTTTCATTTATAATCCACTATGGCTCATAAAATAATGGGTTCTCCGACTTATTCCTTAATTGCGCTAATAAGTCACATAATTTCTTAAACTTAGTCTAAATAATTTTTCTATGGCCAAATTTAATGATGGGTCATTAGAGAATATTATTTAAAGTATAACTATTATTTTTACAAAAATTTTATATGAGTTTTTATGCATGAAATAATGGCGCGTATATATTTTTAACTAGTTTAATTTATTAATTGATAAAATTTTAATTTATCCATAATTTTTAATTAATAGATTTTTCGGAGTACTACATTCTCTCTCCTCTTTGGGTACTAAACCCACAACCTCCCCTTCTCTCCTTTTTCTGCTACTATTTTAATAACATTTCTTTGCATACACATACCTCTCTCTTGGAGTATGCAGGTTCTACTATTTATAGAAGGGGGGAAGGGTGTGGAGAGAGAGAGGGCAGAACAGGCAGGGGCACGTGGCCCTTGCCCACTGCCACTTGTGGCCAGAGGCCACACGCGGCCGGCGGCTTTCACCAACACGCCTTGTGCACTGGCGAGGCCTGCCGCGGGTGGGTGCACTACTACAAAACACATTTGTACCTACGACAGAAAACTGTCAGTAATGCAAAAATATCGTAGGTAAATATCTATATCTACGACATTTGCTACGACTTATGTCATAGGTAAAGTACGTGTTGGTAATACTATTACCTACGACATAGTCGTAGGTACAGTACATGGACTTTACCTACAAAGTTTAACGTCGTAGGTTGTATTTACCTACAAAGTCAAATGTCGTAGGTTGTTTATACCTACAAAGTTAAATGTCGTAGGTTTTTGTACTTGAGTTAAATGTCATCTGCCCCTCTTCCCCATATCGAAACCTTACATTCATATTCACACATTTTAACAATCACAATTCAACATCCACACATTCACTTACCCCATCCTCATACACATCATATTCACACACATTTCATATTTTAACAAACACAATTCATTGGTTACATCCACGCAATTACTTACACCCCAACAACATATACATCATATTCACACACATTTCACAATCTAACAAACACAATTCATTGGTAAATTCACACATTTACTTTACATCTCATCCAAGTTCATATTCACTCATTCACATTCACATTATCTCATTCATTCATACACTTCATCAACATAGCCACATTCATTCATTCAAATGCATATTGTGGTCATTCACAACACTTTTCATATTAATGTCAAATATACATCCACAACATCTATTTGTCCAAAATTATACCTAAGTGTTTCCAAAGTGTTTCTAGAGTGTTTCCAAAGTGATATAGTGCTAACCACTAAATAGTGATCGTTTTGCCTCATCCACTAGCACCTACATAGAAAGAAAACAATAAAAGAAGTTAAAAAAAATGGTAGGTTATTTTTTAGGTAGTATAAATTTTAAATAAACAAAAAACTTACATAATCTCGAATCCATAGAATATGACTTCCAATGGCATCTTTGATTCGAAATCTTTGGTCATCTTTAACAAATAAGGGAGCATCAGGTTTGTTTGCATAATTGATTGAGACTTCACAGTGTTGTGTCCCTGGTTTTGATGATGTCATATTAAAATATAAAATGAGAAGAAAGTTGACAAGTGTCAATTATTTCGTAGGTACAACTCAATTGGAACAAAAGAAGACTGAGAAACAGTCAGACAGTGTCGACACTACCAGGGACTTAGGTCGACACTAGTGGACTGGAAGGCGCTGTGAAGACTTCAACTGTGTCGACACTCTGCAGTGATAAGGTCGACACTAAGCAGGGACAGAGCCTACTTCGAAGAGAGATAAAGCTAGAGTTGACACTCTGTAATGAAAAGGTCGACATTTAGTATTCGATTTCATCATTCAAGCAATTGGCTTCATAAGTGGAAGAGTGTGTCGACACTAGAACTTGACAGTGTCAACACTCGAATACTTAGAATGTTTCCAGGATGATCAAGTCATCAAAAAGGCACATGTTCCAAGGCTAACTAACTGAGATATTTTCTGTACACGTCAGCGGCTCTAGAAGGCTCCTATTCTTGGTGGAAAAAAGATTCCTCCACTTTTTGGGGGGCGAATCTTCTGAGGGGCCCACGACACAGAATACTGCACATTCAAGAAAAAGGAAAAAGAGGTTCCAGTTCGATAGGGAAAAAAAGCGTGATCGCACACTACTGCAAAAAGGGGGTGCAGAGCAGAGCGGAAAAGAGAGACCTCAGATGTTTTGAAGCAGCGATTCGTGCAAATTGGAAAGGGTGCGGTGATCAGGGAAATCAATGACGATTCAAGCAAGATCAGGAGCTTCCAGAAGTAGATGCTGAGTTCTCAATTACAGAGGATCGGAAGTTTCCTTTCTACCTAATTTCTGAAATCAAACGGCAGCAGAATTCTAAAGAAGTTCTTCGAACAGGGAGTTGATTCTATAATCTGAGAAGAATCTTTTTGAATTCAAATCCAGATCAAAAAGTTTGATGAAATCACCATGTTCTTCAGCAGTTTTTCATTTTCCCATTTTGGATCTTCTTTTGTTCGTTTGAATTGTCTGCTGTTTGCTTCTTGGTGGAGCAGATTAAATTGATCATTCACAAGCTGTGATTGGATCAAATGTAGGTGAAGCTGTGAATCAGCGGATTTGTTAAGCTGTGTATCAGCAGGGTTCTCAAGCTATAAGTCAGCGGTTGTGCAGAAGCTGTGAATCAACTATTGTTTTGGATATACTGTCGGGGTGTTCGATAGTGGTACCTCACTGGTTTGGTGAGGGGTGGATGTAGGTCTCCTCATTGGAGCCGAACCACCTTAAAATTTTCCTGCTCTTATGTGGTTTTTAATTTCGTGATTTGTCCTTCTATGCATCTATTTTTTTTAAATTCGAAATCAGATTTCATAATCCTAAATCGAGTCTAAATTTCTGAGGACTCTCTATTCACCCCCCTCTAGATAATCCTTCTACACACACAACACGTGGTATCAGAGCATGGTTCTCCAATTTAATTGGTTTCACGACCAGGAGTTAATTGTGTATTATGGAATCTAGAGGTTACATTGCTGAGGGTCATTCTGTGAACAGACCACCTTACTTTGATGGTACTAACTATGCTTATTGGAAAACTCATATGTAGGTGTTCTTACGAGCTCAAGATCATCAAATATGGAGAGTGGTGAACAATGGACCTTATGAGCTGTCCGAGGATGAAGAGAAATGGACTCCGGAAGAGATCAAAAAGTCAAATGCAAATTGGAGTGCAATGAACATTATGCAGTGCTCACTGCATCCCACCGAATTTTCAAGAGTCTCATCGTGCTCAAGTGCCAAAGAGATCTGGGATCGCCTCATGGTAATATATGAGGGAACATCTGAGGTAAAGGAAACCAAGGCTAATATGTTAGTTTATGAATATGAAGCTTTTCGGTTGAAACATGATGAAACTATTTCTGAGATGTATGATAGATTGACATTGTTAACTAATGGGCTGAAGAATCTAGGCAAAGTTTATTCTGACAAAGAACTAGTGAGAAAAATTCTTAGATCTTTAACACCCATTTGGCATACTAAAGCAACCGTTATTGAAGAATCTAGAAAATTGTCCACAACTACTGTTGATGAGTTAATAGGTTCTTTAATGACATATGAATTGGGCCTAAAAAGATCTGAGGATGATCTAAGGAAGAAGAAACCTCTTGCTCTTAAAGCAAGTCCTAGTACCAAGGAGGTTACTCAAGACAGTGAATCAACAACTTCCGAAGATGAGTTAGGTGAGTTTGCCTTGATAACTAGAAAGTTCAGAAAATTTCTGAGAAAAGAAGGTAAGAGTTTTCTGAAAAAGAAACCTTACAATAACAACTTTTCTAAGTCCTAGCCAAATGCTAACAAAAAGACTGACAGAATTGTTTGCTACAATTGCAGGAAGCCAGGGCATGTTAAGTTTGAATGTCCTGAGGTTCAAAAGAAGAGTCAGCCTAGATGGAACAAAAACAAGCAAAAATCTATGGTTGGTACCTGGAGTGAAGAAGATGAAGATGAAGAAGAGGGAAGTTCGGATGCTGAGGACACTAATTCAAAGATCTGTTTGATGGCCATAAAGACTGAAGAAGAAGAGGAAGAGGTAAGTTCCTTATTCAATAATTTCAGTTTGGAAGATTGGGAGCATGTCTACTTTGAATTAATGGATCAGTATGATGTTCTTAAAAAGGAAAACAAATTGTTAAAAAAGAAACTGAAACATTCTTCTCACAAAGTGACAACAGAAGAAAATGAAAAAGAGTGTTCACAAGAGATAAATGCTCTGAGAGAAGTAGTCAGTGAACTAAAAAAACAGAACATTGAAATTCTTAATGAAATATCACTTGTATCAGAAAAGAATGTGGCCTTACAAAGTGCTAACACAGAGTTACAAAAGGAAATTGTAAGTTTGCAAGATGAAGTAAACAATAAACAGGAGGCTCTTGAAACTTTTGTAAATGGCAAGAACAATCTTGAAATTCTTCTAGGCACAAGGGTAAATCATAAAAAGGAAGGATTAGGTTTTAATCCCACAAAGAAGAAGGAAGTAGGGCTGAAAGCAATAACATTCTTTTCCTCAAAAACATCTGAAGCTTCTACTTCTACAGGACAAAAAATTGTAAAAATTGCTAAGGATATCAAACATGATGGAAAAGCCAAGCTAGTTAATGATCAAAGAACAACTAGAAGAAAGCCAACAAAAGCTAGAAATGAACAAGTTTTCCAAAGGAACAAAAATCTGGAATTACCCGGTTGGCAAGGTCGACACTACAGCACTGACAGGTCGACACTATCATACAAAAAATCACAAAATTTGTCAAATTGGACTAACAACAGATCAACAACATTCCAAAATTGGTCTCCCACCAAATGGACTCACAAGCCATCTAGATCCACTTATGCCAAAATTCAAAAATGGTCAAAAAGGAATTTTTCAGGACGACACTATCCCTTCAGAGTGTCGACACATGTCTATGACTCTGTCAGAAGTAATAAAACACAGTATCTTGGTAAGCTGTGGAATCAAACCAAATTCAGACCTTACTCTGAACAAATAAAGAAAAGGTTCAATGAAAATTTTGAAAGAAGAAATGGCTCAAAACGTCATGAAAAACAGCAAAACATCAGAAATAAAGAAAACATGAAAGTGAACAAACATATCTGGATTCTGAAAGATTTGCTCTCTCATATTCTTAATTTTGAAGGGATTGTGGGACCCAAATGTACTTGGGTTCCAAAGAATATTCTTTGATGGTGTGTTTGCAGGTATGTCTTGCAGCCAAGAAGAACTTATGGTACTTAGATAGTGGCTGTTCAAGACATATGACAGGGGATAAGGATAAATTCTGTCAATTATCTGAAAAGAAGGCTGGTCATGTCACTTTTGGAGGCAACAACAAAGGTAAAATCATTGGCTCAGGTAAGGTTGGTAGGAATCTCACAAATTCAATTGATGGAGTTCTTCTAGTGGAAGTGTTGGAGTATAATCTCCTGAGCATAAGTCAATTGTGTGACAAAGGACACAAGGTAATGTTCGATTCTCAGAGCTGTACTATTTTTGAACCTGACTCTGATGTTGTTAAATTTTCTGGAAAAAGATCAAATAATGTCTACATGGTAGATCTTGATGATTCTGAGAACACAAATTTGTGTTTAACTGCAAATAAAGTTAACTTAGCTTGCTTATGGCATCGTAGACTAGGACATGCTAGCTACCATGTGCTTCATAAACTTGCAAAATTCAATATGGTTAAAGGTCTGCCTGATATATCTTTTAAACAAAATTTGAGGTTGTGTGAAGCATGTTCTCAAGGAAAACAAACCAGAAAAACCTTCAAAAGTAGATTGGAAAGTCAATCTACCAAACCATTCGAGCTTATTCATATGGACTTGTTTGGTCCCACAAGAACAAACAGTCTGAATGGAAAAAGGTTTGGATATGTTTTAGTTGATGATTGTTCGAGATTTACTTGGGTTTACTTTCTTGCTCACAAAAATGATGCCTTCATTGAATT
This sequence comes from Colocasia esculenta, assembly GCA_014218235.1. NCBI lineage: Eukaryota > Viridiplantae > Streptophyta > Magnoliopsida > Alismatales > Araceae > Colocasia > Colocasia esculenta. The sequence goes on from CM024760.1 coordinate 57,185,441, forward strand.
TCATGAGTTTTATAAGAATATTTCACAAGAAGGGAAATTCAAAATTAATTCAATCATGTCAGATCATGGTGGTGAGTTTGAAAATGCTAACTTTGAGGAATTTTGTAGGGAAGAAGGAGTCTTCCACAAGTTTTCGTCACCAAGAACTCCTGAACAAAATGGAGTTGTGGAGAGAAGAAACAGAACTCTTGTAGAAATGGCAAGAACCATGCTAATTGAGAGTGGGCTGCCAAGGAAGTTTTCGGCGGAAGCTATAAATACATCCTATTACATAATAAACCGTGCAATGGTAAGACCTTCTTGCAAAAAGACTCCTTATGAAATTCTGAAAGGTAAGAAACCATCAATTTCACATTTCAGAGTTTTTGGAACAAAATGTTTCATTCTAATAAACAACAAACATGACTTGGATAAATTTGAAGCAAAAAGTGATTTAGGAATATTTTTGGGTTATTCTGATCATTCAAGAGCCTATAGAATATTCAATGTAAAAGATCAAATTGTTGAGGAATCACCTCATATCACATTTGATGAATCTAATGTTGATTCTTGCAGGGAAAGACAAGATGTAGAATTTCTGGAAGGAGAAGGCTCTAGAGAAAAGGAAGAGGAAGAAAAAGCAACCAGAAGGGACTCAGATCACGGTGTTTCACATGAACCAGAAAGTGAGCATAAAGGAAAACTTGAAATGAATGTAAGAATGCTCAGGGACCATCCACAGGAAAGCATAATTGGTAATCTGATCGATCCTCTTAGGACAAGCTCCCACTTTAAAACAATTTCTGAAATTGATCAACTTGCCTTGGTGTCTCAAATTGAACCTAAGAATGTAGATGATGCTCTGAAAGATACCTATTGGATTAATGCAATGCATGAGGAGTTAAATCAATTTGAGAGAAATAAAGTATGGCATTTAGTTTCAAGGCCTTCATCACAAAGTGTCATTGAAACTAAATGGGTTTTTAGGATAAAATCAGTGAAGGTGGGGAAGTAATAAGAAATAAAGCTAGGCTTGTAGCAAAAGGTTATAATCAGGAATTTGGCATAGATTTTGAAGAGTCTTTTGCTCCTGTTGTTAGGATTGAAGCCATCCGAATTTTGCTTGCATTTGCATGTGCTCATGGCATTAAATTACAACAAATGGATGTTAAAAGTGCCTTTTTGAATGGTTTAATTAAGGAATAAGTTTTTGTTGAACAACCTCCTAGTTTTGAATGCACTAACTTTCCTGACCATGTGTATAAACTTGACAAAGCTTTATATGGACTGAAGCAAGCTCCCTGAGCCTGGTATGACCGGTTGAGTTCTTTTCTTACTAGTAAAGGGTACTCAAGAGGTAAGGTTGATCAAACACTTTTTACAAAGATTCAAGATAAGTATATCTTGTTAGCTGAAATTTATGTCGACGACATTATCTTTGGATCAACAAAGCCATCCTTATGCAAGGAATTTTCAGAATTAATCACAAATGAATTTGAAATGAGTTTAATGGGAGAGCTAAAATTTTTTCTTGGATTGCATGTTGCTCAATCGAGAGAGGGAATTTTCATAAATCAATTCAAATATATTCAAGAATTGTTGAAAAAGTACAACATGGAGAACACAAAATCTATGGCAACTCCTATAAGCACCACTGTGAGTCTTGATGCAGATCTGAAAGGTAAATAGGTTGATTCAAAAGTATATAGAGGTATGATTGGTTCCTTACTCTACCTGACTGCATCCAGACCTGATATTCAATTCTCAGTGTGCATGTGTGCTAGATTTCAAGCTTGTCCTAAAGAATCTCATTTGAGTGCAGCAAAAAGAATTTTCAGATATCTTGCTGGAACTCAAGAATTAGGATTGTGGTATCCTGCATTTAATGAGTTTTGCTTGGTTTCTTATTCAGATGCAGACTTTGCTGGTTGTAAACTAGATAGAAAGAGCACTAGTGGCTATTGCCAATTCTTGGGAGGATGTTTAGTTTCTTGGGCTTTCAAGAAACAACACTCAGTTGCTCTCTCTACTGCAGAAGCAGAGTATGTTTCTACAGGGAGCTGTGGCACTCAAGTGTTGTGGATTAAACATCAACTGCCAAGACTATCAAGTAGATCTTGGATGTGTCCCAATATTGTGTGATAACACAAGTGCCATTTGTCTAGCAAAGAACCCAATTCAGCATTCTAGAACTAAGCATATAGAAATCAGACATCATTTCCTAAGAGATGAAGTGAGTAGAAACTCATTTGAGTTGCATTTTGTGGAAACCTTAAAACAAATTGCTGACATTTTTACAAAACCCTTATGCTATGAAAGATTTTCTTGTCTAAGAAGAGAACTTGGGCTGTTCTTGTTTAATTGTTGAATGAATCTGTTGAATTCATTGTGATGTTGTGATTGAAAGTCTGTGCTGAAATCTGCCTTGTGAAATATCTCCTGAAGGAAAGATGAGATTTGGTTGAGAGTTCTTGGCTGATGGATCAAATTTCAAGTAACAATGGTTGAAAAGCAATAAGGTGATGATCAATTGGTGTAGTGAGATTTTCATTGTGATTAAGTGTTATCTTGACTGCTTAAGGTCGACACTCTTGATAATAGTGTCGACACAATTCCTCCTTACATCAGACCTCTTGTCATTCTTGAAAATTAATACATCCTTAATTCCTTTGATATCAATAATGATTCATCCATCAAATAAAATCCCTGTCCTTAGTCTTCACATTGGTCTATCGGTATATAAAATGGTGAATTGAGGAAGGACAGGTTAAGCCTGTCTGGATTCCTTCACTATGCGTGAGTATGTGTCTCCGCCAAGTACCAAAGGCTTATGTGCATTCACTGAGGGGGAGCTCAATTTCAGTTATCCTCCATCCTTGATTCAAGATGTTTTTGGAAAGGAGATAATTTCATTCTGAAAGACCGATTTTCTGGGCATGTTTTTAGGGGGAGATAATTTTTGTTACTCATTCGTCAAAACTTCATTATCTCAAATTTCAAGATTATGGTTTAAGAGTTCTAAATTTCTAATTAACTATTTAAAATTCTTGAAAAATTCATCTTGGTTAATCTAACAGTGAAGAGAAAAATTTTCTTAATGAGAAGTCATTAATAATGATAAACCTTGAAAATCCATGAAACTTGATCTCGTGGTCAGTTTTTTTTTCAAAGCTCCTGAAATATTTTGATCTGTTAAATCATCCTGAACCACAAAAGTTTGAGTGTCAGTGTATTGATTTACAATTGGCAGAACAATTTCTATGCTCTGAGAAACTGCGAATGTCTGATAAAATCAAAATATCATTGTATGTCATGATGAGCTAGATATTTCTGTTCAGGAATCTAAGATGATCATGATGAAGTCTGAGTAATTGGGGATTCTGATGTTTGATAGACATGTATCCTCACATGAAAAGATGAATTTAGTTCATTTCCTGAAGCAAAATGATTTCCTAAGCAAGTAATCAGGGACTCTGGTGTGTACAAAACATGGGTTCTTGCATGAAAACAAAGGAAAATCAGATTGTTTAGTTGTACTATTAAAAAAAATGAATGATGAAAAAAAAGAAGGTTTAATCTAGTCAACATATTTTGGCAAACTTGAAAAATCTTCCAATGTCATCTTGATTCATGTGTTGAGTAAATGGTTTAACTTTGCTGTGACTTTGTCATCTAAAATGTTTTTCTCCTATCTGTTACTTTCAATCATGAGTTTTTCAGTTATTTGATTAATGGTTAATTCAAAAATTTTAATTTTTTAAACCATTAATCTGTACAAAGTAAGAAAGAGTAAGATAAATGAGTAACTGTAATTAACTTCTCTAGGATCTTAAAAAATTCAGTGATTCATTGTGAAATGACAATCTTTCAAATTCCTCAACATCTGAACCTTCACAGTCATTCGTAGTGTTGACACTATTCATCATAGAGTCAACACTATCACTTTTTCTTTGTCCTGAAACATGATAACTTTCGTTGTTCCGCACGTGCACTGGACTCATCAAAAAGGGTAAATGCTTTCTCTCACGTCTCTTCGTATGTTAAATCTCCAAAAAGTTGGTTTTCAAAAAGCTATCTTTCTTCCCTATTCGTTTCTCGAAAAACCCTTCTTCTCTCGAAACTGTGTCCTAGTGATTCCTCCAAATCGATACTCTGTTCCATCAATCATGGCTTCAAAGGCTCAACCTAGTCGTGGTGGAAAGAGGAAGCTTGCTGAAGGTTCAGATTCTGAGAGGCATTCCAAGGCACCGAAAGGGATTGTGATTCGAGAAAGGCCTGCTGCTCCTACCTTTTCAAGTTGAAGGTTTTCTCATCCTCGAACAGCCAAAGAAAAGAACTTTGCCAAAGTAAGAAGAAGTCAGAATTTGTTGATTTGGGTAGTTCGGAGGAGGATTCTTCCAGCCAACAAGAGCCTCAGGCTCTTCGTGATGAAAGCCCTAAATACCAAACAACGGGTAGTGGCTCGTCATGATCTTGAGCGGAAGGTGATGTCATCTCCTTCACAGACATCTTCAGGATCTTCAGAAGAAACAGATGATGTCTTTTTTGATCAACTACTAGTTGCGGAAAGTGATTAAGCAGTACGCACAGAAATTGCTGCAGAAAGGGAGCATGCAGAAGAAGATGATGTCAGAGGCTCTGAAGAATAGGTTTCAGAACAGGAAGAAAAATCAGACGAAGAAGAAATTGATTCTGATGGTGAAGAAGCTATCCATACACCCTCAAAGGCAAAAAGAATGATGATTGGCAATAAACCAATTTTACATCCAAGGATTATCAACATCAATGATGAAGGTATGGCCGCATTGGTGCCAGAACTTTTAGAAATGTTGGAATTTCAGGGTTGGTCTTAGTTTGTGAGTATGCATAGGTCATACTGCCCTCTGTTAGTGAAAGAGTTTTTCAGAAACATGATAAGTAAGAAGCAGTGTCTTGTGTCCAATGTATGAGGGGTTCACATTGAACTCACAATTGCTAATGCGAGTCAATTATTGAAAATACCAAATGAGGGTGTCATTCCTCAAAACTTTGATGTTAATGCTCATGAAGCTTTTTCAGTCCTGACTGGTTTACCCCATGATGTACTAAATGTGAATCAGGCAAAGGTATCAAATCTTAATGCCAATAAATTTCCACTTGCTCATAGACTACTACACCATTGGTGCACAACAATTCTAGCTCCTTAAGGAGGAGGACGTCAGAGGGTTACAACTCTGCAGAGGAATCTCATGTTTTGCTTGATTAAGAAGGTGAAGATCAACCTGGCAACTATCTTCTATCAATTAGTTCAGGAAGCAACAATACCAAAGTTGAGGAGAAGTTTGCCATATGCCACACATCTATCTTCCATACTTCAGTTGCTAAGAGTCTCTGTTGCTGGATCAAAGGTACAAAATCTCACTAGATTTCACATCTATGATTTGGATCATATTGTGAAATTTATGAAGCTTGACTGGGGTCAACAAGAGGTTGACGATGTGGATGTAGCACAGAATCAGGAAGATGTTGCTGAAGAGGTTCATCAAGATCAGACAAATGTTGCTCAAGAAGAGGTTTTACCAGAACAATTTATCTCTTCTTCTCCATCAATTCTTGTTGTTGATAGTTTTGTTGGATCTGAATTTCCACACATTTCTTCTCCTTAAATTCCTCAATCTCATTTTGCTCCATCAATGCAAAATTTACCATCATCATCCACACCATCAGATTGGATTCCACCAGCTCTTCTCACATTTCTAGAAAAGCAGTTTGCCTCAGTTCATAATTCTCTTAACTCCCTAAATACCAAATTGGTAGAGCAAGCTTCACAATTTGATACTCGTTTAGAATTCATTGAGAACTATCTTCAAACGAATATCAACAGCCAAGAACAAAGTTACAGATTCACAAAGATCAGGTCAGATCAGCTTGTTCAAACAATCGGATATGTGTTTGATAAGGCAGCCTTTACACAACCCAAAATTTTTGACAAGATTGAGAATATTGCTCAAGAGTTTTAATGCTATTCCTGGTCTGGCTACTTCACTCAGGCTAATTCTTCATCGCATGAATTTCTTGAGGGTCAACAATGAGGATATTTCTAAAGATCTTCAACTGATGAGAGATGAGTTCAACAAAGTTTGGAGAATGCATGATATCAATGAATCTGATGACAACAATTAGGCTACTTCTTCTGCAGTTGCCCCAACCATGCCACATGGTGTAGACAATGTGCCAGTAGTTATTGAGGCTCAGATTGAAAAGTTAACAGACTTTCTCAATGTTAGATTCAATGAAGTCCAAATCTATCTTAATGAGAACTATGAAGACTGAACTTTCGTCTTTCCAAGATTGAGGGCAAACTATTTCCTAGACATTCGCCACCTCCATGATTTGCTTATCTTTTTGATTATGTCAAAGGGGGAGAGGACTCTTGGATGTTGATCTTCATGTTGTTCATGAATTTTTTTTTTTGGGTTGTAAAATCTCTGCTACTTGAATATGAATTACTTCAATGGATGCCTATATTGTGTATGATTGAGTTGTACTTGAGTTCTGTGATTGCATGGTTATAATTGTCATTTAAACTTCAAAGATCAACCATCAATAAGTTGCCATCATCAAAAAGGGGAAGATTATTGTGTCCCTGGTTTTGATGATGTCATATTAAAATATAAAATGAGAAGAAAGTTGACAAGTGTTAATTATTTCGTAGGTACAACTCAACTGGATCAAAAGAAGACTGAGAAACAGTCAGACAGTGTCGACACTACCAGGGACTTAGGTCGACACTAGTGGACTGGAAGGCGCTGTGAAGACTTCAACTGTGTCGACACTCTACAGTGATAAGGTCGACACTAAGCAGGGACAGAGCCTACTTCGAAGAGAGATAAAGCTAGAGTTGACACTCTGTAATGAAAAGGTCGACACTTAGTATTCGATTTCATCATTCAAGCAATTGGCTTCAGAAGTGGAAGAGTGTGTCGACACTAGAACCTAACAGTGTCAACACTCGAATACTTAGAATGTTTCCAGGATGATCAAGTCATCAAAAAGGCATGTGTTCCAAGGCTAACTAACTGAGATATTTTCTGTACACGTCAGCGGTTCTAGAAGGCTCCTATTCTTGGCGGCAAAAAGATTCCTCCACTTTTTGGGGGGCGAATCTTCTGAGGGGCCCACGACACGGAATCCCACGCATTCAAGAAAAAGGAAAAAGAGGTTCCAGTTTGATAGGGAAAAAAAGCATGATCGCACACTACTGCAAAAAGGGGGTGCGGAGCAGAGCGGAAAAGAGAGACCTCAGATGTTTTGAAGCAGCGATTCGTGCAAACTGGAAAGGGTGCGGTGATCAGGGAAATCAATGACGATTCAAGCAAGATCAGGAGCTTCCAGGAGTGGATGCTGAGTTCTCAATTACAGAGGATCAGAAGTTTCCTTTCTACCTAATTTTTGAAATCAAACGGCAGTAGAATTATGAAGAAGTTCTTCGAACAGGGAGTTGATTCTATAATCTGAGAAGAATCTTTTTGAATTCAAATCTAGATCAGACAGTTTGATGAAATCACCATGTTCTTCAGCAGTTTTTCATTTTCCCATTTTGGATCTTCTTTTGTTCGTTTGAATTGTCTGCTGTCTGCTTCTTGATGGAGCAGATTAAATTGATCATTCACAAGCTGTGATTGGATCAAATTTAGGTGAAGCTGTGAATCAGTGGATTTTTTAAGCTGTGTATCAGCAGGGTTCTCAAGCTGTAAGTCAGCGGTTGTGCAGAAGCTGTGAATCAGCTATTGTTTTGGATATACTGTCGGGGTGTTCGATAGTGTTACCTCACTGGTTTGGTGAGGGGTGGATGTAGGTCTCCTCATTGGAGCCGAACCACCTTAAAATTTTCCTGCTCTTTTGTGGTTTGTAATTTCGTGATTTGTGCTTCTATGCATCTATTTTTTTAAATTCGAAATCAGATTTCATAATCCTAAATCGAGTCTAAATTTCTGAGGATTCTCTATTCACCCCCCTCTAGATAATCCTTCTACACACACAACACACAGTACACATGTCCAATAGGCCTCCCCATAACAATTTTCTTTGGATCTACACTCATAACAATGCCTTCTGCCATTTGTTCATTCTCTAAATCTAACAATTTCACCTTCTTCCCTGTCAACTGAAATTACATAAAAGTTAGTCATTAATTATATTGGAAGAAATTATATAAAAATATTATAACTAGCTCAAGTTGAACAAAAATAAACCACTGCTGACCAGATTTTTGAAAAAAGGTTACTTACTTTGTTGTGCCTTGTACCACTAACCACATTCTGAGATGCAAAAATGGAGAACAAAAACTGTTAACTAACAAGCATAGTCTTATTTGAGAATGTGTAGCCATTATGTAGTCACTTGAAGTTGGATAAGGACCACTTCCTACTGGTTCCATTTATACTCTCTTCCAAACCTTACAATTACACCTAAAAAAAATGCAGTATTTCGAGAGATTACCAACTGTGCCCATTGCATGTGTTTGTGACCATAGGAAAATCACATAGTTCAAAATTTGTTTAGGAATCTCAGATTCTTCTACCAATCATTATAATTACATCAGCTCACCTAGATAAAGGGATGATAAACTCCTCGCCATTGTTGTATTACTGTAGATGCAAGCACTTAATTGCTTTACCCAAAACATTCCAAACAAGTTAAGGCATTATAGTAGGTCAATTTGACAGTGAAATCATTATGGATTAGTGATGTCATTTCAGTGCCCAAAAAAATCCAAGCTCAACAGTAGCTCAGCCTAAATAAACAAACGATGAATAGAGAAATAAAATAGAATGAATTAACATGTGAATAAACTTATGTTCATTTGGTGTAACACAATATAAGTTACTCTGTATGTGAAGGAGACGAGCCATTTTTGCCCAGATAGCAAGCCCAGAGGGGGTGAATAGATTGCTAAAAATTCTTTTAGAATAAAACCTGTAAATAAAATGCTAGACAGAAAACACTAAATTCGATAGTTAAAGTTAGTGTAAAATGAAGACAAATATGCAAACACATAGACTGTTGAACCACTCTTTATTACCTTCATATTTTGGTGTTAACAAAACTTATGGTTAGATTTGTTTTTGATTATTTTGGTACTAACAAAATTTATGATGTAACTTAAATTGAATATTTTGTTTCATCTGTGTCGCATCAATCTCATAACAAAATGCTAAGTTTCTCATTGATGCAATATGGTGCATTAAAATGATAAAATCGATGTTTAATCAATATACATCGATTTCAGTTTAAGTGCCAAATTAATAAGCGCTACATCGATTTGGTTTTAATTGATTTTATAAGCACTATAACGATTTCTTTAGAAGCCATAACGATTCTTTAAGTAAATGCAACAATGTGCCAAGAAATCGGTCTCATAACGATTTCTTAAGTGACCGCAACGATTTGATAAGAAATCGGTCTCATAACGATTTGATAAGTGAGTGCAATGATTTGCCCTCACATCGATTTGCCTTCGCAACGATTTGATAAGAAATTGATCTCAGAACGATTTCATAAGTGATCACATCGATTTCTTTATTGATCACAACAATTTCTTCAGGAGATCATAACGATTTGCTTGCATAACGATTTCATGTGATCACATCGATTTCTTTATTGATCACAACGATTTCTTCAGGAGATCATAACGACTCTTCACATAATGATTTCATAAGTCATGCTTATAACGATTTCTTCATGGATTCTGTTCAAACACAGATTGCCTTTATATTTCAAATATGCTTGGCGCTTAAATGAAAAGTCAAATATCTTCTGACAAAAAGCTGCATGCATATTTCAGAGTCTTGTCAAATAAATATGAACTACTATTTTCAGAATGTTAGCAGAAACACAGTAGCATGCACTGATATCTTAAAAACACTTTTTTATGCTAACACTCTTCTATGCTTACAGACCTCGAAGACCATGAGAGTTTGATTAAGACAAACGAAGAGAAAGATCAGCAACGACTAGAAGAGCTCCAACGGATCTCTTCAACGGATCTATTCTAAAGCTGCTCATATAAAAGATGGAGCATTGCTGAAGAACAGAAGGGCCTTCCTGAAAATCCTTCAAGGAGTGTACAACTGTGAGAAGAACCTTCACGCCACAAACACTCAGAGAAAGAGAGAAGAGCTCGAGCCAAAATCTACAGAAGCTTTCAAGCAGAAGTCTTCATCGCCTTCAAGCCTTCTTCTCTTCCATTCTCCCTATGCTCATTGTAATCTTGAGGGAGAGTCTGTGACTGTGAGCTAAGTCCATAGTGTTCATCTTGTATTAGCTCTCAGTCTTGTTCTTTCTTTTCTAAGAAAGACCCTTGTCCAGCTGTAGGACTGTATACAGTGTGTAACCTAGCTAGAGGTTAGTGTCTAGTAGAACCTTGTTGGGGTTTGTACCAACAGGACCTAGCTGGGGGTTTAAGTCTAGCAGAACCGCACTGGGGTTTGTTCCAGGAGGTTTAGTTCTGAACCTGTAAAAGAAGTAGGTTTGCTTCTGAGCCTAGAAAAGAAGTGGGTTGCCTTCTTGCCCGGGAAAGAGAAGAAGACCTGGTGGGGTATCCAAGGTGTTGTAGTGTCCTTGAGGGGGACTGTACCTTCGGTTAGTGAAATCCCAAGAGGTTGCTTGGGGACTAGACGTAGGACTTCCATGTGGGAAGGGCCGAACCAGGATAAATCTCTTGTGTCCTTTGTGTGATTGTTCTTTTGCTTCCGCACTGCCACTCTTCATCACACTAACACTAACCAAATTTTTAAGTATTCACATTTTGATTTCAGATTTCAGAAAAACCTATTCACCCCCCCTCTAGGTTACCTTGCTGCCATACCAAACGGACCAACAAGTGGTATCAGAGCGGGTCTCTGATCATTCAAAGAAGATCCAACGATCTTAGAGTAAAGATGCATGGCAGCTCAAGGATATGCTGAAGGTCAATCAGTCACCAGACCTCCATTCTTTGATGGAGAGGACTACCAATACTGGAAGATGAGAATGGAATGCTTCATTCGAGGCACAGACTTTGATCTGTGGCAGGTAATAGAGGTAGGTGATTTTGTTGTTATTCCTGCTGAAGGCACTATTGCCATTACACCTGCTGATAAAAGTAAACTATCTCTAAATTTTAAAGCAAAAAATTATTTATGTTGTACTTTATCTAAAAAGGAATTTAGTAGAGTATCTGCATGCAAATCTGCTAAAGAAATTTGGGATAAACTGCAGATAACTTATGAAGGAACAGATAAAGTGAAACAAACTAGAATAGATATTCTTGTTTCATAATATGAACAATTTTAAATGCTTCCAAACGAAAATATTACTCAAATGTATAATAGATTTTCAAGCATAGTAGTTGGTTTAAGCTCTCTTGGTAAAACTCTTTCTAATGAGGAAACCGTTAGGAAGATACTGCTATTGAAGAGGCCCATGATTTAAACAAATTGTCGATTGAAAATTTAATAGGTTCTCTCATGGCACTTGAAATAAATATGGAGCGACTATCTGAAAGCTCATCTAAGAAGAAATGTACTAATGCTCTTAAAGTGGTAGCTGCTCCCTCCACTTCTTCTTCTAGCTCACAAATTGCAGGATCTGAAGACAATGATGTTGATGAAGTACTGTCCAAACTTCAGAAGATTTTAAAGAAGAAGAAAAATGGATCAAGAAGGATTCAAAAGAAAGAGAAAAAGGAGAAAGAACAAGTCTGCTACGAATGCAGAAAACCTGGACATCTGAGACCAGATTGTCCTAGACTGAAGAAAACTGGTCAACCAGAAAAGCCCAAGAAGCAGCACAAGAAATTTAAAAGAAGAGCCATGCCGGCTGCTTGGGAAAATGATGAGGTCATAAGCTCATAATCATCAAGCTCAGATTCCGAAAAGGAGCAGGTAAATCTAGCCCTCATGGTGGGACTAGATGAGGTACATTCTGACTCATTTTTTAATTCTTGCACAGATTCAGGGTCAGAATCAGAAGACTTAGAAGAAGTCTTTAATGAACTGTATGAAAAACATAAGGGAGTTGTAAAAGAACTAAAAAATCTGAAAAACAACTCTACTTGCTTGGAAAACACCAATTCTGATCTTAAATCCGAATTGGAGCAACTAGAAGAACAATTAAAAGAATGTAAATATCAAAATTATCTTTTAAACGAAGATTTGAAAAGCAAGAATAATGAGAAGTTAGTGTTAGAAGAAAAATTAAAAACTCTAACTGAAGAAAATATGTATTTAAAAGAATCAGTTAGAAAATTAACTGAAGGGAAAACATCTTTAGCCCTATGCTTAAAAGGATCAAAATCTAGAAATAACAAACAAGGGCTTGGATACATACCTCCAGAAAAAGGAAAACAAGCCATGATTCCAGAAAAATATCCACTACCAAAATTTGTAAAAGAAACCAAGATGGCCCAGAAAAAGGCCCCTGTAAAAGAAAAAGTTTACAGAAATCACGTTCTAAAAACTCAGCACAAAGAAAATCAGAACAACAAAACAATCTATATTCATTGTTGTTCTCATTGCAATAAACTAGGACACTCTGTAAACACCTGCACAACAAGCCACCTAGTTTGGATTCGAAAGGATACTTTTATGCACCTAACCATCAAGGACCCAAAAAGATTTGGGTACATATTTCTGAATAAGTTGTTTGCAGGATAGCCTAAGAGCATCAGGATCAAAGATGCTCAAGGCAAAGATGAGTGCAGACTCTTCACTCAAATCATATCTGAAGAAAAAGTAGTCACAAGGATTGAATGTGTTTATGTTGCTACTAACAATGTTTGCAAGTTTTTTTAGTGGTATACAGGCAAAAATCCTGAAGACTTGACAAACAGGTCAAAAGTCAGGAGCATCAAGATCTGACTTGCCTCACATTAAGGGGGAGTCTAATGCTCAGGGGGAGCACAAATTAAGGGGGAGTTATTCAATAAATGTCAATCATTGTTGAACCCCTCAATGGTAAGAATTTCTTTCACAAAGGGGAGAGAATACAATGGTAAGATCCTTCCTTTTGGTTAGTGACAAAAGGGGGAGAATTTATATGGTCTAGGAATTTTTTGCATTTTCTAAGTTTCATATACTTGTGTCAGAAAATTCTCATAAATTTTGTCATCACCAAAAAGGGGGAGATTGTTGAACCACTCTTTATTACCTTCATATTTTGGTGTTAACAAAACTTATGATTAGATTTGTTTTTGATTATTTTGGTACTAACAAAATTTATGATGTAACTTAAATTGAATATTTTGTTTCATCTGTGTCGCATCAATCTCATAACAAAATGCTAAGTCTCTCATTGATGCAATATGGCGCACTAAAATGATAAAATCGATGTTTAATCAATATACATCGATTTCAGTTTAAGTGCCAAATTAATAAGCGCTAAATCGATTTGGTTTTAATTGATTTTATAAGCACTATAACGATTTCTTTAGAAGCCATAACGATTCTTTAAGTAAATGCAACAATGTGCCAAGAAATCGGTCTCATAACGATTTATTAAGTGACAGCAACGATTTGATAAGAAATCGGTCTCATAACGATTTGATAAGTGAGTGCAACGATTTGCCCTCACATCGATTTGCCTTCGCAACGATTTGATAAGAAATTGATCTCAGAACGATTTCATAAGTGATCACATCGATTTCTTTATTGATCACAACGATTTCTTCAGGAGATCATAACGATTTGCTTGCATAACGATTTCATGTGATCACATCGATTTCTTTATTGATCACAACGATTTCTTCAGGAGATCATAACGACTCTTCACATAATGATTTCATAAGTCATGCTTATAACGATTTCTTCATGGATTCTGTTCAAACACAGATTGCCTTTATATTTCAAATATGCTTGGCGCTTAAATGAAAAGTCAAATATCTTCTGACAAAAAGCTACATGCATATTTCAGAGTCTTGTCAAATAAATATGAACTACTATTTTCAGAATGTTAGCAGAAACACAGTAGCATGCACTGATATCTTAAAAACACTTTTTTATGCTAACACTCTTCTATGCTTACAGACCTCGAAGACCATGAGAGTTTGATTAAGACAAACGAAGAGAAAGATCAGCAACGACTAGAAGAGCTCCAACGGATCTCTTCAACGGATCTATTCTAAAGCTGCTCATATAAAAGATGGAGCATTGCTGAAGAACAGAAGGGCCTTCCTGAAAATCCTTCAAGGAGTGTACAACTGTGAGAAGAACCTTCACGCCACAAACACTCAGAGAAAGAGAGAAGAGCTCGAGCCAAAATCTACAGAAGCTTTCAAGCAGAAGTCTTCATCGCCTTCAAGCCTTCTTCTCTTCCATTCTCCCTATGCTCATTGTAATCTTGAGGGAGAGTCTGTGACTGTGAGCTAAGTCCATAGTGTTCATCTTGTATTAGCTCTCAGTCTTGTTCTTTCCTTTCTAAGAAAGACCCTTGTCCAGCTGTAGGACTGTATACAGTGTGTAACCTAGCTAGAGGTTAGTGTCTAGCAGAACCTTGTTGGGGTTTGTACCAACAGGACCTAGCTGGGGGTTTAAGTCTAGCAGAACCGCACTGGGGTTTGTTCCAGGAGGTTTAGTTCTGAACCTGTAAAAGAAGTAGGTTTGCTTCTGAGCCTAGAAAAGAAGTGGGCTGCCTTCTTGCCCGGGAAAGAGAAGAAGACCTGGTGGGGTATCCAGGGTGTTGTAGTGTCCTTGAGGGGGACTGTACCTTCGGTTAGTGAAATCCCAAGAGATTGCTTGGGGACTGGACGTAGGACTTCTATGTGGGAAGGGCCGAACCAGGATAAATCTCCTGTGTCCTTTGTGTGATTGTTCTTTTGCTTCCGCACTGCCACTCTTCATCACACTAACACTAACCAAATTTTTAAGTATTCACGTTTTGATTTCAGATTGCAGAAAAACCTATTCACCCCCCCTCTAGGTTACCTTACTGCCATACCAAATGGGCCAACACAGACAACACAAGATTTTTATCCTGGTTCAGATCTCCTATCCAAAGGAGTCCTACGTCTTGTCCCCAAGCAACAACTTGAGATTCCACTAAACAAGGGTACCGTCCCCCTTAAGGACACTTACACATCCAGCAGCAACTGGCCTTCTCTTCTCTACTAGAAGAGGAATCACACCACCTGATACACCAGGTCTTCTCTTCACCCATGAAGAGGAAAGCTCACAACAAAAAGAATTTTTCGAGAAGGGCCCCAAGACCAAGCTTATAGACAATGCTTGATCTGAGGCGAAGATTGAGAGACATAAAATATTATCTCAATGAACTCTCTCTCAGATCTACTCTAGCACTCAAAAAGTAATACAATGTTTTCACAGAGAGCTAAGAGCTATGAAAATAGGAGTGGATGAGCTGGCTCTTGTTCTTCAAACTACGTAGGTTTTTCACTTTGAAAGATGAGTGTTTAAACTGATCTTCATGGAGTCCCAGTCTTGTATTTATCGTCTTTGTAATAATTTGACCGTTTAAAGTTTCAGTTGTCTCACAGCTTCATGCACGTTAGAAGATTGGTCCGAAGCAAGGAGCAGGTGAGCCTGCAGCTATTAATGCTTGGATTGACCCTTATACCTTCAAGGAAAGATTGTCTGAATCTTTTATGCTCTTGTCAGGTTGGAAGGTCCATCTTTGATGTGTGTTTCTACAAAAGTCTTGCACACAATAAATGCTGACACATAGACAACTTCTTTTTGTCTAAACTGTCAGTCAACATTAGTAGTAGTGAAGTATGAAGATACATCAAAAAGGAAATGTTATATTGTCCTTGTATACGGTGAGACTTTGTGTGACAAGTAAGATGGGCAAGGATATATCGTGTGGAAATAATGTACCATCACAATAAATGTTCAAGACTACGGGATACAGTGTGATATGCAGGAAAATTTGAACTCCATTGAGATCTGAAGGCTATTGTTGAATATTATAAAGAATAACTTTATTCAAGATTCTCTTGATAAGATAAAGATAGTATTTGATAGTTTATTTAAACCATAATCGTTGTGAAGAGAGTTGATGTAATCTTGAAATCGATGTCATAAACATAATCCATGTGTAAATGAAATCTATGTTGAAATGAAATCGATGTGATCATAATCCATGTATGAACATAGTGAAATCGTTGTTCTGTACAGAATCGTCGTATGACTGAAATTGATGTACAGATGAAATCGTTGTTTAATTGAAGTCGATATAGAAATCGTTGTTTCAATGATGAAATCATTGTTTGAGTGAAATCGATCTTGAAATCATTGTTTAATTGAAGTCAATATAGAAATTTTTGTTTCAATGATGAAATCGTTAATTAAGTGAAATCGATCTTGAAATCGTTGTTTTATTGAAGTCGATATAGAAATCGTTGTTTAAGTGAAATCAATCTTGAAATTGTTATTTCGACCAAATCATTCTTTAAGTGAGCGAAAATCGTTGTTTGCGATCAAATCATTCTTTAAGTGAACAGAAATCGTTGTTTGCGACCAAATCGTTCTTTAAGTGAACGAAAATCGTTGTTGCAATCAAATCGTTCTTTAAGTGAACGAAAATCGTTGTTGCGATCAAATCGTTCTTTAAGTGAGAGCAAATCGTTGTTGCGATCAAATTGTTCTTTAAGTGAACGGAAATCGTTGTTGCGATCAAATCATTCTTTAAGTGAGAGCAAATCATTGTTGCGATCAAATCGTTCTTTAAGTGAGAGCAAATCATTATTGCGATCAAATCGTTCTTTAAGTGAGAGCAAATTGTTGTTGTATAAAGGAAGTCGATGTGTACTTAAAGAAAAAATATGCTTTGAACTTCAAATAACAGTGTGTGAGGATAATTTACAGATTTTGCTTGAGTTATTTCCTATGGATAAACTTCAGAAAAGGTTGTTAAAAATTATTTATTAAGGTTTTGTTAATCACCAAAAATTACATAAAATTCATATTAAATTTTATATGGAGATGGACTGATCATCACCATTCACTTATGTTAGATACATGTATTCCCATAAAATAACATAAGAAATAGATACCTCAAAAGCTAACTAGAGACTTCTAGGCAACTGCCCAAGAAGGTCAATTTCTTCATATTTAACTTGGGATGGATTATCAAATTAGTTAGCACACATTCCACACATTGGACGGCTTTTCTATCTATTGGCACTATCAAATTAAAGTTAGTCAAAAAAATTATCACTCACTGGGTCCATACTCGATGAACACTCCTTACTTGCCATAGATGAGGCGAAAAGCCCTGGTGAGTCTCTATGCACTTGTGACTTATTCTTTTTTACATGAAACAATAAGCAACCAGTTAATATTAATAAAAGAATCAAAATAAGTTTTTTTTATGCAGTATTATGCAAATAATTATATACCTCTTCCAATTCCTTGTTATCAAATTTAGTGTCACGTCCCGAGAATTACGTAGCGGATATTGTTGTTAATTAAATCGAGTCGATATTTCGAGACGTGAACAGTCGGCAAATAAGCCTCTAGCTAGCGCGCACTAAATGTGTATCAACACAACATCATAATAGGGCCCAAATGTGAACTCAATTGTATTCAAATCTCAACTCTTTGTATTCAAATGGAAACTAGTACAGGACTAAGACTCAATAAAAGGGAAAGTACATTTAATTCTCACTTCCTACTACATGAATCTAACACTCAAAGCAAACTACTATAACTAGACTCATAGTTGGAACGCTCTTCACTCGGATGCATTCCCATCCTCGACTTGTTCTTCCTCTTGGACGTCATAGTCACCTAGATTGGGTAAAAGTAGGGAATGAGCAAACTAGCCCAGTAGGATTTATATCTCAATGTGCGGGCAACGATATAAGTGATTAACCTTTTAGAACTAGGCAAGTACGATGAATGATATGAAAGTAGGAATAAAACTCGTTAAAACATGATATATAAAACAAGCTAGAGAGAGTGATTATGATAGAACAAGATTGGTGAACAAGATGACAAGATTGAAATAGATCACTTCCTACAAGCACGCAAGATTTCAATAGACGTCAAGAACGCAAGATATCAATAATTGCATTAAATGCAGGATGGCCATATCACGCAAGCAAGCAAGCAAGATTGTACGAGCACATTCAAGTAACACTAATCTGGCATGTAGACTCTACTGTACACCAAGGAAAGATCCACTAAGAATGCACACTAGGACACATGTATGTGGTTGTTGTATCTAACATTCAACAAGCAAGAAAGTACTCCTAGCGCAGATGCAACGTTAGTAATCATTATACCCCATGGTTAATAGTATATCTATGACTCGCCGTCATTGGGGCTAGATTGGAGCCCTTGGACAAACGCCGTGCCTTGTCAGCATCTCATGTAAATTTTTAAATGTAGATACCCACAGTCATTAATAATGGCCAATGAGAGTTTCAATAAGTAAGCATGTGTAATGTCATGTTCATGATGAAGATGGGAACAAGTAATAAGTAATTGAACATGATTTCATGATAACAATGGTCAAGAGGTAACTTCGGCAGCATAACGGTACGATTTGTACTTTGGTTAAATCTTTACATTAATGGCTTTAGTCTAGATTGTCAATCACACTCACGAGAACAAGAGGAGAAAGGAAGTGCAAGCTATCTCCAGGGAACTTCAATGGTACAACCAACTCGTCGGCCATGTGGGAATCCATGGTCAGAGGAGATTTACGGAGGCCTTGGTGAAAAGGTCGCTAGTCTACCTATTCGGAATGACCGGTAGAGAGTTTCCAATTTCCCAAGAAAAGGCTGCCTAATAGTGCTAGTGTGTAGTGCGGTACGCGTGTCTCAATTCACAATCCATCGGTCTCAAACTCGCAGGGAACACTTGACAATATAACATGGAATAAAACTATGCACTTTAACTAATCATGGGTTGCAAGATTTTATGATAACCATTATCATTTTAAACGTGGAAGAATAGTAGGAAGATTAAATCACAAGAAACATGAATGGATCATAACATTTAAGGAGCACTTAGAATAGCATTTATGTAATTAAAGCTTTCACATAGGTTAATCAATTTTAAGCCATTAAATAACAATCATGAAATGATCAGACCTAAGACATGCAACTTACACAGTAATTATCACGTTTAAACAGACCTTGGGTATATACGGTAAAACTTGTAAGAAAACACAAGGTTTCGGTAAAAATCCTGAGATCGCGACAGGGGCTTATAAGGAAGGCGACAGGGGTATTAGGCACAGGGTCAGGCCGCGACAGGAACTTACAAGGAAGGCGACAGGGTTTGTCAGGCACAGGGTCAGGTCGCGACAGGGTCATGTAAGGAAGGCGACGGGTCGGGACCAAAAGGCGACATGAGATTGTGAAGAACACGACAGGGAGGTCAGATCAGGTAGCCGGATAGCGACGGAGCGCATGTCACCTTGAGAAAGCGACAAGGGGTATGTCGCAATAATACCTCTGAACCCGACCTATCGGGCTGTCGCGTTCACAGGTTCCGTGCCTGACTCTGACAGAGCAAGGACAGAGCTTTGGATTGCGGACCAGTCTTTCCTTCTTTTGATACAAGGTTGTTCAAAAATAGAGAACAAAACGTACAGTGCATGAAAAATAACGAAACCAGTTTTAAAACAACCTAGACATACAAGGGTACTTCCAGTAAATCGGAATTGGAAAATAAGGATGGTTTCGATAGGCTTTGATCACGTTGAACACAAAGTCAGACCAAGTGTAACCTGAAGTCGTAGTTTTATGCAGCAACCCTATTACCACGCTTATAACTCTCTAACTGATGTCATTTAGACAAAATGTTAAACACCAAACTTGAAGAGGATAACTAGTAGAACAACTTTCATGTTGTGGGTTTACTCTAATTCGGTCTTGAATCAAGTGCAACATATAAAGAACAGGAAAAGCCCTAACAGTGCATGACTTTGGGAAAATACTTATAGTTCAAAATCTACTCAATGAAATTCGATGAAACCAGAGGGCAATGAAAGCTAACTTGATGCTCTACACATTTGGTATAGGAGATATTAAGATTTGGCCCGAGAAAACCTACCTTTTGAGTCGATGAAGTCTCGTTCTTCAGAAATCCCGTGTTCAGACCACTGTTTGTAGAACGCCTAATACTCCGTGTATACTGCATGGAATTTGGGCATTCCACTTGGGTTTGGAAGTAGACTCGACCCTCTTTCCAGGGGTATAAGCCTTGCACGATGGGATTTAGGTTTGGCCTACCTTTGATCGGCTTCAAGAAGGTGGTTTGTGCAGGTCGTAGCAGATGAACGAGGGAAGAAGATGGGCTTGGTATGCTTAATCTCCTACTCTCCAGCCTCCAAGAGCTCCTCCACACGACCCCAGCAGGTTCTAAACTCGTCCCTAGGGTTTGGGTGAAGAGTATTTAAGCATCCATGGTGTTTAGGAGTCCTATTGTAACTAGGAAAGAAGGGTTTCGGGATTGGCATGTTGGTTTCCTATTTTTGATGATTTCTTCCTCCATTAGAGAGTCTTGGCCATCAAGCAACTTCCATGGATGGGTAGGCACGAATTTGGATTGCCATGAATGCATGTTTGTATCCCAATTCAACTCTAATTGCCTCTTTTTAATTTCAGCTTATTTAGAGTTACAAATTTCTATGCATTTTCTTACTTCATTTGATTTTTGGGCCATATGTGGTCCATTGGCCCACTTATGATATTGGGTCATTATTATATATTGTTAGAAACATTTCTAACATTTTTATTTAATTTAGGGTTGCGTCGTATTTCCGTGTTAACGGTTTTTCGACTTATTTCCTAATTCGGATAATTTGTCACCATGTGATGTTCATTTGGTTAACCTGATTTTTCATCACACGAATTCCTTCGTGGAACCCTTAAGAATAATGTGTGGGGTTGATTTCCCATTTTTACGAATTTTTCCTATATGTTTAAGCACATACGATAATGACACGTATGTTAGATACTCCGATATTATGGAAATTATTTATTTCTATTTATTTTGAATTTTTATGTAATTAAAATTTCCGGGGTGCTACATGCAGCAAATTTCTCCTCAAGAACTTTGATCCGTTGATGCAATGTCTTATTTTCATACTTTAAAATTTCATTTTTTCTTCCCCACAAACTAGCTGGTGTCGGCCCAGTGCCTACTCCTCGTATTCGACCAGATGTTTCTTCTCCGAACACCTTAGAAAAGGTATTATCTTTCGCTACCACTGGATTTGAAAAGTTGGTTGAAAGTTGAGTCTGTTTTAGAGCTTTAAGCTTTTCCTATTTAGGGAAATAGTTTTTTCTTCAATAAGATGACGTGTGAAAGCATTAAACATAGAGATATTAAAGAAGACTTACAATGGCAATTGCACAGTCCTCATTTATGGGCCTGCCGTCTTTTCTAGTGTGTAATAATGAAAACATCAGCTCGATCTGGATCAGTCCTAGTTTTCTCCTTCTAAAATAAATAAAATATATACTTTAAAAATATGTTTTAGCTCTATATATCATATCTAATGAAAAGGGTATCATAATGTGTTCACCTCAACTTGTCGGATGTCTGCAAATGATCGAGTCCCTGCACAATGGAACATGGTGTGGACGTTTTTATTTTTCGTATTGATTTCACTTCTTCTCTGCACAACAATATTTTTCAGTTACACATAATCCAATGCTTATAATTTTGATATGTAAAACCACTTACCCGAAATGCAGAAGATGTCCATGTTTTAACCGCTTCTCTCCACATGTCTTCATTAATATGATATCTTCTTGCTGATTTTATCTGAATGTCTTTTTTATCCTGCTTGAAATATTTTCTTCGTAGATCATACTTATGAAACTTTCACTTAAATGATAGATCTTTCTTAACCCAACTCCTATACAAGTCTTCATTAGGAATATCATACTTTCTCTACAAAGAAAAGACAAATGTTATAAAAAGTACTAGAAAATATCATGAATTCAACATACATATGGTTCAAAAGAAATATAATTACCTGAATAAACAGCCACACATCTTCAATACAATTTTGTGGCATTTTATCCCAACTTTGAACATTAATAGACACTTGTCTGCATTTCTTGCCACTGTTCCCAAAAATGTCCTCAATGATTTACCACCCTTCCCCACTGGTTGACCAAGATTATCCCACTTCACACAATTTTTCCCATCTTCCAAAGCATGCACGTCATGACACATTGTAGGTCCTCGTCCTTTCCTCTTCATCCCCACATCATGAACCTTCATTGTGCTTTCACCTTCATCTTCCAACTCTTCACTTTTACATGGCATCATAGGTGAATCATTTAGTGACAGATCTACAAAAGTCCTGATCTTGTGCTCAAATGCATCAATTTCTGAATATACGAAAACCAAGTGGTAGTCATCTGTAGAAATTAAATTTACATTTTAAAAACAAATAGGTTAAAAAAAGATCGAAGACATTACTAAATAATAATAAATGGAAAATTTGAGTTTAGAACTTATACAAAATATGGATATGTTGTAAAAGAAAAGTGGCTAGAGCACTTTTTAGAAAGAGATATATGTAATAGAGTATGAGGACACCACACTCCTCTCCATCCCTTTGTTGTGGTACCTATAACAATTTAAAACACCATTCAAATGCATTCTAGAGCCCAATATAATAATTATCAATATTTTAAATATCTTGGATACCTTTAGATGTAAAAGCAGAATAGAACCAATGGTTCGAGAACTAGCCAACTTGCCCTGTGTATGATACAAATCCTTTACAAATCTACAATAAGAACCACATAATGAGTTAGGTTAAAATAAATATCAGAAAGAAAAAACTATTACTAATACCTTCTAATTGTTGGCTCTACTTTCAATGGTTCTGAAATTATAACAGAATCTAGAAGGATCATGCACGGACTGTAATTATTGTTGAAAGATTTTCCCAAGTTGCACAGAATAAGAAGGTTCCAGTGGCCCCTACAATAGGTAACTTTTAGTACATGTATACATTTTTAAAGATGTTAGGAAACAAGATTACTAATTTAACTCACCCTTCCATAATAGGCACAAATGTATATGTCTTCAAGAAGATGTCTTCTTCTTTAATCCACTCCATGACTTTTGGAGAACCATTCAAATACATATAATACCAGAAACAATCTAATATTCTTACATCTACAAGCCGTTCTTCTCCCAATGTCCTCATCATATGCCTAAACATCTTATAGTAGCATAATTAGTATGAAATAACTTATATGAAAAAAAAATCAATTGACTTACTCCAAATATTGCTAGAAACTGCTGGTATCTAATTTCCTTTGCTGCGGTCTGGAGACATCATAAATATCTTCAATATTTTTCACTCTTTTTGGTGGTAGGGGATGTGAAGATGATGCAGGGCCCCACATGCCTTTCTCAGTTGAAGTCGTGTGCGTAGAGGTGTATGATAAAATTTCCATGATCTTTTTACCCCTGTAAATAAAGTATTAAAAATGAGATATGAAAGTCAGAGATGTGCAATATGCTAAGCAGGCTAAGATCATTGAAGGGAGTGGAAGATATGAAATTCAAAGATGTGCAATATGCTAAGCAGGCTAAGATCATTGAAGGGAGTGGAAAATATGAAAGTCAAAGATGTACATATACTTAATTCTCGAATGTCTTAGATCTCTATTCCGTCAACATCATTTCTTTCGCAATTAAGACTTAATTCATCAACATCTTCACCATTCTTATCACTATCAAATTGGTGGACCGAAGTTGTTGGCTTAATGTCCAGAAAATCTCCTTTATTATCATGTTATACTTTTGCCATGTCAAAGAATTCACGTGGCAATGTCTTTCGAACAACATACCAACAAATATTACGAAGATCTTCAACGTACCAAACTTGCTCTACTTGTGATGCCAACACATAAGATTCATTAGTTCTTAATTTACACACAGTATTGACAATGGTGATATTGCCTTCTTTTTTGACCCCTCAATTCCCATCAATCCAATCACATTTAAAAAGAACAATTTTCATCTCCCCATAATAATCAACTTGCACGATCTCATCAAGTACACCATAATATGTGACATTTCCTTGAATGGGTTGTCTATCCTTTGAACTTGAGAAACTTGATGTGGTTACAGACATTATAACACCAGAATTTTGAGTAACTCGGCGACGTTCAAGATTTCTTGTATGAAATCTAAAACCATTGACTATACATGCTTCATACTTTTTAACCAAATCAAGTGGACCATCTTTAATCCACCGAAGCATTGCTGAAGTTGACCCATGCCATGACTCTTGTAATTTGTGTACCTTAAAATGAAGAAAGAAAAATACTTGGATTCTAATCAAACTGTTTAAACAAAAAAAAGGTGTGTAGAAATAAATATACTTGAGTTTTTAGCCATGTTGGAAATTCAGATGTATGAATACGCTCTATTTCCATCCCCTGTAATCCATGATACATTTCTTTGACCTCAGAAAGATGATTACTGCATGAAATAAAAACTTCAACTTTGTGCTCAATTAAAGAATACAATTAAAACTTAACACATTATTGAAGAACTTACTTTATGTATTGCTCAAGAGCCTTGCAATTAAATAACACATATCTATGAGCTTGAAATAACTCCTCAGCTTCCAATGTACTACTAGTGGCTGCTCCAATTAGGCGACATGTTTCTAAAAAAATCTCCCATCATTTCTCAACCACAATAGGATGACATTCTACTTGTTGAGGGGGCCTATTCAAACATGTCTCCACTTCATCATCCAAATATCTAGATGCAAATATGAGTGCCTCCGATATGATATAACCCTCTACAATTGACCCTTTTTTTTTTTTTTTAAAAGTGAAAGAGGTCCTCAGGTTCTCATCTAGGAGAGTGCACCCTTCCCCAGCGGGGAAAAGAAAACCCACTCCACCAAAGAGATCCTGGGTCTGGAATTTATAATAAAAGATGGGGTACATACATATGGCAGACCGGTTACAAATATCTCAAATGAGGGAGACCGGTCTTGTCCAACAGGAGGGGCCCTTTACAAGCTTTTCGAAGATTTATGGACCCCCAGTACACCTGATTGACATTAGATAAGCATCCTGCTTTTGCCAAATCGTCAGCCACTTGATTAGCCTCTCTATACACATGGCCAATGGAGAGCTTCTTCTGGAGACTCATTGCTCTTGCTTCCCTCCACCAGTAGAACACCTTCCAAGATGGACATATCCCTGTTTTGAAAGAGTTAACCAATATAAGAGAATCAGAACTAACTATCTCAAGGTGAATACCAAGGAAATTAGCTAGGCGAATTCCATCACATAGCACTCTAGATTATGCAATTAAGCTATTTCCATAACCATAATGGTACGCAAAGGCCACCACAACTGCACCCAGCTTGTCACGAATACAACCTCCTCCCCCACAAACACCGGGGTTACCTTGACTTGCACCATCCACATTTAAAGAGTAAGATTCTATCGGAGGAATCCATCGAATGAACTTGAAGCTTTTCAGAATCCAATTGGCAGAGAAGCCATACTTCGACAGGATCTGCCTATCTTATGCGGAAGGTGCAGATTTAAAATGGATCGAATCCAAGGAATGAGCTACCTGGAATTTAATTTTCCTGATGACCGCCCCTGTAGAAATTTTCTTATCTTCAAATCTACTTGTGCATCTCACCTTCTAGATCTCCCAAAGTAACAGAATGAGACAGTGGATGGATACAAACCCAGTAGGAGTCGATGTATTAGTGACGGTAAGGAAACTCCAAATTCTCATTGTAACGTGGCTATGCAGGTGAACTTTAGAGCTTGCAAGAGGAAGGAACCAGCTCCATAAAGAGGTAGCAAGCTCCCCATAAAGGAACAAGTGGTTATCATCTTCAATACTGGGAGAATTACAACAAGAACAGCAGGAGGCTATGGAGATACCACTGTCTGCAGTACGTTGATCAACTGGAACTGCTCAGTTAAGAATCTTCCAACAGAATAAGGAAGCTCTTTTATTTATACCATTGTGCCAAAGTTTACACAGATCATGTCTCTTAATGCCATGAGGTCGAACAAGATTATAAGCTGATTTAACAGAGAAATTTCCATCATTAGCAGGCCGCCAAACACACTTATCCTTATCATCATTAAGCACCACACCCTGAAGGATATTATTTGGAAGAAGGGATCTGATAGGGTGGTTATCATTAAGGATCACCTCTTCGAGGGCAGTGCGTTCCCCCTCATAAGGAGAAGAAAGGAGCTCACCAAGTGGCGTTTCACAAATCCAAACATCCGCTAACACATCTATATCCTCACCATTACCATGAATCCATCTGGAGTTCTTTTGAGTTATTTGCATAGCCATGTTCCAAAGCTTCGAAGACATACCTTTATAAGTAGATCTAGTGCCAGGCAATAACCTTTTCTTAGCATAATCGGACCAGAAAGATGTGCCATGATGAATATTCCAAATATTTTTAACTGCAAGAGCAAGCTGAACCTGCTTAATGTTGCGAATACCCAGGCCTCCCTCTATCAAAGGCCGCTGGATGGTAGACCAGTTAACCCAGTGACGCCTCCTATTCCCATCAGAACTGTTCCAAAAAAATGCTGCACAGGTTCTATCTATGTAGTTAAGAATACTCACAGGTATAGCACTAGAGGCAGCCATATAAACCGGAAGAGATGATAAAACCGAGTTGATGAGGGTCACTCTACCCGCTTGGGAAATCAGTCTGGGCTTCCAGGACGCCAGCCTCACGTTAATCTTCTGAATCAAAGGGGAAAAATCTGCAGCTAACAATCTTCCTGGGCGCATAGGAACACCCAGATATGTCATAGCGCCCCTTTGTCTCTTAAAACCAGTCAAAAAAGCAATTCTATTTACTGCATACATGGGAGCTTTATCCGAGATGAAGAAGGAGCTTTTGGATGCATTGATGTGCTGGCCAGAAGAGGAGGAGTATTTTTCAAGAAACCCCATGAGTTTCTTAATGTTTTGGACTCCTCCATTCAGAAATATTAGAGTATCATCGGCATACAAAAGGTGAGAAATCACAGGACAAGCTCTAGGACCAGAGTAGGGGAAAAGGCTCCCTGAATGCACCAAATCTTTGATGCCTCTACTAAGAGCCTCTTCCATGATGATGAAAAGGGCTGGAGCAATGGGGTCTCCCTGTCTAAGACCTCTAGTGGAATGGAAGTAACCATGAGAAACACCATTGAATAGCACAGAAAACCAGCAATTACTAATAAGCATGCCAATGTATGAAATGAACCTGGAGGAGAAACCAAATTTAGCCAGAACTGCATAGAGGAAATCCCACTCTAAGCTGTCATAAGCTTTTTTAATGTCCAACTTGAATACCACATTATGACCTCTGACTTTCCTGCGAATGTCTCTGATGAGAAGTTTCGCAAGAGATATATTATCCATTATAGATCTACCTTTGACAAAAGCGCCTTGCTCCTCCGAAATAATCAAAGGTAGGATGTCAACCAGTCGATCACAAATGATTTTTGAAATAATCTTGTAACTAAAATTTCACAAGCTAACAGGCCTATAATCCCCAAAAGTAGTAGTATTTTCAGTTTTAGGAATCAAGGCAATGAGAGTAGATGTAATTCCTCTAGATAAGGGAAAGCCCTAGAAAAAGCTGACCACTGAGTTCACTACATCTTCCTGAATAATGTCCCAGCAGGAAATGAAAAACTGCCCCGTAAAACTGTCCGGCCCAGGGGCACTATTCGCATTCAAAGCCCAGACCGCCTTCTGAATTTCTTCCTTCGACGGGATACTAGTGAGGGTGTTGTTCTGCTCATTAGAAATCACAGTTGGGATAACATGAAGCAGAGAAGCATCAATAACATGATCAGTAGACTGAAGAAGAGTTTGAAAATAGTTAACTGCCTCCTGTTTTAAAATCTGCTGATCCTCTGACCAAGAACCATCCACCCGGAGACGCCAGATATAGTTACGTTTCCTTCTGCCTTTAACTATGGCATGATAAAAGGCTGTATTTTTATCCCCATTGTCTAGCCACTGCACCCGAGCTTTTTGTGCCCAGAAAATTTCCACACAGTTGGTTATCTTCCTTAAATTCGCATTAGCAGCATTTAGAGCTGAACGATTTTCTGGGGTGGGATCTATATCAAAATTCTCCTGCAGCTCCATAACCTTCTCCTCCTGAAGCTTAAGGTTATCTTCTATATTACCAAAAGTATCTTTATTCCAGATGCGAAGGGCAGATCGAACAGCCTTTAGTTTGGCATGCAGAATAACAGATGGATTATAATGCCATGTAGAAGGGGCATTCCAAACCGTGTTGATCAGTTGCTTAAAAGAATCATGCGAAGACCACATAGCTTGTTATATAAATCTGGAGGGGAGTGCTGTTACTTGAATCAAAGAGATCCTCAAAGGAGCATGATCCAAAGGGCCCCTGGGAAGGTGCCTGACCTGAAGGTTTAGATAGGAGTTACCACAGTGAGTGTTGTACAGAAATCTGTCTAGTCTAGTGTTGTATAATTGACCCTTCTGGACATGCTTTATTTCGCACAAAATATTTCAACTTTACTAAATACCTACAATATGAATAGATCATTCAATATTATAGGTCAATAGTCATGTTCATCACAATAATATTTTGAAAAGTACCTCTCAAATGGATACATCCACCTATAATAAACTGGTCTAGCAACTCTAGCTTCATCTGCCAAATGAATGATCAAGTGTACCATGATATCGAAGAAACTAGGAGGGAAGATCATCTCACAACGACACAAAATGAAGGCAACTCGGTTTCCAAGTTGATAGAAGTCATCAGCTGGTGCAATTTTTGAACACAAGTTCAAAAAGAAATGGCATATGTCGCTTATAACATCAGATACTTGTTTATTTGGTAGTGCTCGAACAGTTATTGGGAGTAGTTGCTGCATAATGACATGATAGTCATGACTTTTCAATCCCCACAAGTTCTTATCTTTGTTGCAAAACCGTTTTACAATGTTAGATGAATAACCATTTGGAACCTTCACAGTTTGAAAAAACTTGAATATAATTTCTTTCTCTTTCTTGCTACATGTGAATTGTGCTGATGGAAAAATAGTCTTATTTGAACCAACCTCTCATAGATGAAGAGATGTCCTTATACCCAAATTTTGCAAGTTTTGACGAGTTTTTGCACCATCTTTATTCTTCCCTTCAATTGCTAATAAAGTTCGAATAATACTCTCACATACATTCTTCTCAATGTGCATCACATCTAGATTGTGGCAGAGTAACAAAGATTTCCAATATGGTAAAGAGAAGAAAATACTATGTTTTTTCCAACCCAAATATTTATTAGGATCAACTTTTTCCACAATCTTTTTCTCTCTACCTTTCTTCTTGATTGTCTTTTTCCCATGCCTGAAAGTTAGGTCTTGCAGTTGTAGCAATACTTCATCCCCAGATAATGGCATGGGTCTATCACCCCACTCCTCATGTCCATCAAATTGTTGACTCATTTTTCAAATTTATGATCATTTCTTAACCATCTGCGATGACCAGTGTAACAAAATTTACCACTAGCATTCAACCACTTTGAACAAGTGCTTTTATTGTAAGTAGGACAAGCTAATCGACCTCTATTACTCCAACCCGACATGTAGGCGTATGCTGAAAAATCATTAATAGTCCATAATAATGCTGCACATATGAAAACAATATCATTTTTAGCTGCATTAAATGTGTCGACACCATGCCAAAGAATTTGCAACTCTTCTATAAGTGGTTGTAGATACACATCAATATTATTACTAGGACCTTTTGGGCCAGATATGAGTAGGCAAAGTAACATATTTGTGCTTTTCATGCACTCCCAAGGTGGTAAGTTATATGGAACCACAAAAATAGGCCAAGTACTATGTGTGATATTCATCGTCCCAAAGAGGTTAAAACCATCACTTGCCAAACCAAAGCGTACATTTCGACAATCTAACCCAAATAATTCATTGATGGCATCTAAAGCTTTCCAACAAGGAGAATCAGCAGAATGTCTTAACACACCATTCTCTTGACGTTCAGTTTCATGCCAAGTCATACTTGTAGAAGTTTTAGAAGACATGAATAATATCTGTAGTCTTGTAATAAGTGAAAAATGACGAAGAATCTTTTGAGGTACTCTTTTCTTTTTACTTTCCACTTTTTTAGACTTAACACTTTTTCATCTAGACTCTCCACACTTAGAACAATAATCGAAATTCTCATTCTCTTTCCAATATAAGATGCAATCATTTGGACATACATCAATTTTTCGATAACCATAGCCCAATTTATCAAGCATCTTTTTAACTTCATAGAATGATGAAGGTAATGACTCACCTTCTGGAAGCAACTCCTTCAACAACATTAACAACATGTCAAAATGAATGTTACTCCATCCTCCTAAGCATTTAATGATTGTCAATCTAATCAGAAATGAAAGCTTGCTAATTTTTTTGCATCCTGGATAGACTGGTTTTGAAGCATCTTCCAATAAATCAAAAAAGAACTTGGAATCCTTATCAAGCTAAAATTCTTTTCTTTTTAGCTGCTTAAGTTCACTGATTTCATTGTGGGAAGATATTTGAAAGGCATCAACCAACATTTGATGCATAGATGTGTTGCCACCAAAATTTTCTGACATCTCATATGATGATCCTTCACCATAAAATTTTCAAAACGCTTTCTCTTTTATAACACCATCCAAATACAAGTGCTCTTTAACTATCTCTTTTTGTCACTTTTTCAGACAAGTGCATTTGATACATGGGCATCTAATTTTTTTATCCTGTGATAAATGTCTGTAAGAAAAATTGATGAATGCATCTACACCATCATAATAACCAACAACATTTCTTGGCAAATCCATCTAACTTAATCCATATCTCTATAAAACATGAACAAACAAGTAGAATATGTAAGAAACTACAAAATAAAGTTCATGTGGGATTAGCAAATGATAATATATTGATAAACTTACCACATACTTTATGAAGTACTACTTTTTACACTCTTAGTGTCGCTAGCAACTGCGGTCGACCGATGGCCGAACGGAAAGCAATTGGCACCACTGTAAAAATATTAAAGACAAAAAGATAGGCATATACACACACTCACACAGACAGGCCCCCACTACCCCCACACTCTCAGAGCCCCCACTGCCCCCTCCCTCCCCCCACTAAACTAGTTGAAATTCAAACTTAAATTGCATGATGACAGCAAGACAAAAATATGACATCCAGTAAAGAACAGATATCAAACTGGAGGTAAAAAACTCAATATGTCTCTATTACCTAACTTAGATGCTAGAAATCCACAACACAAATATCAAAGAAAACATAAAATTACCAGAAAAAGAGAGAGACAAGGAACCCAACTTTCTTCCAGACCAAACGGGAAAAAAACCACACCCAATTTCGAAAATAGACTAAAATGGAGAGGCTTACTACGTGTTAAAACACTTTGTGCCGCTCCATCCCATCCGGAGAGCTCGCAGGAGAAGCTCAGAGTGCTCAGTTTGAACAGTGATTGACCAATAACTGCCCCCTTGCGACAACCAAAGGGGAAGGAGAAACCCCCGCCCACCCCCTACGACCAATGTGGCCCAACTCTCCTGACCGGTGACCCGCTTCTGTTGTCAACCGGAAATCCCCTTTTTGCAAACCCTTCCACACTGTGTGACTCATGGGAGATGATCATGTAGAGCATAGAGATACTGAGACACAGAGAAAGCAAGCTTACCCGTAGAAGATCTCTTTTCCCAACCTTCGATTGTCGTTGACAGGAATGGAGAAACCCTTCTCTGTGACGACGGAGGCGACCCTTTGTCTTGGCAGTAGTTCTCGAGCCTCTTCCTCGGCGACGGCGTAAGGAGTCTCTTCCTCGGCGACGACGTAAGGAGATCTCTCTTCCTCGGCGATGGTGAGGCGCAGCCGACGTTGGCGGAGTAGGGCACAGGAGGGAGAAAGCGAGAGTGCAAGAGGGAAAAGGGAAAATGGAAAAGGCGAAGGCGGGGCTTCGAGACAGAAAAGGGAGAAAGATAAAAAAAGGGGGGAAAGGGGAAAAGAAAAGGCGGGGCTTCAGGAGGAAAAAGAATAAAAAAGGGAAAAATATTTATACCTACTATAAAACATGTTGTAGGAATATTTTTTATTTTACGTAGGTATATCTTTTCAATACCTACAACTATCAAACGTGTAGGCATATGGTGTAGGTAAAAGTCACTTTTTCAGTAGTGGTGGCACGTAGGCATCCACGTGCCACCTGCAAGCGAGCCATGCACCCTCAATGGGCGCGGGCGGTGGTGTGCCCAAATGGGCACTGCCCAACAAGCGACGAAGGGGAAAGTGTTCTTTAGTGGCGTAGGCGGTCCACACGTGCACTTGAGGACTTTTGCTAGTTGAATGAGTTTGATGAACGATATGAGCTTCTTTGATGGTGTTGTCGAGTTATGTGGAGGTTAATCACTATTGGTTCTTGGGATGATGTTTTTGGTGATGATGATTTATTTGGAATAGATCTAGGCATATTACCAGAATGCTTGTGGACTGGTTATTCTACTTAGAGTTGAGCTTGGTTTGACCAACTTTTTTATGTTCTGTATATGTATTTTTTTTGTACTTAAGATATATGTTTATCTGATAAAATAACACAGTAGAGCCATAATTCATAATCATAATTTGTTCGATTATAAAATAGGAATTTAAGATATACCGGAATAAATGAACCTTTTGGCTCATAATCATAACTCTATTCTACTTAGAATAAATGAAATTGATTTGGTACACAAGTAAGAATGATAGAGTAGACAAACACAAGTAATGAAACATCTCGTACTACTTTAGGTGGAATAGTTAATGTTGATGTGGTAGGTTTGAAGGACTAGGTCAACGACTTTTTTGAATAACGTAAGCACGATGTGATGTTTAGAGAGTAAATCACGAGGTCTAATAAGATAAATTTGCAATAGTTGATAGTGACTTTAAAAGGATAAATGATATTTTTCTTTGTAATAGTTGATAGCCAAATTTAAAAACATGATGATATTTACACGTAACTCGAGTTTTAACACAGTTATATAATTTTATCTTAGTATTAAAAGATATAAGGACGAAGCCGCAATCTTGATACAACCAAAAATATTGTTGGGGATGACAAGAGAGAGATTGTTGACACGATAAATTTGAGAGATTTAAGTTAATTTGGGGGGGGGGGGTGGGGGGGGGGGGAAGAGGATCAAATTAGAGACGACTCTCTTGAATAACATTTCATGAGATGAGATATGTTGAGTTAGAGAAGCCCTACACCTTTATAATAATGCACACTCACTCAATTATCTCGTTTCAGTAACTAAAACGGCATTACTTTGAATAGCCTGAATGATTTATCCAATTTTAGGCTTATCAATTATCCAAGAAGACCTTGATCTCCGGCTTTTATACACCTATATTTTTTATTTGTTATCCATCGATCCTATGATGGAAGGAGAGCATATGTGAAGAAGAAATAGAAGCATAATACTCAGAAAAGCAACCCGCTTGGTCTGTTTGATTACATGGAAAACTCCACTCAATAAAATATTTTTAAAGAAAATTTTATGTTTTCGATTATTTGATTTTCTTAAAAAGTAAAATATGAAAAATTTTATCCTAAAAATTCTAAATTTAGGCATCTGCAGTAAAAATTCGTATGCCGTTTTCCGGTTCACGCGTTTATTTATATAGCTACAGTGCCAACCAGTGAAGCACTATTCATTTAAGTTAATTTTTTATTTTTTCCCCTCATTTAAGTCGCATTTGTCAAATCTAATTATTTTTCATTAGTTATTTTGATTTTTAATTTTTTATTAAAATATCCACAGAACACTATTCATTCAAGTTAGGTTTTTATTTTATCTCTCCTAATTTAAATTGTCTATGTCAAAGTTATTTATTTTTCACTAATTTTTTAATTTTTAAAAATATTAAAATAAAAAATAAAGTAAAATTAAAATTTGATGAATAGTGTATTAGGGGTATGTGACCCCCTCTCATTGGAGTGGACCATAATATCTCATGTGCCCCAATACAACTCTCTAATAAAAAATTATATATATTTAATGATGTTGATTTTTCACATTTTTTAATCTTCTATTTACACAAATAACCAGTGAAAATATTTACCTAAGAATTAAATAGATAATTATGATTTTTATTTTCATATAAAAGTTATTTCATAAAAAAATATTTTCTAATAAAAATATTTTACTTACAACCAAATCACCCTGAGACTATGTGCTTGTCCGCCGCCCGAGGGAATACGAGCGCTTTTACGAAGATCCTATGATGTAATAACGGACTTGTTACCTGTCATTTACTAGCCTCTTTCACCTGTCTTGTGCTCAGCTTTGCACCTGTAGCTAGCGCGTTCTAGCTTCCCTCTTTATCAGGAAGCATATATAGAGGGATGCAACTGATCTATGCTTTACTCCACTAAAGCGAAATTTTGTATCCATGCAATTGCAAATGGAACTAAATGGAGTAGCCGGTAAGTCTTATATTATTCTTAACCACAAACGGTATTCCATTTATTGGTATTACAAAACCTGCAACAGACCCTTTTTACGCAGGAAAGGGATCAACGAAGTTTCTACTGCATGCGTGCCGAAAAATTAGAAGACGACCTAATAGTAATAGGTAAATGAAAGAACAAAACTATGTTTTGGAACTTCTGTGCTGCCGTTGTCGGCCGCTTTAGCTTATGGATAGATCTTCTTGGTCTCTCTGTCTACGGCCCTCTGCAGGAAGCTGCCCTCCTCCAGCACCATCTGCACGGGGAGGAACCCCAGCCCGTTGGCCACCGCCAGCATCATCTTCCTCGTTTCCTCTCGGAACTCCTCCAGGTCGACAGACCCACTGCCGTCATGATCGAACTGAGAAAAGAGGGAGCCGTACAGACGGAGGAGCTCGTCTCGGCTGGGCTTCACCTCATCGACGCCGAAGTGGGTCTCAAGGACCCTGAGGCTCTGCAGCTCCCTAGCCATCTCGGCGTAGGAGAGCTGGCCGTCGTGGTTGGTGTCGAGGCTGGCGAACCTGTCGTCGACGGAGTTGTTGAAGACCTGCTCGTCCTCGACGAAGCTGCGGATGGTGGCGCCGTCCAACACTTCCACGCTCATCTTGGCTGCGAAGGCCCTTCGTCCAGAGATTCTGGAAGCTAGAGAATTTAGTTGTTTGAAGAAGACTGCAAAGGTTTTGGGGTTGGTGGTGGTAGTGGTACCTGCAAGAGGGTCCTCGCAGGTATATATAGGCCTCTGGTGCAACGAGGAGGGCTCCTTCTGCTAGGTTGGCAATGTTTCCGATTTCTGTCCATGGTTTGCTGTTTTTTAAGGTCAAGAACGTGGTTTTCCATGCTTTCGGTTGAGGATACGAAGATACCGAGCATATGCTGATCCCAGAAACCCATGGCAGCAGAACAGACAAGTTTACGATAGACACCGTGTGCGGACGCAAAAGTATGAATGAGCAACCAGTCAAAGAACCGGATCAAAGACGGTGGTGTTGACCAAGGACTGGACAGAAGGGCGAAGGCTAGCTCAGTTTGACCGACGTCCAATCCAAACCTAGCTCTATGATTAAATACAAATTATAATATGGAAGAATCATATACAAGATTATCTAATATATATATGGACATAAGTAATGCTTCAATACAAATTTTAACCGCCTATTTTTATTATCGTATCTCGACCGTCTAACCCTTTCCCTGTTGAACTTCAATATTCCTTGCATATGTATATCATATTAATTGTGTCGGGAGTTAATGTGAATAATATTAAGTCTTAAGACTGAATGACTAGGACCAATGAAACAAGCACTAATGCATGAGAATTATGAACAAATCACTTCTCCACGTAGACTCACAGTATCTATTATTATTTCATTCGCATCAAATCTCCGTGCCCTTTTCTCTTTCTCTCCCTACAACGCTGTATCAAACTACGCATGCTCTGCTCGCATGCACACATTAATTTTCAATTTGCCAGTTCTTCGGCCGGATCACTTGCACATTGAAATTTATACACTCACATGAGCTGCTAAAAAGAAAAAAAATGATGAGACTACTTAGTAAAGAGTAAGCACACTAGGAGTGGTGTAGTGATTAGCCCTCCATACAATATAACACTAGGGTAAGTTGTTTACACAAATGAGAGACAAGCTCTGAACTTTTAGACGTTCACAAGCCTACGACAGGCTAGGGTTTAGGCGCCTGTGAGGGTGGCCGGCCCTTCCTGCCCGCCACCGGGGAGGTTTCACTTTCCGACGTCCACCACTTGTGATCGCCGGATGTTTGCCGTTTTGTGCTAAGTTTCTGCTTGTTTGGGTCCCCCACTTGGGGGACACCTATTGGTGAATTGGTGATTTGGGGGGGGGGGGGGGGGGCGCCATAGCTTCCTCCTCAGGGTGAGCGACGGCTTCATCCTTTAGCGAGTTCTTTGGGATTCAAGAGGGTAGAGTTGAACCTCAAGCTACCTGCATACACAGATTTGGGTGAATCTGCAATCTTTTTTTCCTCAAGAGGAGATATGCAAATCGGAGGAGCCACTGCGGTTGGCAATTATTGCCAAATGCTCTTATGGGAGACCTTCCATCCCTGAGGTTAAATCATGTTTAACCATGTTAATAAAATAAAGGACATACCGTACAGTGGAAACGTGATTAACAGGTCTTTGCAGAGGCAGTTAGATGGCTACAAGAGTCGTTTACACAGTGCCACACCTTAAATCCGAAATTAGATGATGACGAACCTTCATACGACAATGCCTAGAAGAGAACTTTTTAGGGAGACCCTAGGTCTTCACTCTCCCCTTGGACAACACCTCCCCTCCACAAAAATCTCACACTCCCCCTTTGGCATACAAGGGGTATTTATAGAGGAAGAGATTTGAGTAGAGGTGAGAGAGGGAGCAGGGACTTCGGTCCCTTGGCCACTACCGCCTATGGCTAAAGGCCATAGGCCACAAGGCCTCTGCTAGAGCACCTTGTCCGTTGCCGAGGGAGCCAGCGGGAGGGTGGCGTGTGGGAGTGGGCACGCCCTCATGGGAATCCTGCC
The DNA here is from genome assembly GCA_014218235.1 of Colocasia esculenta. Taxonomy (NCBI): domain Eukaryota; kingdom Viridiplantae; phylum Streptophyta; class Magnoliopsida; order Alismatales; family Araceae; genus Colocasia; species Colocasia esculenta. The sequence continues at coordinate 57,222,487 of CM024760.1, forward strand.
CAACAAGCTCCGACAACTTGCCCATTTAGGGTCAATAGCCCACTCACCCTCTCTGGGTTGACGACACATTATTGTTCTCTATGGCATTCGATACTAACGGTCATATAAAAAATAAGGTGTGCAACCTCTATGAGATTTTCCAAGTCACTAATAAGTGTTTTGTTAAGTCATCATCTTGCTAACAGATCACTTAATCTCAATATGTACCTCAGGCTCTTAATATTCACCTAATTCTGATACTCTGGATCTCTCAGTAGGCAGTATCGAATCCGAAAGTGTAACACTGACTATCACCACTTAGGCAACCGAGCCTCCCTAGATATGAGTAATTAATCAAGGTGTAATAACAAGATATACCTTCCCTATGCTGCATATGCCAATTCAATTTTGTCTTAACAGCTTTCCTAGACATGTTCTGCTGAACAGTATCAACCATCGTCCTAAGTAACATACTAAAGTAGCGACATCAAGCTTCCTATTCATGGCACAATGTTGGAGGTTACTAGGGGTACATCGGGAATCACAGACAAACATGATTTATGAGCTCATACAATGATGAAGAGAGAACCGCTCATCATTTCATGTGCGGTCGTATATTACACATGTGGTATGATGCACATGCTGCGGTGTCCTTCCATTCATATGAACATGTCACAAATAAAAAAAATATTATCATAACACCACATGGATACAAGTCCAATTGTAACAAATACAATCGACCAGAGTATCGCAAACCAGTCGCTCCCATTTAACGCCTTTTCGCAACTCACATATCCGGATATAACATGCTTCATGGGATTACGGCTAAAATCTACATGATTGATCTAAACTAATTCAGATCTCATCTCGGCCTCAGCCAAGGCGGCATACTAACAAGACTTGGGATATTGTGCTTGTCCCTTAGACATCTAGGATTCCACAATATCAAATACCTCATCTTTGCTTGCTATCTATAAGTGCCAAAGGTAGATCACCCATGTGAGAGGGTTGATCCTAGCCTAGTGACACTCTGACAATGTATAAAGCAACAATTCTTTCACATAGATACCATTATATGATGAACAAACTTTAATGATGTCAAAATATTGTAAATTACTATAATTTACAAAGACCCATAGATCCATAATGGGTCACAAATCTCTCTTTGGCTAACAGTTTCATTAGTGGATCTGCTATCATTCGAACAGAACAGATCTGGCAAAGCACTACTAACCCTTTTGCCATTACATCCCTAATGTATTGGTAATGTATATCAATGTTCTTCGTTCTACCATGAAATTTAAGATCTTTGGAGAAAGCCAATGCGAAGTACTGTCTACATATAGTAGTACACCCTCATTCCGATGAAGTGTAATCGCCAAATGTTGCAACAAATTTTGTAGCCAGACCGCCTCTTGACTAGCAACAGAACAAGCAACATATTTGGCCTCCATTATGGATAGGGCAATGCAAGACTGCTTCTTACTACGCCACAAGATAGCTTCGCCAGCCAACAGGAATACAAAGCCTGAAGTGAACCTCCGCTCATCTCTATCATTAGCCCAATCCGCATCACTATAGTTGATGAGTTTCAATTACCACCCTTGTAACATAGTGCATAACCTGACGTCCCTTGCAAATACCATAATATCCTCTTAACAGCTTTCCAATGCGCGAGGCTAGGGTTATTTTGGTAACAATAACTAAGCCCACTGCAAAGCTAATGTCTGGCCGACTACATAGCTTAGCATACATTGAACTTCCAATCGCAGTGACATATGGCACTCTAGACATACTTTCTATTTCTTCTTTACTCTTGGGACATTGACAAGTACTAAGGACACATCCTTTATCAAGAGGAGTATCAATGGGCTTCGAGCTTTGCATTTGTAAACGCTTCAGCATCTTGTTAATGTATGTCTCCTGAGACAAACTCGGTAATCTTTCTGAGCGATTCCGCACAATCTTCACTCCGAGCACATAGCTTGCTTTACCCTTATATTTCATCTCAAAGATAAAAGACAACCACCTCTTAGTGGCTTTGATTAATTAACTCCATATCATTTCTTACCATTAAAATATCATCAACATATAATGATAAGATGAGAAATGTTTCTCCCACTCGCTTGACATACACACAATGGTCTTCTTTAATCGTTTCAAAAGCATATGAGACAATCTCCATATGAAATTTTAAATACCACTGTCTAGACAATTGTTTCAATCCATATATAGAGCGTTTAAGGCGGCAAACTTTTGCTTTTCTCTATTAGTCTCAAAACTATAATACCCCGGCTTCCCGGCTTTCCCATCTGGCGTCTCGGATGACTGGCCACTAACACGTCTGGTCTGGGCGATGCGTTAGTGTTGCGTTGCGGGTGTTCGACGTGACAGTCATCCTTGTCGCGACTGCGTAACGTTCTTATCACGCTCTGCTTTCTCGTCACGTCTTCTTATCGCCCCCGGTCAACGGGTCGCGATAGTGTTCCATCGCTTCGGTCGTCTGACGCCTGTCAGGGTGGTAGCTAGGCATCTCAGTACGACCTGTCGGGTTGTCGCGACGTCCCTGGGGATGCATTGTTGTCGCAGTGCGTTGACCCGTCGCGTTAAGGTCCTTAATGCTACGCGTCGTCCAGTCATGACTTGGGTGCCGAAGGCTTAAGGCCTTGGCCAGCAACCCTTCTCCCTTTTCCTCCTTCCCCTCTTCTCCTCCCCCTCCGGCGGTCCTCCGCCTCCCGCTCTCCCCTTTGTGCATTTTAGGCGAGGAGGAGGGTCGTTCATGGTGCCTTGGCATTGTGGAGCTTATGTGGATCGAGGAGGAGGTGGCCAATCCGACGTGAAGGGCCCTGATGGGTTCGTTTCTTCATTTAAGGTAGGGATTGCTTGTACTCTTCTCGATCCAGGTGGATTGGGAGCCCCTCGTGGTTTGTAGATAACATTTATTACTTTTCCATGCTCCCCTCCCTCATGTGGTATGTGTATGGCTTGCGGGCGGCTTTGGGATGGAGCATCCCGTGGGTCTGCCTCTCTGCTGGTGTCGCGACCGCAGTGCGCGTCGCAACACCAGAAGAGGCATCTGCCCGGTCGAACGTGACCTTATTGTGACACCTTGCTCTGTTGCGGCATGGTTTGCTGTCGCGATGCTCTGCCCCGTCGCAACAAGTTTGCTGTGACGGCGGGGGGGGGGGGGGTGTGATACCCCGAATTTTTATTCTTTTATATGATGAGAAGATATTCACTTGTTGTGTGCATAGCATGTGTAATTCATTGTGCCTACTATAAATTTTATACTTCTCTTGAGCATATGCATGTACTATCTAAATATTGAAGAATATCCTATACTACCTATTTCATGGATATTGTGTGAGAGTGTATGAAGTGCATATGTGTACGTATGTATGTATGTTATCTTATGCACGTGATAATTGTATACCTAATTCTACGTACATAACACCTTGGTATACTTATGTATGCATGTGCATGTCTAGTAGTAAACGCTATTCATTTGCATGGTGTGGTTAATGTGTACATTGTACTTCGTACATTGCATGTACGTATAGAGTGCAAGTATGGTAGGTATATTTAGTAGTGTATATTGTAATTCTATACTCCTCATGAATAACATGCATGTCTTTTTATGATATTTAGGCGAGAATAGACAATTAGCTAAATTGTGCATATTGTGTATCTTAAGAATTCCATGCATATAATACTTAAGTAATGTTGTGCAAGTTTAATCTAGTTACCGGTGTGCATGTGGTATCTATCTATTTCATGCATAATGTACATAAGTATGCTACACCCGTGTGTGTATACTATATATATTATATGTCAAATCAGGTGTGTGCATGCAAGAACTACTTTGTGGAATAGATTATTCCTAGCTAACTTAATTCATATCACCTCCTAATGATTTGCGAAGCCCTCGCAATTCTTGTCATTTTATTTTGCCGTGTGTTGAGTCACGCTTATGTAAAACATCATGTACGCATAGGTAGATATCTACGTACATCTTATCTTAGTATACTTATGTATGCATGGGTATGCCTAGGTAAAAATGTTATTGATTGCATGGTGTAGTAATATACATGTTATACCCTATACATTGTATGTATATACGTAGTGTAAATACAGTTCTTTGTGTGTTGAGTCATGTTGTGTGTATATATATATATATATATATATATATATATATATATATATATATATATATACATTGAATGCGTATGTAGATATTCATGTACGTGTTATTATCTTGATGTACCTACGTATGTATGTGTAGGATTAGTAGTAAATATTGGATATTTACATGGTATAGTGGTGTATACATTATACTACATAGGTTTCATGTACATATATGTATGGATTAAGCATGGTTTCTGCATGATTTTAAGTTTTGGCCGAAGGGCCAATTGGCGTCAACATGGATGGACGCCCATGATGTGTAGGCGTCCATATCGATGGACGCCAAGCCCTAAGTAGCCGTCCATATAGGTGGACGTTTACTTCTCTGACTTGCATGCGCAGCAGACCCGGAATTCCGGGGACAAGCAACCCCAGCCATTGGGGAGCTGTCCTCAACGGCTGTGAAGCCCTCACATCACCATCTGCGTGATAGGAGAGGCCTCTCTCCTATAACCAACCACTCCTTGCAACCCCAAGAGCTCTCTTGGGCTCTTTGCAAAGAGGAGAGAAAACCCTAGCTTCTGGAGAAAAACTTGGTTTTGCATGCCTTGATCCGGCGGATTGGAGCTTCATCCGGCCATCTACAGCAACCAGGAGCTAGCTGAAGCATAAAGGAAGGCTTCCCCGACTCCAACCTGCTGTGGAGATCGGCTAAGAACCAGGAGGAGTGGTGTTTTGGAGGCTTCTTGGGACTGCCCAAGGAGAGCTTCAACAGCAACTTAGATCCCTTTGGAGGTTTTAGAAAGGCAAGTAAACCTAGATCTTGATCCCATACATGTCCCTCTAAGTCTTAGTATTTTTACGGATTTTTCTTCGAGTCCTGGAACCCCACATTCACCAAATCCCTGGAGCTCGGTCTGTGTTTTGCACAGACAGGAACTTGGCGTCAATGCCTTGACGCCAAGATCTTCAGTATGCGTCCAGCGTTCTTGCCGTCCAAATCCTTGAACGGCCAGACACTGCCGCCAAGTTCTTCAGTGCAAAACAGTGAACTGTTCTGCCTTAAGTAATTGATTTCCGGACTTTTGACGCATGAGGATATAGTGTAATTTTTATATGTTATGTAAAATAGCTAATGTGATGTGTGTGGAAATTTTTGTGTTTTTCTGTGGATGGCATAAAATATTGGAATTATTGAAATACATGTTGGGGAAAATAGATTACGCATGTTCACCTACTGTCTACATGATTCCTGAGAATTTAAATGCCCTAGATTTTTCTATACCATGTGTATATGGGTCAGTTCATACCCTGCAAATTTGAGAATTTGTTCATGTTCATAAGATTTACTGTAATTTCTGCAACGAAAATAGAAAGCATGAATAGGTTATTCAAAAATCCACAGTAAATTGTATGTTGTGAAATAAATTCAGGGAAAATTTCTATAACAATATGTATGATAGATTCAGATCTGTGAAATGTCAAATCTGAGATTTATGTTATGATTCCATAACAATTTGAATTATGAATGGCATGCAACTGAATGTTTTAATTTCTGTAAATGCAATATGACTCAGAAAAATCTGGAAATTTTCATGTGTGATCATAAACCTTAAATTAGTTTGTGGTTAAATTCTCATGTTATTTGGATAACTATAGAGTACTCTATGAAATTTCCATGCGAAAACGAGTGTTCAACGCATGCTAATATGAACATGGTTGATTATGTATGTTTCAACCTGATTAGTGTGAGGTACTGAATGTTTGATTTTTGTTAACAGTAGTACCATGTTAGGGTTAACTGAGACATGTGGAATTTATGGATGTAACATATAAAATGATTCAACAGAATAAGTGAAACATGTGAATAATGTGTGAAAATGCGATAAAGTAAATGTAATGTGTAATAATTGGGCCGAAATGACACTGCTACCCTAGGGGCCTCGAGAGCTGTACATAGAAAAGTCCCTATGGAAAGCTCTATGTGTGAAAAGTTCGTCCTAAAGGCATTAGGGAAATCCCGGAGGTGGATAAGTTCCACTGGATAGGGTGGAGAGGGCTTCTCCCGGTCTGCGCAGTTACCAAGATTCACCACTATATTGCCTAAGTGGTGGGTATGTGATTATGAGTTGTGTTATGTGTTATGCGTTGTGAAAAGAGTTATGAGAATGAGATATTTGTTAATGTCCTCTACTGGTAGTTAGGACTATGTGTCATGGCAATTTGTTTAAGCAATGAAATATGAATAAAGTGTGAAATGATATGTGAATGTGGCACATGGTAAGTGCAAATGATATGATATGTGATAAGCGAAAACAAGAGTAAAGAATGTGATAATTATGTGAAATGAGATGTGAGGGAGAGTTAATGAAAATGAGGGTGTGCTTGCATGTGAAAACTAATTTGTTAGTATGCTATGTTTATGTTTTCCATATGTTAATATCTCAATTGAAATGCCATGCTTAGTATCATGTCATGTAGTTTACAATTCATCATGTAATGGTGTATGTGAGTAAACTTAGACAACCATATTATTTATGCAACACAAAATATGAACATGTAGACTTGTTGAAGGGACAAGATAATATGTGAGTAATTATAGATCCATTTAATTGAATGTAATGCATGTAAGAACAGCAAGTAAAGTGTGATTATGAACATGGTAAATGCATGAATAATATTTGATTTCCATGCTAGTTGAAAGGCTCAATTAGTATAAAGTTTCATACTTAAGTGCTTATTGTTGCTAAATGGTTTACCATGTTTTAACCTCCAATTCATGCTATAAAAATGTGAAGCTATGTGCATGTGATTTTATTATGTTAAAACAGCAAGTAAATTGTATAAATAAATACGAAAAGTGCATGTGAAAAGAAAGTAGTCATCGTGCTAGCTTGTTCTTTTCCCTTATGCTCAATTCTATGCTTTAGTGATAGAGATATCTATAGAATGAAAAAGAATGTGTGGACGAATCCTGCTACATGTTAGGTGTATGAAATATGTACATGTGTATGATGTAATGCTCATGATTTAGAATAGAATATGATAGACTAAAGCATGCTCATGTGAATATAATACGTATTGCTAGTTAAGAGTAAGGACTATGAGTACCTTCGTGATTTGATGATAGTGTGCATCTCTTTAATGTAAATACCTTATTGTGAGTGTGACATGTTTAAGCTTAAGTCTTTGGTTTGCTTGCTGAGTCTTTGGACTCACCCTTGCTTCGGCGTACAGGTTACAGGTATCATGCACTAGAAGGAAGCTTAGTGAGGATCGCCAATCAGAAGACTGTTTTGTGGAGCTGCGACTAGTTGTACTTTTCCTTTTCTCATAAGTATGAAAATAATTATTGTATGGACAATATCTGGACAATGTAGTTCTTTTATCTTGTATTAATGTGGACATTGTCTTTCCGTTTCGCTATTTAGATTGTGGAATTTGTGTTGGTGATGGGTTAAAAGTTGAGTTATTTATTTTATTCCGCTGTACTCTATTGCTATCCAAGTACATATCAACCTATCGACTAGTGTTGGGTACATGTCCCACTGTGACGACGCCTTTTATACCGATGGGGATTGGTATAATCGTACCAATATGAAGAGGGTCGTTACAGGGGGGTGCGATAGTACTTGAGTTGCCTCAGGTGGTTTCCGTGGCCCTAGTTAGGGTGTCAGCATGTGCCCCAGGGCAGGCTTTCCCTTAGGACCTTTTGGTGGGGAACGCCGCAAGTTACCTCACTGCGTTCAGTTACTGAAGGTGACACCTTCGTGGCCGTGTCCTGGCAGCGGTGCCAGGAGGGTTGCATTTGTCTATTATTAGCAGAGCGACGAGATTTCCGTACTGACTGGTGGTGTTTCGAGGTTCTAGCCTGCTTGTGCATGCCTTGGTTGGCCGAAGGCCCTCTAGAGGGTCCGTGTGTGCCTTGTGCTTGCTAGGCTTGTCGTGGGTTACAATCCAGCAGTTCGATGTGGCTTTTTGTTGTGCTTGCCTTGCCTGTTTGCCTGGTGCTTGGTACTTGACGGCTTGTCCCATTCAGAGGTTGTCTCCATTTCCTAGGACCCCCATCCTCGGGAGCCTGTTGAGGGAGTGCTCTGGGCTATGAGCGTGCTCAAGTTAGCAGCCGAGTTGGCGGACTCTAGAGTGGAGGGGAAAATGAGGTTTGGACAGCGGCATCGAGTCGTTTGTAGAGCTCTCTTGTTTGGGGTACTACACCTAGGTCGTTGAGGCGGTTTCTTCCCGACGCGGCCCAGACAGTCCTTTGTCTCACTGCCTCTCTCTACATTAGTTCCAGAGCCACGTGGTGGTGCTAGGCGTTGGGCCACAGATTGGCCAAGCTGCGGTGGTGCGTGTGTTCTTGTGGTGTTCTGTGGTGGCTCTGTCTCGCTCTTCCGAGGAGGTTAGAGGAAGGAGCCAGACTGGTGAGTAGAGAGGGTGTGGACGGTGTGTCCTCCTCTTAGCTGCCAGTGGCGGTGGCTTGGTTGTTGTTGTTGTGACTACGTTTCCTCATGGTGTTTCCTAGCACAACTCGTTGCCCTATCCTGCATGGTGGTTGTAGCCTGGCCGTATCTAGATTATGTGGGCGTTGTAGGTTTGGCCTTGATGGCCCGTGCTTCTGGTGGTTTCCGCTTCGGTGTCCTCTCGGTTATATAGTCCTATTCCATAGTGCCAGTTCGTGGTGGCACCGATGTGTGTGGTTTTCCGACATCGTAGTGTGTCTGGGGTCCGGGGTGGTTCTGCTTGTGGGCCCTCAACCTTGCAGAGGTCTGAGGTGGCCATGCTTGTGGTGAGACGTCCTTCTCACGTGGTTGCTCTGTGGTCTCCGTGAGAGCCCTGTCTCAGCGGGCGTACCGAGAGTTGTTCTGTGTTTGTGCCTGACTCCATTGGTTTCTACAAGAGTCCTGTGTGGCCCAACCTCCGTTGTTGGTCGTGGCGTTATTCTATGTTCCGCTACTTAGTAGTACCATAATGTAGGTGTTCCTTACTTTACAACTTTCTAGTGTAGTTTCCTATTTTCGGAGTTACTGTTGCTCTGGCCGGTGAGGGACTGGTAATCCCTACTGGGCCTTGTTCGCAAGACTCACTCCCCTTACTCCCTTTAGCTAGGGGCTCATCATCATGGGAGCTTGATGTCAGACAAGTTACGGAGGCGGTTGTGGCACCGTGTGCTGTCTCTAGCAGTGAGAGCGAGTGTTGTGAGCTCTTGTACCTGAGTGAGTTGAGAGTTGTGCTTTGCAAGTTCTCGGGGTATGCCCCATAAGGACTGCACCTTTCTTCTTGTACTTGCGCTTTTACTTGTAACACGTTGTGTAGCTGTATATCTTGTTATACTTATTTAAATTCAGTACATAGCTCACTAGACTATTTCTTCTAACCTGTTTGGGTCTTTAGATCCATGGGTGGAGGTGCGAACTTTGGGGTCCCTGGCGGAGGTCTGAGAGATCGGGTCATTACAAAAACCCTCTGCTTGAGCCATATATATTTCTTCATCGAGTTCTCCATTGAGAAATGTAGTCTTTACATCCATTTGGAACAATTCTAAGTCAAGATGTGTGACAATGGCCAGAATAAGGCGAACATATAATAATCTTACCACAAGTGAAAATGTATCATCCTAATCTATACCATCTTTTTGGGTATAACCTTTCACCACAAGTCTTGCTTTATACTTGGGAATTGTCCCATTAGCCTTGCGTTTAAGCTTGAAAACCCATTTGTTTCCAATCGTCTTACGCTCATTTGCCTTCACCAAAAGATGGTAGGATATTCAGTCGTTCATCTATTTCATAAAGATCAAGATTATTTTCATTGTCACCAAGATTAGGAAATTCTTGCTCTAAGAAAACAACATCTCGGACTTCTCGCTCTATTATTCCTCCATCTGGATGATGTCCAAACATGACATAACCTACCGAGCTCTCAGGATATCTGATAAACATAAGCTTTTGGGCTTGTGGTCCAAGTTTCTCAAACTTACTTGTCATGTCATGGACATATCCTGCAGATCCCCATAGGCGTAAATGACTTAAGTCTGATTTGTGTCCATACAACAATTCATATGGGGTTGGAGGAGCTGATTGAAAGGGCAATCAATTAAGAATGTAGGCTGCAGTTAACAAAGAATCTCCCCAAAAAGGGATTGGTAGATTTGCTTGTGCCATCATTGACCTAACCATATCCAACATTGTTCTATTCCTTCATTCAACAACACCATTTTGTTGCGGCATATATGGAATAGTGAGTTGCCGTCGTATACCTTTTTCCTCACATAATACACGGAACTGATCTAACAAGTATTCAGGTCCACAGTCTGTCCGAAGAGCTTTAACACTCTTCTCCTTTCGATTCTCAACTTTGGCTAAGAAATGCTTGAAACAATCCAGCACTTCATAGAGATGAGAAATCAAATATAAATACATATCCGTACCTCAAAAAATCATCAATAAATATGAGAAAATAGTATGCCAAACTCTAATGCTTAATGGTCTGTAGATGTCATAATAGATTAATTCCAATGGTTTGGAGGTTTTTGTAGCCTTCCCAAAAGGCTTGCGGCATGCTTAATGTAACGACCCAAGAATCCGATGCTCGGAACCCTCCAAGTACTTGACCCTTGGACTGCAACCCACAAATCCGAAGACCCAGAAGGGTGAGAAATATGTCTAGTGAGATATACAACAAGTTACAATAGCTAAGCAATGAAAGATATGCAACAACGGAATAGAAAAATATACACAATGCCCCTGATAATAATTCAAGTGCAAACGAAAAAAATTGACCATTTCTAATGCTGCTGACAACAAGCGGCACAACGGTGACCGTCTGAACACAAGCACTGACTCACACGAACTCAAACCTGGAAGGAACTAAGGGGAATGAGCTTTGCGAACAAAGCCTAGTAAGGAAACCAATCCCTCATAGGTTCTAAAAATGGAAACAAAAGGAACAACACAATTAACTTGGCAGAAAAACAACAAGGCTAAAAGAGTAAATTGACTGTGCATGCGGAAAAGTGGCGATACATTAACTGAACAGAACCACCAACTAAGCAAGTATAGTGACAAAGTAGCAACTGTGCAAGTATTGAAATAAATAAACAGAAAGTACATGAGTCCACAAGTACTTCCAACACGGCACAACAACCCACAGTCCCAACTCGGTAAAAAGCACTCAGTGGACGATACCAGGCTGTGCACTGAGACAGAAAACCCTCGTCTGGACAAGAACACTAGCCACAGACCAACCTCTACTAGTCAGTAGTCAGGTGTGCCCACTGGCGTCTTACCGCTCGACCATAAGTCCAGGTCTCCCCTCCCATCATAGTGAGACGCGTGGAGGAAATACAACCACAAGCCGTAGTGTAGCCGGACTACGGTCCCACACATGTTCTCCTAACATGGCTTCAGAACCGTGTAAGGCGAGGCAGTGAGAACGGACTAGCTGGCCCGCACCGCGGCACTCCAAACTCTGCGGGACCCAGACCAACTAAGAGAGCTCTACAAATGACTCGATGCTATTTTCCAACATCATTTCCCCCTTCATCTGGAGAAACGTTCGACGGACGCACTCGTGGTTCGGAGACCACCCTCAACGGGCCCACGAAGAAGGGGGCCTTGGGAAATGGTAACAACCCAAAAGCGCACCGTGCGTTGAGACAAGCCCTCAAGTGTCACAACACGGGGTGAAGACTAGTAAAGAGCCCTGCTATCAACACAAGCGTTGCAAGTACAGTATAGAAACCCGAGTACGGAACATACCCACCATAGTGGGCATAGAAAGACAATCAAATTGATAACATGCCCAGCTAAATTGCCGACTAGCCGACCCTCGATGCTCGACTGTGAAGGATCGAAAAGGATGTGGACAAGATCTAGAAGGGGGGGGGGGGTTGAATAGATCTAGGCCAACTAATGCGGAAGCTTAACCAATTTAAAACAATGCATGGAATCAGAGGCAATTTGAAAGAGCAATTTATAGATCTGATGAGAGATTGTGTGAATTAGATGATTGAAGTGTGGAAACAAGTTGATCAACAGTGAATTCGGAAAACCCTATGCATACATCTAGCGCAAAGTGAATTGAAGTCACACACAAACCACTGCACAGAGAATTTTTAGGTGGTTCGGAAATCACACCATGTGATTCCTACATCCACCCCTCACACAGTGAGGATCCACTAACAACTTGGATACACACACACTGGAGCCTGACAACTCCAACACAATGAGTTCTACAACTCACACAACTCCTAGAGCAAGACTACTCTAGACACTTGAGCATAATTGCTCAACCACAACTGAGTATGACGACTCAATACTGAGCACACAGGCTCACAAATCACTTGCTAGATCAAAAACACAAAGATCCAGATCCTCTAGCAATGATATGATCTAAAAAGGTTCATTCAAGAGGATTGATGCAATAGCTCATGCACAATCTCTAGAATGACCAAGAAGAAACAAGGAGAAATGAGGAATGGGGTGAAATGTCCTTGTTCTTCAAGAAGACTCCCTTGTAGAGGCTGAATTGTGAAGAGGCTTGATCTCCAGAAGTCCCTGGCCGATGCTCTGCAACTTGGTCTTTGGGATCTTCCTTGAATTCTTCACACTTGTCTGCTTCTACTTGATCTGCACCCTTGGAAGTTGATCATCCTGCTTCATCTTGGATCAATCTTCACTTCTTGTGCTTGAAGATGTGGGAATCGGGTTGGAGAAGCACAAGGGGAGCAAGAACAAAGAGGAGAGCTCTCTCAGCCGCCAAAAGGATTTCTGGAAAGCTCTTGGAGGGTCTCTTATGGTTGGATGGCCAATTAGGAGAGTATTTATAGCCCAAGTGTCCAAAAGTACCCTTGGGGGTCGTGGGCACATGATCCAAGGCCGATCCACCAAATCCCTAGAGTGCCACGTGTCCAGATGTAACTTTAAGTCAAAAATTTTTCAGAGTGTGTCGACCTGCCCATGGGGTGTGTTGACACACTGTCACAGACTGGCAAAACAGCTTCTCTGGGAAGGGTCTCTAGTGTCGACACCACTTCATCTCGTGTCGACACACTGTATAGAAAACTGCAAAACATGCCTTCTGGGAGAGGCATCTAGTGTCGACACCACTTGGTTTAGTGTCGACACACTATCCAGACCTGTTGACAGGGTTCTCTGGGAGCTGGGTCTAGTGTCGACACTACTTGATCTTGTGTCGACACTACTTGACCATTTCTTCATCTTTTGGCTTAGGGCTTGGAGCATTGTGTCGACACCAGTATGGGGTGTGTCGACACTACCCTTGCAAGAATTGTGTGTCCCTGAGAAATAAACACATAAATCATTAATCCAATATATTATCATGAATATAAATGATAAATGTGTTTGGAAACATGCTTTTTGAATATTGTTGTTTCATGTGTGATGTATTTTACATGTTCCAATTATTGTGCATTAAAATCACAACTTGTCATCATCAAAATATGTGGGGAAATGAATTGTATTCACACTCAACCCAACAATCTCCCCCTTTTTGATGATGGCAACATTAAATTCATATGAAGACTTGAAGTTTCGATAAATGTGATTTTAAGCTTTTTGTTTATACAACACTCAATTTGAGAAACACTGATTGACAATGAGCTATGTTTCAATTCTTTTTATTGAAAATTGTCAAAAACCATTGAACATATTTTAGTAACATTTGAAATTTTGCACACACAAGAAGCACAATGTTACTAATAAAGAACTCTTGTCACAAATGGCCAAGCAGCTTGACAATCATCCATTCATTCACATTCATTGACATTCATTCAAAAATTTCAATCACATTCAAGACAAAAGTATTTCTTTTCATTTCAGCCAAACAAGTGTCACTTTTCATTTACAAAGATGTGTTCATTACAATCTTTCAAAACAAGAAACATTCCAAAAGACTTTCTTTCTTTCTTGCTATCTTCTCCCCCTTTGACATCATCAAAAGAAAGTACATTAAGCAGGAGGAGGAGGAGGCATGGGAAGGAGAATGGATTCTATTGACTTAAGTCTTGACGCCATGGCATGAAGATTGGAGTTGAGCTACTTCTGCATGGTTGAAAGCCTTGTATGAACAATCTCTTCTGGCCTTTGACTATTGTCAGACATAGTGTACTCAATGGCAGACAAGTCAACTGAGGAAGGCTGAACACTAGAAGAGGAACTACCAGGTCCATGCTTGTTGATGTTCTTTAGCTCCTTCTTGAGGGCAGACATCTCACTATCAATGTGAGCAGATAGATTTTTCATGCTTTCTAAATCATCTACTAGATGAGCAAAAGACAGCCTTGTCTTGGAAATCTGATTAACTGCTTCTTAGATGTTGAACAAAGATGTCTGAGAATTTGCCAAAATTCCCTCAAGAATTGGCAGTGTAGGATGAAAAGCAAGGTTTAAACTTTAAAAGACCGAACCATGCATAAATATAATCACATACTTCTTCATTCCAACATTAATTTTCTAAGCCATTTTCCTTAATTAAAGCATATCGTATATATAATAAGAATTAGAAGGGGTTTTATTGCCACACAGTCCATTCTACACAAAGAAATTCCAAATATTAAAGTCATGCATACAAGCCCCTCGGAACAAGTAAAACTAATTAAGAAACCATCGTCCATAAGTGATGTAGCAATATTGGAGCAAAAAACAAAACTAGGAACGAAAAGAAACCACGAATAAATAACTAGAGTATTTTGAATACCATGCAATGGCACTATTTTGACCAACTAATAAAATGATAACAAGATGACAATATACTAAGAATAGAGCTAAACAACATTGTCAAATCCATTATAGAAATTCCAACACAAAAAGCCATTCAAGAACATAAGAAAAATCTAGCAATCCAACTTTTATTCTCATGGCGCCATTAGGGTCTCTTATTTTCTACCTATTAGAACCATCCTAAATTCCAACTTAATTAGGGATGCTCCTTCACATGTTGCTATCATTGGCGATATCAACAATTAGATAAGCTACAGTCAAATGGGTCTGCATGCATAAATCTCTCAAATGAAATTAATTCTACAGTGCAACGATAGTTCACAAGAGCAAGCAGCAGAGAAGGGGAAGACTGGCCCCTATAGGAACTGTCGACCTAGAGAGGGGAGAGGGTCCCTTACCAATGACGGTAGGATCCGCCGACATCCCCAACAGTGATGGCGACACTGACTGCTCCACCCGCGATAATGGTGATGAGCAGCAAGCGGCGGTAGTCATAGCAGGCCTAGTGGTGACGGTGGGAGGGCGGCACGACAGCGGCGGGGCAGCAACAACGACGACGACGGGGCTGCTGCAGTGGAAACGGCGGGGCTGGGGGCACCTCCCCACGGTAGCAGGAAGGGAGGCAGTAGAACAAGCTTTGCCTAGTAGCGGCTACGCGGCGAGGCAACAATAGCAGCGACGGCGTAGCAGTGGCAGGGGCACCTCCGTACAGCGGCAAGAAGGGCGGTGATAGTAGGAGCTCCGCATGGCGGTGACGGCACGAGGTCCGGTCTCGACTCTGCGGTGGACACTATTTCTCTTTGCGGCGATTGATGCTGGTTCTCTGAGATCCCAGCTTGGCGGTAGCAACAACTGCAGGCGGCTAGGGCTCGGAAGAAGAAGAAAGGAAGGAGGGGGGCAGAGGGCTTGTGTGCAAAAGGGGGAAAGGCAGGAAAAAGGGAGTGGGCCCAAGTCACGTGCAAGGGGAAGAAAAAGTGGGTTTCCAACTTCCCCTACCCCGTAGGACCTGCAGGCCTTATATCCTACCCACCTTCACAAAAATTTTGTCCTTAAAATTTGAAACAAGGTCCAACTAACTCGAGGAAGAAAAACCAACACAAAAAACCACAAGCTTCAAAGAGCCCAACAAACCATGCAGGTTTTTAGGGGTACGCAACCTAAAGCACCGTCTCTACAACAACGGGTAGAGATGGCCACACACCGAAGAGAAGGTAAGGGCCTCTGAGGCATAGAATGGGGCAAGAAACAAACAAACAACAGAACAACGCATGTGCAAGCGAACCAAGCAAGGGAAGCAGTGTTGCCTCACACCGAACAACTAGGGACACACCACCGACATTGTTCAGTCAGGCAACATGGGAACTAGTTTAAACATCGAGCAACTGCAGTAGGTCCACTCGACCTACAACACCAAAGAACACGAAAACATGAGGGGAATAGCCAGCATACCTAAAACAGCTCAAGGGAAAGACCTCCACCAAAAGGTTCCAACAAAGTAAACCATAAAGCCAAAATGCCACAGCAAGGCACCATCGCCTTAAGCCACCCACGAGAGGCAAAGGAAAAAGTCATGCAACAAGCCTCTTCCACAAGAGGCACAACCAACCACACACCCAGGTACTCGACAGAACACCCTCTGTAAGAGTGCATTGGGCACGAAAGGACAAGACAACAACTAACCCAAACTGTAGGGACTCACACAAGTCCCACCAGTAAAGTCAAAAAGCTTAGACGCGAGCAACAAGACAAGCTGGCCAACACAAGGGCCAAACACATGATCAAGGTCTTTTCACATTGTCTCGAAGCAGATAAGCAGACTACAACACAACAGTTTGATCAACACGACAGCTCAACACCACACAGAGAGAGAGAGAGAGAGAGAGAGAGAGAGAGAGAGAGAGAGAGAGAGAGAGAGAGAGAGAGAGAGAGAGAGAGAGAGAGAGAGAGAGAGAGAAATAACAACCTAGGGCACACATAGGAGAGTTCTGGGAAGAACGCCTACTAGAACAACATAGAGCTATTCTAAAATAACCCCACCAGAACACACAAACCCAACAACATAACTCAAACCCTCGAGGTAACACAGTAGTAGTAAAAAACTAGCGTGTAATAGTCTTGGGAAGAACCCTCACCAAGACAACTAATAATGGTTTCGAGAAACCTTGTCAGGACACAACAATAACCAAACAATGCACCCCACCAAAAACAAATACAGAAGAGATCTGAGAACACCTTGCTAGAACTCACAACTAGCCAGCGCAAGGCCAATGACCAACCATAGCCAATTGTCTCAGCACTTAACCAAAATAGGCACAAGATAATTTAGGGAAGAACCCTTGCCGGAACAAACAAAGGAACATTATGGAAAACCACAGAATGCAAAGCCAACCCAACAATGCACGTCAACCCTTGAGGCAACACAACAACAAGCGAAGCGTGCACAAGACAAATATTGGAGGGCCTCGCCTCTGCTAGAAACAAACATAGAAGAGCTCTGGGACCCCTCACCAGAACTCGCAAACAACACAAAGTCGACCAAATGACAACTCAAACAAGGGTCGCAACACACCACTAGTGGTGCAGCACAGGCACACAACACATGTTGCTTAACCTTAAGCAACATTGTTGGCTTAGCAGAACACGCAGCACCAGAGCTCACCGACGAGTGAGGCCCCACACATAACCAACCACACACACTAGCAAGGGGAAATAACTAAGAGGCAAAAACACCAGGCTCACCAACAAGCAAGACACCACATACAACCAACCACTATAGACATAAGTACGGGGGAAACAACCAAGAGGCCAAAGCACTAGAGTTCACCAACAAGAGAGACTCCACACATAAGCAACCACTGCACACACAAGTTGCAGGGAAACAACCAGGAGACGAGGACTCCTTCCATTGGTTCCATAGACAACCTTGTACTAGTGAAGGCCACATCGCACACATGCTCATTCTAAACCTTTGTGTCACACAACACCCAAAAGTATAAGCAAACGACGACTGAAGCACCACACTGGACTCAATAGCAAAAGCTCTCCTTAAGAGGAAGTGAATCTTGCCACGAAGTCCACGACCGACCACACCAACAACCGAACGACTACGCTCGTCACACGGACCACACTGCAACAGTTGCAACTCTCCTACAACAACCACTCGAATCCTGCTGAAAAATAGTCCACCTGCAAAACATGATCGATGCACAAGCCTAACACTAACACACAACGAACGGTGCTAGCAGCGTACTAGAACTATTTTTTGAGATAGTGATAGCCATTAACCTATTGTAAATCTCAGAAGACATTGCTTTGATACCAACTGTAACGGCCCAAGAATCCGATACGCAAAACCCTCCAAATATCTGACCCTTAGACTGCCACCCACAGATCCGAAGACCCGAAAGGGTTAAAAATATGTCTAGTGAGATATACAACAAGTTACAATAGCTAAGCAATGAAAGATATGCAATAGCAGAATAGAAAAATATACACAATGCCCCAGATAATAATTCAAGTGCAAAAGGAAAAATTGACTATTTCTAATGCTGCTGACAACAAGCGGCACAATGCTGACCGTCCGAACACAAGCACTAACTCCCGCAAACTCAAACCTGGAAGGAAGTAAAAGGAATGAGCTTCGAGAACAAAGCCCAGTAAGGAAACCAATCCCTCACTGGTTCGAACAGCAGAAACAAAAGGAATAACGTAGCTAACTAGGCAGGAGAACAACAAGGCTAAAAGAGTAAATTGATTGTGCAAGTGGAAATGTGGCGACACATTAATTGAACAGAACCACCAACTAACTAGGTATAGCAAAAAAGTAGCAACTGTGCAAGTATTGAAATAAATAAACGAAAAGTACATGAGTTCACAAGTACTGCCAACACGGCACAGCAACACATAGTCCCAACTCGGTAAAAAGCACTCGGTGGACGATACCAGGCTGCGCACTCAGACATAAAACCCTCTTCTATATAGGAACACTAGCCACAGACCAACCTCTACTAGTCAGTAGTCAGGTGCGCCCACTGGCATCTTATCGCTCGACCACAAGTCCAGGTCTCCCCAACCGTCGAAGTGAGGCGCGTGGATGAAATACAACCACAATCTATAGTCTGGACGGACTATGGTCCCACACATGTCCTCCCGACACAGCTCTGGAACCATGTAAGGTAAGGCAGTGAGAACGGACTAGCTGGCCCGCACCGCGACACTCCAAACTTCGTGGGACCTAAACCAACTAAAAGAGCTCTGCAAATGACTCGACGCCGCTGTCCAAAACCATTTTCCTCTTTGTTCGGAGAAATGCTCGATGGACGCACTCATGGCTCGGAGACCACCCTTAATGGGCCCACGAGGATGGAAGTCCTAGGGAACGATAACAACACAAAAGCGCACCGTGCGTTGGGACAAGCCCTCAAGTGTGGCAACACAGGGCGAAGACTAGTAAGGAGCCATGCTATTAACACAAGTGTCGCAAGTACAATACAGAAACTCAAGTAAGAAACGTACCCACCACAGTGGGCATAGAAAGGCGATCAAATTAATAACATGCCCAGCTAAACTGACGATCAGCCGACCCCCAGGCCGTCTACGCTATAGACACCGACAGTGTAGGACGAGGAGTAGGGTTTAAACTTTAAATGACCTAACCCTGCATAAATATAACCACATACTTCTCCATTCCAACATTAAGTTCCTGAGCCATTTTCCTTAATTCAAGTATATCGTATATATAATAAGAATTAGGAGGGGCTTTATTGCCACACAGTTCATTCTACACAAAGAAATTCCAAATATAAAAGTCATGCATACAAGCCCCTCGGAACAAGTAAAACTAATTAAGAAACCACCCTCCATAAGTGATGTAGCAACATTGGAGCAAAAAAAAAAAAAACTAGGAACAAAAAGAAACCATGGATTAATAACTAGAGTATTTTGAATACCATCCAATGGCACTATTTGACCAACTAATAAAATGAAAACAAGATGACAATATACTAAGAACAGAGCTAAACAACATTGTCAAATCCTTTATAGAAATTCCAACACAAAAAGCCATTCAGGAACATAAGAAAAATGTAGCAATCCAACTTTTATTCTCATGGCACCATTAGGGCCTCTTATTTTCTGCCTATTAGAATCATCCTAAATTCCAACTTAATTAGGGATGCTCCTTCACATGCTGCTATCATTGGCAATATCAACAATTAGATAAGCTATAGTCAAATGGGTCTGCATGCATAAATCTCTTAAATGAAATTAACTCTACAGTGCAACGATAGTTCACAAGAGCAAGCAACAGGGAAGGGGAAGATTGGCCCCTATAGGAACCGCCGACCTAGAGTGGAGAGAGGGTCCCTTACCAATGGTGGTAAGATCCACTGGCATCCCCAACGGCAATGGCGATGTGACTGCTCCACCGCGACAATGGCGATGAGCAGCAAGCGGCGACAGTCACAGCAGGCCTAGTTGTGACGGTGGGAGGGTGGCACGGCAGCGGCGGGGCCGCGGGGCTACTGCAGCGGCGGGGCCGCGGGGCTGCTGCAGCGGTAACGGAGGGGGTGAGGGCACCTCCCCACGATAGCAAGAAGGGTGGCAGCAGCACAAGCTCTGCCCAATAGCAGCCACGCAGCGAGGCAACAGTAACAACGACAGCGCATCAGTGGCAGAGGCACCTCCTTGCAACTGCAAGCATGGCGGTGATAGCAGGAGCTTCGCACGGCGGCGACGGCATGACCTCCGGTCTCGACTCCTGCAGTGGATGTTGTTTCTCTTTGCAGCAACTGATGTTGTTGCTCTGAGATCCCAGCTTGGCGCAACACCAACTACAGGTGGCTAGGGCTTGGAAGAAGAAGAATGGAAGGAGGGGGGGAGCCGGCTTGTGTGCGGAGGGGGAAAAAAGGCAAGAAAAAGGGAGGGGGGCCAAGTTTTGTGCAAGGGAGAGGGGAAGCAAAAGTGGGTTTCCACCCTCCCCTACCCTATGGGACCCACGGGCCTCACCCTTTACCTGCTAAGCATGGTTTACATGTGGGCAAGACGACCTTAGAGAACGATCCTAAAAGGCCTTCTCGAGCTAATCTAGCCATTCTATCTTGCCCTATATGGCCTAAATGAGCATGTCATGTTACAGAATCTAAATCTTTTTGAGCTAATGCGGGCATTACCATAGAAGAAGAATTTATGAAAGTTTTCGGCAAGATCTAACACATAAAAACCATCACACAACATAGCATGTCCATAAATTAAGGATGTCATTCAAGACAATATTGACAAAACTGCCATAAAAGGATAAACAAAAGCCCATTATAGAAAAAGTGGAAACTGACAAGAGATTATATTGGATTCTTGGCGTATAGAGTACATCACGTAAAAGCAACGTTTGTCCGCTTGTAAAATGGAGTTGGTATGAACCAACTTCTCGGACTTCTTCATTGGCACCATTACCCATGAAGACTCTTTGCATGCCTTCTGGAATCTAATGATAATATATGAAACCCACTCGATCCATCGTTACATGTTTTGTTGCTCCTGAATCCATGATCCACACAGGATTAGGATGAGTAGTCAAAACATGTGTACAAACACACATACATTGAGAGCTAGGCTTGTGAGTTACCTTTTTGGCTCCAGACATTCATGAGTGAAATGGCCTCGCTTTTTGCAGTTAAAACACTTCAGACGGCTTTTGTCTTTCTTGCCGCCACGCTTTCCACGTTGGCGCTTGAAAGTTTTATCCTTACTAGAATCTGGTGCAGTGTTTGATCCTTTGTCCTTCTTTTGTGACCCCTTTTTCTTGAAGCATCTGCTGCTCTGAGTAACATTGGTAACAGTGCGATGCACTATCTCGTGCTCGGCTTCCAACTCCACATGCTGAGAAATATCCATAATTTTTTTTATATTCTCATTATGAGTTGGAATTTGCTTCAAATGGGTCCAAGCATCTGGAAAGGATCTAATCACTGCCTGCACTTGCTATTCATTGGTGAGTTCATGACCTACTGCCTTCAGATCACGAATCATAGCTGAAGTCACCCTAAGGTGTTCAACCACCATATGGCGCGAGTCCATTCAGTAAGCCTCAAATTTGAAAACAAGAGCCCTTAATCGGGTTACTGAGGTCCCCCAAAAAATAAACTTTAATTGATCCCACATATCCTTGGTAGTGGCGCAGTTCTCAAACTCGCCAATAAGATCGTCGGCCATAGCGCTTAACAAAGTAAAGCGTGCACTACGATCTTTCTTGAACCAAGCTACATAAGCATCTTGGTTTGTGCTACTATTTCCCTCAACGAGCAGTGACATAGACACCGTAAGGTGATCAATCACATCTTGCTCATCTAGTAAATACTGCATTTTGCGGGGCCATATATCATAGTTTGAGCTATTCAAATTTTCACCCTTAGTGAGATCAACAATGACGTTCTTGGTAGTCATAATTTACCACTACATGTCAAACATGAATGTTTTGACATCACTTTGCACATTATCCCTATTTGCTTCTAGAAATTCAAACTAATTACATTGAACATTTCTTATATAGTAAATCGAAAGTAAAGCTAGGCAATTATAATCATCTCCCACTTATACAAGATAATTCAACACAATTAAAATGATTTTGAGCAAATTATCTCATATGAAAAACTAATTTGCATAACATCATAAAGAGAATATGTATAAAACATACTAGCCATAAACACACTTGTTTATTTATAAACATACAAGGGTTACATGTACAACTTCTGTTACAAGCGTGAACAGACTCACGTGCAAAAGTAGAAACAAAAGTGTGCTACAAAAGCTAGCACAGTACATGACCTGTCATCTCCAACTCTCTACAGCACCTGTATGTAACCCTTAGCCACTAGTAGCTCTGCTGCCGGGGTCCTAAACGTGACAATGAGAGGTGGAGTAGGAAGAGGCAAAATAGGCACAGTCATCTCCCATGATATTGGCCATGGTTCCCAAGCACCTTGTTCATGGTTAGCAGACAACCAGGGATTCGATGGGTCCTGAGAACTGATCTCAATTGGCACAGAAATGGGGTCGTGCACACTCGGGCTGTTTGTAGTGTCTTCTTCAAAAGAAGTAGCCTCTGCCCGAGTCCCAGGTTCGCGGTGCCGCTGGCCGTTGTTGTTGTACCTATAGGTACTAAATCCACTGCACTGGCCGCAGTGTCCAAAATCGACGCCTGACCACGGTGGGCCGCTAAAAAATTAGAACCAACCAATGGCTTTGATACCAGTGTTAATAAAATAAAGGACATATCTTACAGCGGAACTGTGATTAACAAGTCCTCGCAAAGGTAGGTAGACGACTACAAGAGTTGCCTACATAGTGCCACACCTTAAATATGAAACTAGATGATGACAAGTCTCCATAAGACAGCACCTAGAAAAGAACTTTTTAGGGAGACCTTGGGTCTTCACTCTCCCCTTGGATAGTACCTCCCCTCCACAAAAACCTCACACTCCCCCTTTGGCATACAAGGGGTATTTATAGAGGAAGAGAAGTGGGGAGAGGTGAGAGAGGGAGAGAAGACTTCGGTCCCTTAGCCACTGTGCTTGTTGTGTGCCCTCATCGGGCGCGGGCACGCCCTTATGGGCATCCCACCCAACAAACCCAAAGGCTAGCTTTACATCGATCAATCATCATTAGCATCCTTAACCCTAGGCACTTGCTGCTTAGGTTTGAGGTAGAAGAAGATTTTTTGAAGGTGTTAGTTTGGAAAATCTTATATATTAAGGGCTATCTCTTTCGTTTATTTAGGTGGACAGGAAGCTTTGATTACCAGGCATATCCCACATTAATGCTAATATGGGTGTGGGTTTTCAGATCTGCTTGTTAACTTGTATAATGAAGATTATCTCCGTTCCATTGCTAGCAATCTTGGTCTATTCTCAGAATACATGATGTACCCTTGCTTGGACTCAGACAGCATAGGCTCTTGTTTGTGTGGATGTTTTTTTTTTTTGGTTCTACCCCAGTGGCAACTCCACTGGGTGGACACACCCGCCCCGGGTTCGAGACCCGGGGCCCCTCCCACCCATCCCAAACCTTGCCAAAGAACACCTTGTAGTAAAACCTTTTTAAAACCTGTAGAATATCCCAAATGCACACAATGCAACCTCTTTGGCAGGATCAAACCCCTGCCAAACCTGTGTGCAGCGGGAGGCCTCACCACTGGGCCATCCCTAGTGCACTTGTTTGTGTGGATGTTGACATAGCGAAGCTGCTCTCGGAAAACGTCTTTGAATTGGTTATGGTGATCAAGGTTTTTGGTAGAAGATTAACTTCCATATATAGAGTGTCAATGGTGTGTACTTTTTGTAAACGTATTGGTCATACTGAGGATATCTGTGGGAAGGAGAACAAGGGCGAGGTTTTGGTGGGGTAAGGAAAGTGGTCTACTGGGATACAAACAGACAAGTTGAAGGAGGACTCTAATCTTATAACTCATGATTAGAGGATGGCACACATAAGACAACATTTTCGTCCTAAAATTGGAGGGGCTCAAGAGGTTGTTGGAATACTTATTGTTAAATTTAAAAGTTTATTCTTGATTTCATTTGATTTGGTGAACTTTATAAAGAGTTCTTGACTCTCCAATGTGTGTTTTATCCCATATTAGAAGTTGAGAAAAAATTCACTTCCTTTATATGTTTGTCTCTTTTCTTTAGAGATGTGATCTCTAGGGAGAGCTATGGAGGAGGGCCCATTTGGGCTTGTGGGATTTGGGTCTTATTTCACACACACGAGACTTGCCTTGCCTTGCCATAGCCGTGGTGTGCGCGTGTGTGGAGATCTAGCTGGCCGTCTACATGGCTTTCTTTATTTTGCTTTTTGACTGTTGATCGACTTTTTGACTTCGTCTTGGATTCCTTACCCGTTTTGGAAACCGAATGGTTGCCCACCCTTAATGGGGGTGTTACAGCAATGAGTATGGAATAGAGATAAAGGGAATCCCTCTCTCTCCTTTTTTGTTTTTTTGGATTATGTGTTTTTCCTTCTTGCGGCAGAGTTCTTCTTGTTCCTTCTCCACAGTGGTGTTTTGAGAGCTAGCAATCGATCTAAGAATTGTTCGTCCGACGGCGTGATTTGGAGTGCACCTTCACGCCGTAGTGGTGTTGGGTCGTCGTATCTTGGAAGGAGTTCGCCATCATCCTATCGCATTGTGGTAGGGGTGAAACGACTTCAAAGAAAGTGACATCGCGCTTCGGCCCTCGAGTTTGCCTACCTCCGATCTTACCCTCTGTCATATGTTTTAGCCATAGTGATCAGATTGAATCTGTCTGCTTCTACTATATACATCTCAGTTTTCAACATTTGAAGTCGTTTCGAATTCTATCTGTTCATATGGCACATGATGCTGTTTCTCGTCCGGAAAAGTTTTCTGACCAGTTCTTTAAGAGATGGTAACAGAAGATGAGATATTGGCTTACTTCGTTAACTCTTTTGCTGTTATTGAGAATGGTCCTTCAGTAGAGGAGAACGAACCTGCTAGATCTGTTGTGCTTAAACGGTTTAAGAAAAAAGACTATTTGTGCATCGGTAGTATTCTGTCATGCTTGTCTGATAAACTGTATGACATATATTGTTCTTCTGAAACTGCTAAAGAGTTATGGGAATCTTTCAATAAGAAGTATGGTTCAGAGAATGTAAGTCTAGATACTATTCATGTGGCGAATTACTTTGATTATAAGATGAAGGAAGATATGTCCATAGTGGATCAAGCCCATGAGATTCAATCCCTGGTGTTGGAGATTCAGCGTTGTCACATGAGCATTGATGAGAAATTTCAGGTCTGTGCACTTTTAACTAAGTTGCCACCTTCCTGGAATGACTTCTTGCTGACTCTTCAACACTTTCAAGGGCAAGCTGCCCCCAAAACCAATCAGATTCAAGCATGTGTGGAGACTCAAAAGGGTGCAAACACCCAGACAAGAGGAACCTGCGCCACAAGAAACAAGATCCAGAGAAACAATTGATGTGAAGGTTTCAGTTACCAGAGACCGCCACGTGGCTTCAAAGCCAAAGTTTGACAGGGAGGGGCATGTGCTTATGCCCTCTTTCATAACAAAAGAGCAGAACTGCGGCGATCTGCTTATGTGCCAGTCGTTCGGGGGAACCCGTCGACACCTACTATTTTGGTCACACGCCATCACCAAGAGAAGACACAAGGCCATATGATCACATCTTTGGCCTTGCAATACTCCGCAGCGAACAAGATCGCTGAGAGCCATGGAAGGCTCGTAAGCTGAAGCTGAGAGTAGCTCAGGAGAAAATGATGTGCCTTGTGAACACGTTCACACTCGGCCCTAAAAGATTAAGCCGAGAATATCTATTTTCAAGAGATTGACCTTTCCGCACGAAGCATCGCGGAGGATCGAAAGGGGCCGCAATGGAGCATGGCAAGTCTTTGCATGCCATATGGCTAGTATAGGGAGCCGTTATGGAGCTCTGCCAACTGATGAAGAGGAGTTGGCGGAATTGGCTGAAAGGCCTAGCGCCGTCACAAAAAGAAGAGCAGCTGCGGCAGCTCTGACAACTGTATATGGAGGGGCTAATGCCTCTACAACACATATGACGGCAGCTACTGCCAATGTGATCACTACTCAGAGCAGCGGGGGCAACAATGAAATTCTCCCCCCACCGCCGCCGGAAATGACACCTGGGGGCATAGCGTAGGAGATCCCTCTTGCTGCACCCCTAGATCCAGCCGTCTTGGAGCAGCTACAACAGTATCAAGCCGAAATTGAAGCACTTAAGCGGCAAATTAAAGGCAAAGAAACTGAGGGTCACACGGCCCGAGAAGTTGAAGGCTCAGGAAAAACCCCTCAAGGGACCTCAGGGTCAGTGGGGATCTCGGCCTAGCGCACCATCGCGCAGTCGGTAAATGAGCAGCCCCAACTGTTGGCCCTTTATGTACGGCAGCAAGGTAACCTAGAAGGGGGGGTGAATAGGTTTTTCTGAAATCTGAAATCAAAACGTGAACACTTAAAAGTTTGGTTAGTGTTAGTGTGATGAAGAGTGGCAGTGCGGAAGCAAAAGAACAATCACACAAAAGGACACAGGAGATTTATCCTGGTTCGGCCCTTCCCACATGGAAGTCCTACGTCCAGTCCCCAAGCAAACTCTTGGGATTTCACTAACCGAAGGTACAGTCCCCTTCAAGGACACCACAACACCCTGGATACCCCACCAGGACTTCTTCTCTTTCCCGGGCAAGAAGGCAGCCCACTTCTTTTCTAGGCTCAGAAGCAAACCTACTTCTTTTGCAGGTTCAGAAGTAAACCTCCTGGAACAAACCCCAGTGCGGTTCTGCTAGACTTAAACCCCCATCTAGGTCCTGTTGGTACAAACCCCAACAAGGTTCTGCTAGACACTAACCTCTAGCTAGGTTACACACTGTATACAGTCCTACAGTTGGACAAGGGTCTTTCTTAGAAAAGAAAGAACAAGACTGAGAGCTAATACAAGATGAACGCTATGGACTTAGCTCACAGTCACAGACTCTCCCTCAAGATTACAATGAGCATAGGGAGAATGGAAGAGAAGAAGGCTTGAAGGCGATGAAGACTTCTGCTTGAAAGCTTCTGTAGATTTTGGCTCGAGTTCTTCTCTCTTTCTCTGAGTGTTTGTGGCGTGAAGGTTTTTCTCACAGTTGTACACTCCTTGAAGGATTTTCAGGAAGGCTCCTTTTGTTCTTCAGCAATGCTCCATCTTTTATATGAGCAGCTTGAATGGATCCGTTGGAGTTCTAGCCGTTGCTCATCTCTTCTTCATTTGTCTTAATCAGACTCTGATGGTCTTCGAGGTCTGTACACATAGAAGAAAGTGTTAGCATAAAAGAGTGTTTATGATAAACGATGCATAGTACTGTGCTTCTGCTAACATACTGAAAATAGTAGGTCATATCTTTTTCTGACAAGATTATGCATGCAGCTTTTTCTGTCAGACAGTATTTGACTTTTCAATGAGCGCCAAAAAGACTTTCAAAATATTCAAGAGAAATCTATGTGAATATGACTTATACAATCGTTGTTCATTTACAAGTAAATCGTTGTAAGTTTATGAACAAATTGATGTGAAAGACAAGTCGATATGATCATTGAAGAAATAGTTGTGATCACTTAATATTCACTTAATAAATCGTTACGGTCTAAAGAAATCGATGTGATCACTTATGAAATCGTTATGAGACCCAAGTCGATGTGATCACTTATGAAATCGTTACGAGAACGAAATCGATATGAGGGCAAATCGTTGTGGCTATAAAAGGAATCGTTCTGAGATCGATTTCTTAACAAATCGTTATGGCCACTTAGCGAATCGTTCTGAGATCGATTTCTTAACAATTTGTTATGGCCACTTAGCGAATCGTTCTGAGATCGATTTCTTAACAATTTGTTATGGCCACTTAGCGAATCGTTCTGAGATCGATTTCTTAACAAATCATTATGGCCACTTAGCGAATTGTTGTAGCGCTTATTAATTTTGGCACTTAACTGAAATCGATGTATATTGATTAAACATCGATTTTATCATTTTAGTGCGCCATATTGCATCAATGTGAGACTCAGCATTTTTCTATGAGATTGATGCGACACAGATGAAACAAAATATTCAATTTAAGTTACATCATAAATTTTATTATCACTAAAATACAAGAACAAATAGAGAGTGGTTCAACACCAACAATTTCCTATGGCTAGTGTTCAGCAGCAACGTCCACAGACTCAATATCAACTCCTACAGCCACAGTTCTTTCAACAGCGGCAACAGCAATATCAGCCACAACAAGACCATCTCGTGCAGCAACAGCAGTCACTGCCCGCTCAGGTCTCTGAGGTGAAAGTCAAATGCCACCACTGTTGCCAACGGTGGCCATTATAAATACTCCAAGCAATCAGCCGGTCCACTTCTATCCTCAGCAAGTGGACCCTGCCACCATTAGCAAATTAATGGTACAGTAAATGATTGAAATGAAGCTTGCAGAGCAGGGTGATGGAGAACATGTCGCTTTCGACATGTATAGGGTGCCTTATCCTGCGCACCATGCTGTAAACAAATTGCCTCCAAGCATCACCAAGTCCCCAAAATTTGACAAATTCAACGGGCAAGGATCCCCAAAAGAGCATATAGCCTACTACATCAATGTGATGGGCGACCTGGCCGCTGATGAGTCCTACCTACTGAAGTTCTATGGCTCCTCCTTGATGAGCCTAGCATTTGAATGGTACTCTGGCCTGCCAGCAGTCTGTATTGGACTGGGCAGACATGCAAAAGAAATTTAGAGAAATGTTCTATATTGCAGAAAGGGAGGTTACAACTGTTGAACTCTATGCAACAAAACAAAGAGCCAATGAATCAGCCCTGGATTATATCCAACGGTGGAGGGACCTTAGTATGAGATGCAAGCGCCCTCCTCACCAAGAAGATGCGGTGCAAATTTGCAAACAGAACCTGAAGAGAGAATTATTGGAAATAATGATCGGGATGGAAATTCGGTCATTCGACAGGCTGCACAATGTGGTAGCAGAAATTGAAACTTTCATGGCAATATATTCCAACAATACATCCATGGAACAAAAGGACAAGCCAGCCAATAAAAAGCTCACTGGAAAGGAGGTGAACAATGTCAATCTAAAGACCTTTGAACAGCAGAGGGATGGGGGCAAAGCTATAGTTGGGTCTTCCGGCACCAATCCTAAAACTCCAAGGAGGAATAGGCTTCTCCAAGACAAAGTTAGGAAGCCATACTCTTTCCCCAAGGAGAAAACAAAAACATTGTTCGAATGGGCCACTCATTACAATAGAATTACATTTCCAACACCTAAAAGACCAGAGGAATCGGGAAAGAACGATGATCCTCTATTCTGCCCATACCATCAAGTCTTGGGACATATCATAGAGGATTGTTATGTATTCAAAGGCATCATGGAGTCTTTGATTAAGAAGGGGGAGCTGCAGATGGGTGAATATAAAGTGAATCCACCTCAACCACACGAAGCCCCTGTCCGGAAGCCAACCGCTAATATGGTATCACTATACCAACAACTCTCTGAAGAAATTTCTGAAGCTAGTACGCAGATGAGTTATGAACATTGCATTCTAGCCCCTGCTAGAAATTAAGAGGGTTGGAAGAAGGTGCCTCAGAAGGGAATGAGGGAGTCATCCAAGTGGCCTACTCCACAGATGCACACTCGAGGGATGATACCTCAGCCATCTCCGCCAACTGTCACTCCAGTATGGCATCTGGCGAAGCCCCGAGTGATCTCCATGAGAAATACTAGCAACAGAAGGCGGCAGACACCTCTACCATTGTACAGGGGGGGCAGCCCATCACTCGAACAATTGCAAGCATTAATAGATGAGTCAGATAGATATGAGTAATCTGAAAGACATCCTATCCAGCTATATGAATATTTACCATGGGAGGAGCTAGAAATGTTGAAGCTAGAAGAAGCAGCTAAACAAGAAATATCTCAACCTCAAGAAGAACTGCTTTGGGGGCAAGTGCCAACAGAGCATGAGAGGAAGAAGAGAAGATCCAAGAGGAAGAAAGAGAAAATGGTTGCCACTCTCTCCTGCAACACCATATCATCCTTGCCAGATATGACCAAGCATGGTGAAGGGGAAGAGATCAACTATAATTCCAATGGGGTGAATCAGACCGGATCGTCGAACCCTGAGTCTATAACAAGATCTAGAAGAAGGTGAGAGAAACTACCTCTGAAGAATCACACCATTATTCTCAGAGGAGAAGCATCTTATAAGATCTCAGAGCCAGAGATCCAAGGTATGCAAGCTCCACCTCCACGGAAGGTGTGCAAGAATCAAGAAACTGGGGGCAAAATACCATCTTTTGTTGAGTTCCTGGCATTAAGGGAGCAGTCTGAGTCATCCCATGCACCTCAAATGTCACGATAAAGGATTGACCTTGACCCAAGCAATCCCATCAGTGAGGTTCCAAACGAGACCCGCTCAAATAACAAGACTGAATGCGGCTCTAAGTCGTTGGCTAATATTCCCCGCATACCTGCAGATAATCCTGCCATGGTAGCTTTGTCACAAAAATATCAACTAGAGATTGAAATGCTGAGAAAGCAGATTCAAGAAAAAGAGGCATATATCTTAGCATCAAAAGAAATGGAAGGCTTAGTCGAAGCATTGCAATGCGACATCAATCCATCCCAAACTCTGCCAACAGTGCCGCAGTCGATGCCAGCCCACACTGGGGGCATCTTGCTCACACATCCATACCAAATGACTCCGGAACAGCCAGAGGTTTATTCAACAATAGGCCAGGAGTTTACCATAAAGTCACAAGTAGAGAGGGTGTCCATGCAACCGGCCCATATTCGCCCAAGCTTGGCAGATCCAGCACTGGTGAATAGCTTGATGAAGCTGACGGGGATGAGTGGTAGCATTACTGCTACACCCCATGATAGTGCAGCTCCATGCCCTCCGGTTCATGATATGCACTATAATGAGGCAATGAGAAATGTGACCCGTGGGCCAACAGTTTACAGGTCCTTATCAAGTAGGTGCACATATTCAAATCACCCTGTCAAGTCCATGGCAGACAGACTAAGCAGACAGGGAGTACTTGAAGCGGGCCCCTATATGTCTGAGGAAGTAATCTTGGCAACCAAATTACATGCCATTTCCCAGAGAGGTGGGGAACTAGCCCGCGACTATATCCGGCAGTGGATGAACTTCTGCAGGAAATGTAAGCAACCACTATGTGAAGAAGATGCTGTCAATATATGCAAGAACAACTTACAAAAGGAGATTCTAAATAGAATGGGCGGCATCGATATCAGAACCTTCGATCGGCTGAACAATGTTGCCACTGATATTGAGGCATTCCTTACCAAGTACTATTCTGCTGATACTGCTGGCCAAAGGAAGAGGCATGTCCAGATTCTAGAAGCTGCTGAAGGGGAAGCCAGTTCCTCACTTGACAAATTGTCGAGGCGAAGGAAAATAATTCCATTAAAAGAGAAGATGCAAAAGCCTTACTCCTTCCCAAGAGATAAGACATGGGTTCTTTTTGAATGGGCGCAACGACACAACAAACTTGTCCCACCCGAGCCTAGAAGGACAGATGACTTCAAGAAAAAAGACGATCCCCGGTTCTGCTTATATCATCAGCTGCCGGGGCATGTTACAGAGGACTACTATGTCCTCAAAGATCAAATTGAGTCCTTGATAAGAAAAGGAGAACTGCAAGTGGGCGAGTATAGGGTGTACCTTTTTTTTTTTTTGAAAAAAGGACACAGGGACAAATAGCTAGCTAAGTGCGCTATCCCCCAGAAGGGGACAACGTTCCCACTCCCCTAGCCATGTCCTGCGCCTAGTTTTATATATCTGAGAAAGAACATACATATACCAACGGGGCATCCCCCTGAGAACCAAATATCAAAATAATCTAACAGAAGGAAGTCCAGATTTATCAAGAACAACTGGACCTTTACAGCTGGTAGGGAAAGAGGAAGAAGAGAAGATCAATCTCTCCTGAGCATTACAGGCATGGGATGCCAAGGCGTCAGCTACTCTATTAGTTTCCCTATAACAATGGACCACGGACAGCTTCATCTGCTGCAATAAGGAGCGAACCAGGTTCCACCACCAAGAACATTTCCATGAAGGACATTTAACATGAATAAAGGACTGAGCTAGAACAAGAGAATCAGAGTAAACAACAGAAACATGAAGGCCATGAAAAGCAGCCAATCTCAGGCCATCAACAAGAGCGCGAACTTCAGCCAGCAAACTATCACCATATCCATAATAAAAAGCGAAACTCAAGAGGACATCCCCAGCAGAATTTCGAAAACAGCCCCCCCCCCCCCCGCCACAGGGTCCCGGGTTCCCCTTGCAAGCACCGTCCACATTGAGGCAAACACCATGAGAAGGGGGGATCCACCTGACAACCTTCGGAGCTTTTAATTTGACAGTAGGTTTAAAACCAAAGGAGCGCAGAATCACTATAGAATCAGCAGCACTTTCATGTTTGAAGTTGACACCTTGAATAGCCACATTCACAACATATCTAACATCCGCCACAATCTTCTCCACTGACTTATGAGAAGAGTCAAATCTCCTAGCACACCTATACTTCCAGATCTCCCATAAAACAAGTAACACAACATAATTTGAGACGAACCCTGCCGCACTTTGGAGATTGACTGTAGAGATGATATTCCATAAGGTAGATGTAATATGAGGTCCGAGGACCTGACGATGGAGGAGCAGCCGAGCCCAGTCCCAAAGTGCAACTGCAAGGTCCCCCTTAAGAAATAGATGGTCCAGATCTTCAGTAGAAGGCGAGGAGCAGTAAGAACAAGAAGAGACAAGGCAAACACCACAATCTGAAATCCTATCGTCAGTGGGAACCGCACGATGTAAAATTCTCCAAGCAAACAAGGAGGCTCTAGGATTGAAGTGATTATTCCAATGTTTAAGCAAAGGAGACCTGTGAATTCCGCGCGGCCTAATAGCCTGGAAGGCCGATTTGGTAGTGAAGGTCCCATCAGCATTACCCAACCAAACACACTTGTCAGGGGCATCAAGAATATCTACCTTATCCATTAATCTTTGAATCACCGAATGGTTCCTCAGAGGATGATCATTGCTGGCCGCTACCTCATAAACAGAAGTAAAAGAGTAATTTGCAGGAACTGGAATGAGGGAAAGAAGTGGACGGTTGCCAGCCCACGTATGCCTAAGAATATCAATACTCTTACCATTGCCCAAGATCCACCTACTGTTCTACAGAATTAGGGAATGAGCAGCATTAAAGACAGCCTTGGGGATCCCTGTAGGAAACACCTTAACCACTTCATTGGAATTAGAATTCAGAAATCTACTTCTAGCATAAGAGGACCAAAGAGTTTGCCCTTGCATTGCATTCCAAATTAGCTTAGCCATGAGAGAGATCTGAACATGCCACATACTCCTTATACCCAGACCTCCTTCTTGCTTTGGTTTACATATCCGATCCCAAGCAATCTAGTGGCGTCTTCTAATATCATCACCACCATTCCAAAGAAAGGATGCACACGAACGATCAATTTGCTGGATGATGGACTTAGGCAAACAAGAGGCCGAAGCAACATATAAAGGAATGGAGCATAACACAGAATTAATGAGAACAACCCGACCTGCCTGAGACAAAAGTTTGGACTTCCAGGAATCCAGAGCTGAGTTCACCTTATCAATAATGTGCTTATAATGAGAGACTAAAGAGCGGCCATTAGAAATCGGGACCCCCAGATACTTAGGGACCCCCTCCTCCTTACGGAAGCCAGTTAAAGACTTAATACGAGAACCTGTAGCAACAGAAGCCTTTGATGAGATGATAAAACTACTCTTGGAAGCATTCACCTTTTGGCCCGAAGAACCCTCATACGCCTTCAAGAAAGCAAGGAATTTCTTGATGTTTGCGGCTTGACCATTCATAAACACGAGGGATCACCTTATCAATAATGTGCTTATAATGAGAGACTAAAGAGCGGCCATTAGAAATCGGGACCCCCAGATACTTAAGGACCCCCTCCTCCTTACGGAAGCCAGTTAAAGACTTAATACGAGAACCTGTAGCAACAGAAGCCTTTGATGAGATGATAAAACTACTCTTGGAAGCATTCACCTTTTGGCCCGAAGAACCCTCATACGCCTTCAAGAAAGCAAGGAATTTCTTGATGTTTGCGGCTTGACCATTCATAAACACGAGGGTATCGTCTGCATAAAGAAGATGAGAAATGTGGATACAACCACGAGGACCTCTGAAAGGAGATATATTCCCAGATGATTGAAGGGCGCGTAGCCCCCGGCTTAGAGCCTCCTCCATGATAATGAACAAGGCCGGGGCCAAAGGGTCACCTTGACGAATGCCCCTAGAAGACTTAAAGAAACCCACCTACTGGCCATTAAACAGCACCGAAAACCAGCAATTGCTGACCATCATACCCACCAGAGAAACAAACCGGGAAGAAAATCCAAAGCTCCGAAGAACAGCAAACAAGAAATTCCACTCCACCCTGTCATAAGCCTTCATCATGTCTAGCTTTAAGATAACATTTCCCCCACGAACCTTCCTACCAATATCTTTCATCATATGTCTTGATATAGAAACATTCTCAATAATGGAACGGCCCCGAACAAATGGTCCTTGCTCTTCAGAAATAATAATAGGCAGAATAGGGGATAGGCGATCAGATAAGATTCTGGATATGATTTTGTAACAAAAGTTGCACAGGCTGATCGGCCGAAAATCACCAAAAGTAGCCGGGTCCTTCACTTTTGGAACCAATGCAATAATAGATGAGGTCGCCCCAGAAGGCAAAGGAAAACCCTTAAAGAAATCTTGAACAGCAATAATCACATCGTCACCAACAATATCCCAGCAAGTAGAATAGAAAGACCCAGTAAAACCATCTGGACCAGGAGCGCCCTTACCATTCATAGACATGACCGCAGCCCTCACCTCATCCCCACTCGGGATATCACAGAGAAGCATATTTTGGTGCTCAGAGAGAAGGTTAGGTATCACCTGAAGGAGATTTTCATTCACGACAGAATTCTCCGTTCTGAGCAAGACTTCGAAAAAAGAGACAGCCGCTTCTTTCAGCACATCTTGGTTGTCACACCATTCATTCGAGCCCTCAATCTTCAGCCTGTGAATATAATTTTTTCTGCGATTATTTTTGACAACAGCCTGGTAAAAAGAAGTATTCCTATCACCATTTTCCATCCATGCCATTCTGGCTTTTTGGCACCACATCTTCTCATCATTTACCAGAGCCTGGCGA
The DNA here is from genome assembly GCA_014218235.1 of Colocasia esculenta. Lineage (NCBI taxonomy): Eukaryota > Viridiplantae > Streptophyta > Magnoliopsida > Alismatales > Araceae > Colocasia > Colocasia esculenta. Next base: position 57,258,155 of record CM024760.1, read on the forward strand.
AGCCTAGCATGAGCAGCAGACATATCCATTCTGTTAACCTCTGTGGGATGAAGATCAAACTTCTGTTCAGCTATATAGACATCCGATTCAGAAGCCAATAGCACTTCCTGGGTATATCCGAAGACCTCTTTATTCCAAGCACGCAGAGCAAGCTTGACCGCCCGCAGCCTACAAAGAAGAGTATCAAAGGAATATATATTTGCATCCACACTCTTCCAGGCATTAGAGACAACGGACTTGAAACCCCCATGAGATGCCCAGACCTCCTGAAAGATGAAGCGACTTGAGAACTTGGGAACCTCCTTCTGCTCAACCAACAAAGGGGCATGATCAGAAACCCCCCTAGGGAGATGTCGAACCATTGTTTCCAGCGAAAGATCCTGCCAAGCAGTATTAAACATAGCTCTATCTAATCGGGCTTTCACCGACGCACTACCAGTACGTTTATTTGTCCAAGTGAAAGGAGACCCGTTGTAGCCAGCATCAAACAGACCAACGTCATAATAAAGTCATTAAAGTCAGACATAGAGGATTTTCTAACTAGATTGCCACCAATTTTCTCAGAGTGTTTTGAGATATAGTTAAAGTCACCAGTGATCAACCAAGGAACATCAACATTATTCTGAGCAAAGATATTTAAGCTATCAAATAAATTCCTTCTCTCCACATAATTACAATCCGCATACACAAAGGTAACATGAAATTTACCTCTGCCACCGTTACACGCAAGAGTAATGAACTGATTAGAAAAAGAAATAACCTGGACAGCATCCTGCGCCTTCTAGAAAACCCAGATATTTGAGTCCTCTTCCTTGTTACCCGCAAAACCGGTCATATGCAGAGAAGTAGCCAGCGATCTAGCTTTGCTGAATGCAGTTTTAGGTTCAGAAATACCCACAAACATCGGATTATGTTTCTTGACTTTCTTTTTTAAACTGTTACGTGAAGCAGCATTAGCAACCCCCCGTATATTCCAGCTTAAGATAGAGCTATTCATGAAGAACGGTATTCGTCCCTAGCACCGACGACTTTCGCCTTAGATCTCGTCGTGACACGACGATCAATATTTATAGAAACCTCCCTGTCAATCTCCAAATCTGGCATATGGATATCTTCTTTCGCAACCTTTAACAGGAACTCCCTCTCCTCAGTAGAAAGTTTTTCCTTCGGACTACGGGAGGAAGACGCCGACGCACAGCCCGGATCCACTCTAACCCTTGAGACCATACTAGGAACCGGTTGTCTAGGAGAAGCCTCCTGAACCACAGAATGTCCACCAAGCTCATTAACACGTATCACCTTTGAAGAAGAATTTTGTATTCTAATAGTATCCACCAAATCCTGAGATAATTCTTGCTGCACCCGGACAATATTTAGCGCCGCCACCTGAGTGTTATCTTGAGAGTCAGGATCCACTACATCCTGGGGAAATAGTTGCTGCACCTGGACATTATTAATCATGTCCACCTGAGTGTTTTCTTGGGCGTTATCTTGGAGATAAACGAACTGGTTAACATCCTGCTGGATAGAGACGACTTTGTCTTTCTTCTGCCATACTTTGTTGGAGCCTAACTTGGTAGGTAACTTCCACTCCCCATCAACTTGCCCAGCCGTAAGATTCTGGTTCTGCAACCCTGAAGTTTTATCTTCCGGCGATCTCCTCTTATTGCAATCCCCAACAAGATGACCAAGCTTGTGACAGAAAGAACAAACCGAGGGAATTCTATGAAAATTAACCTTTTGCCAAAACCCGTCATTATCACATCCAATCCAGATACGCTCCGGTCTGGATTTTTTAATATCAAGTTCCACCGAAACCAAAGCTTCTTGCGTCTGAGTCATAGCCTTTGTAACATCATGTATTTGGAGTACCGTACCAAAGTTACCTGCGATCGACTTGAGAAAACCTTCATGATAATAATTAACAGGCAACATGGGGAACCCGATCCAGACTGGGATGAAGGTGGGATCATAAGAATAATCGAACGCCGGATCCCAACGGAAAAAACGATATAGATAACCTTTGATGTACAGGCTTCTACGGAGAAGAACTTTGAGAAAGTCTTGCTCATCATCAAAGCGGAGAAGAAGATGCCTTGGGTTCAGGGGGCTAATAATAAAGTCTTTAGACAACATTAGACGCTGGGATAAACATGATTTAATTTCTGGAATCGAAGATCTGCCATAGGAGCATTTAGCAATAATATCATTCTTGAAAGGGACCACAGACCTATCGATTTCCTCTTTGGAGAAGTAGATAGCAGGTTCACCGAGATCAGTAAAAGAAGGAGACTTGACATCAATACACACGGTCGGTGATGGTTTAGAGGCATATAGAATCTGCGCATAAGACCTTCTAGGAGCCTCCTCACCGCTACCCATAGCAGCCGCGGACGTGCATGGCGGAGGCGACGACGAGCGCAAGTCCCTCCCACGACCTGAAGATGCGCCTTGCATGGCGCCTAAGGGCGCCAGCAATGGCGGCGCACGCCAAACCTAGCAGAGCGGGCAAAACCTAGCAGGGTGTACCCGACTCGATCTCATGGGGCTTCAATACAATAGAAAAGGAAAACATATGACAACTTGCACCGGCCAATGTGGGTGCAGATGCATGCTATAATATACGAGCTAGAAAAGCATAAGAAATTTAAGAGGTTCAATGCACAGATGAAGCTCGTGCACCCTGGGGGAACTTCAAGGTCTTCGGCCCATCACAAGCAGACAAACAAACAAAGACCAGCTCACCGAAAATGAGTTACTCCAGGGACATGTGTTGATCACATATGTAACGTCCATGTATGTAAATGTTCATTCCAAAAGAGAGAAAAGAAAGAATGACAAAAAAATAGTTACAAAAAAAAAATGAATAAAGGAAGAATCTTGCTGGGGTAGTCACACCGACCACCCAGCATGAGACCCGATCTTTGAAGTGGTCTCGACTGGCTCTTTTAGGGCCACCTGAGGTATTATCGTCGATGACGAGCAGCAAACAATAAAGAGGCCAGCCATACCGCTAGTCGGACTATGGTTCTGAGACTAATAATACCTCAACAAAATTACATATTTTTCTAGAGGGCGATGATACGAGCCCGCATGATCATATCGCACCGGGCTTTCACCGCTTATGTCTATATTCACACATGGTTTTTCTTGCCAGACTTTAAGTGCATACTCTTTCTTCGAATCCCTAATAAAGTCGTCGAAGGATTTATCCTTATTCAGGTGTCGTCTACATTTTAAAATAAAAATCGGCAAATTGTCAATCATGTTTTCAAAACCCATGATTTAAATCGGTAAACTTGCCACTCATGATTTCAAAATATTCATATTTCAAAAAATGTGGCGGCTCCGCCAATCATAGTTTCAAAACTCATATTTCAAAATTGGCAAATTTGTCATTCATGATTTAAAAAAAAACTCATATTTCAAAAGTGGTGACTCGCCAACCATATTTTCAAAACTCATGATTTAAATCGGCAAACTTGCCACTCATGATTTCAAAATATTCATATTAAAAAAAAAGTGGCGGCTCTGCCAATCATATTTTCAAAACTCATATTTCAAAATTGGCAAACTTGACATTCATGATTCTAAAAGAACTCATATTTCAAAAATAGCATCTTGCCAATCATGTTTTTTTTTAAAAAATCTCATATTTTAAAACCAGCAAGCCTGTCACTCATAATTTCAAAAGAACTCATATTTCAAAAGTGGTGACTCACCAATCATATTTTCAAAAGTCATATTTTCAAATCGGCAAGCTTGCCGCTCATGATTTAAAAAAAATCATATTTAAAAAATGGCGTCATGCCAATCATGTTTCAAAAGTCATATTTCAAAAGTTGCAATTTGCCAATCATATTTCAAAAGTCATATTTCAAAACTGACAAATTGCCAATCATGTTTCAAAAGTCACATTTCAAAAGTGGCAATTTGCTAATCATGTTTAAAAAGTCATATTTCAAAATTGACAATTTGCCAATTATATTTTAAAATTCATATTTGTCAGCCACATGTTGAAACCCATGTTTCAAAACTCCAACTTATATTTTCAAATTAGGCCTTGTGCCCATAAATTTCAAAATCAGGCTTCTACGCCTTCACATTTTCAAACTGGGCCTCTGTGTCCACAAATTTCAAAATCAGGCTTCCACGCCTTCACGTTTTCAAAACTGGGCCTCTGTGTCCACAAATTTTAAAATCAGGCTTCCACGCCTTCATGTTTTGAAACTGGGTCTCTGTGTCCACAAATTTCAAATCGGACTCCTTCGCCCCATGTTTTCAAATCGGGCCTTTGTGCCCACATGTTTCAAATTGGACCTTCATGTCCTCACAATTTTAAAATCACGCTTCCACACCTTCATATTTTCAAATTGGGCCTTTGTGCCCACAAATTTCAAAACCAGGCTTTCACGCCTTCATGTTTTCAAACTGGGCCTCTATGTCCACATATTTCAAAATCGGGCTTCCATACCCTCACAATTTCAAATCGGACTTTCACGTCCTCACAATTTCAAATCAGGCTTCTTCGCCCCCGCATTTTCAAACTGGGCCTTTGTGTCCACATCTTTCAAAATCGGGCTTCTACGCCCTCATGATTTCAAATCAGACTTTCACGTCCTCACAATTTCAAAACCAGGCTTTCACGCCTTCATGTTTTCAAACTGGGCCTCTATGTCCACACATTTCAAAATCGGGCTTCTACGCCCTCACAATTTCAAATCGGGCTTCCACGCCCTCACAATTTCAAAATCGGGCTTCCACGCCCTCATCGGGCCTCTATGCCCAATGTTTTCAAAACTTACTAGAAATGACATTTAAAGCAAAAGAATTTCAAAATCGAATTAATCTCAAAGGAGCAGCAACTACGGAATAAGTGCCGTAGTTCATTCTTAGTTTGAGGAACATTTCCCACATCTGGGGTCTCCAGGGATACAAGACAAACAAATCTCAAAGGAGCAGCAACTACAGAATAAGTGCCGTAGTTATTCTCAGTTTGTGGAACATTTCCCACATCTGGGGTCTCCAGGGATACAAATCAAATTAATCTCAAATGAGCAGCAACTACGGAATAAGTGCCGTAGTTCATTCTCAGTTTGTGGAACATTTCCCACATCTGGGGTCTCCAGGAATACAAGATAAACAAATCTCAAAGGAGCAGCAACTACGGAATAAGTGCCGTAGTCCATTCTCAGTTTGTGGAACATTTCCCACATCTGGGGTCTCCAGGGATACAAATTAAATTAATCTCAAAGGAGCAGCAACTGCGGAACAAGTGCCGTAGTCCATTCTCAGTTTTTGGAAATGTTTCCCACATCTGAGGTCTCCAGAGATACAAATTAAATTAATCTCAAAGGAGCAGCAACTGCGGGACAAGTATCGCAATCCATTCTCAGTTTGTGGAATATCTCTCACATCTAGGGTCTCCAGGGATACAAGACAAATTGATCTCAAAGGAGCAGCAACTGCGGAACAAATATCGTAGTCCATTCTCAGTCTGTGGAATGTTTCCCACACCTGGGGTCTCCAAAGATATAAATCAAAATTGACCTCCTATAAACAGTCACTGCGGGATAAGTACCGTAATCCAGCCTCCTTTTGTGGAACGTTTACCACATTTGAGGTATCTAAAGACATAAAAAAATAGATGAAATGAATAGAAAATAATAAAATAAAGTTAAAAAATGATCAATGGAAAAATGAAATGATTAAAATAGGATGAAATGAAATTTCTTTCAAAAAAAAAAGAAAAGAGAAAATTTATCATGAAAATGAACATGACAAAAGAAATGCACAAAACAAAAAAAAAAAACATTCGATTTAAGAAGTCGGGTCTCTCTGCCCACATGTTGGGATCCCATACTCGAACTCTTAATCAATCTACCAGGAGTTGCAACTGCGGGATAAGTACCGTAGTCCAGCCTCAGATCATAAAATGTCGTCACATCTGGGGTCTCCAAAGATATAAAAAAAATTTAATCTTCAAGGAGCTGCAACTATGGGATAAATACCGTAGTCCAGCCTCAGTTCGTGGGATCAATACTGCGTCTGAGGTCTCCAAGGATATAAGAATCCATCTTCAAGGAGCTGCAACTACGGGATAAATACCGTAGTGTAGCCTTAGTTTGTGGGATTAGTACTACGTCTGAGGTTTCCGAGGATATAAGAATCCATCTCAAAGGAGCAGCAACTGCGGAATAAGTGCCGTAGTCCATTCTCGGTTTGTGGAATATCTTCCACAACTGGGATCTCCAGGGATACAGGACAAACCAATCTCAAAGGAGCAGCAACTACGGGATAAGTGCCATAGTCCATTCTCAGTTTGTGAAACATTTCCCACATCTGGGGTCTCCAGGGATACAAGACAATCCATTCTCAAAGGAGCAGCAACTGCGGAATATGTGCCGTAGTCCATTCTCAATTGTGGAATATCTCCCACATCTGGGGCCTCCAAGGGTATAAACATCTATCTCCGAGGAGCTGCAACTACAAGATAAGCATTGTAGTTCGATCTCAACCCGTGGTACAATTGCCACGTGAGATCTCCGAGGATTTAAGAGTTAAAATCGTGGTTGCCATGTCTGATGTTTATATAACCAGATTATTTTGTAGGAACCGTATATTATCACGTCCCTTTTGCAGCGGTTTGGAGGATTTAACACTGAACTTTGACATTCCATGCCTAAGATCCCCCAAGTCAATATGGTGGAGCCACCTTCACATTGGTCGATGGTTCGAGATGGCGTCATTATGCTTCAACGTTAGGAGGATTCAACAACTCATAGAGCTAAATTTGACATTGCCTCGAAGACATACACCCTCAAGTCTTTCATGTTCGATAACTCTGAGGGTACACTATTGAATGTATGCTAATATTGCACATCCTGTGACATTTTTGTAAAAAAAAAAAAGATGAATAAAGGGTTCAAAATAGAGATGCCCGTCGGACCTATTCTGGTTTTACTGCCGAGTAGGGGTAAAAAGGACAAGAGAAAACCCAGCTACGATGAAAACTCGAAAGGGCATCGTTAGCAAAATTGGGAACCCTGCTACGTGCAAACCCGAAAGGGTGCGTAGGCAAAAGCAAGAAGGGGCTGACTCCAGTGAAAACCCGAAAGGGCGCTTGGGTCAGTAATGTGGTAATAAAAAATGAAAATGAACGAAGTCAAAATGTCAAAATGGCAAGAAAGGGGAGTTCCAAGCCTGCTCTTTCATGAAATCCTCTTTTTGCTATGCATCCGGCTATGCACTCTCTGGTAAAAAAAAAGGGGGCTCAAAACTTAGATAAGCTGTTTCTTGCCATCCACGCCTCACATTTATCTCTATGTGGTCTTCCCTAGTAGGACTTTAGACTTAGATAACCACTGCCTTTTCAAAATTCTAAATAAAGTCCCGCCTTGACTTCTTGCCTTGGCTGGCCAGTAGATGTTTACCTTTAGAATCCTTGTTGAAACTAGCACATAGGTTTTCCAGGTTGCCGTTTTGCAATCGACCCAAATAATCTCACACCATCTACCAACATCATGGTATGACGGGTGGGTGAGTTCTATTCCACTCATAAACTTCTCTTTATAATATATATATTTATATATGTATTAAACAAAAAAAAAAGAAGAAGAGGCTTAAAATAGAGGTGCCTCACTGGACTTGTCTAGGTTTCCCCTGGATAATGGTAAAAAGAGGTAGAACCCGGTCATGGCGAAAACCCGAAAGGGCGTCATGGGCAAAATTGGGTACCCCGCTACGTGAAAACCCGAAAGGGCGCATAGGCAAAAGCAAGAGGGGGTCAAGTTGGGTGAAAACTCGAAAATGCGCTCAATTCGATAAGGAGAAAATAAAATCAAAGATAGATGCCAAAGACAGATAGATTTCAAGTCTCTAGAAAGGAAATCCTAACAGAAGTTGTGCTTGCCAGTGCCAGTCGAAGCTCGTCTTCATGCCAATCAAAGCTTGCCTTCACGCCAATGAGAGCTTATCTGTTGGCTAGCTGAAGTTTATCTTCATGCCAATCAAAGCTTGTCTTCGTGTCAGTGAGAGCTTATCTTCTGGCCAGCCGAAGTTTATCTCAATGCCAATCAAAGTTTTCTTCGGGCCAGTCGAATCTTGTCTTCATGCCAGTCGAAGCTCATCTCCATACCAGCCAAAAGTTGGTCGATACCCAGAAAAGCAAGTGTCAGTACATGATGGTGTTGGCAAATGACTAAATTGCAGGGGTCGACACATGATACACTCTGGTTGCCTCTGTTGACACCCAATGAAGCAGCTGTCGACAAATGACTAAGTTGATCAGCAACTAGAGAAGCAGGTGCCGACATATGATGGACTCTAATTAAATTGGTCAACACTCAATGGAGCAAGTGTCGGCAAATAGCTAAGTCGGTCGACATCCACAGAACCAGCTTTGCGGAAGAAATCTGTCGATACCCAGACACAAAAAAAGTCCAAAGAGGAAGACAAGAGCACATTAATCTAGCTATGAGCAAAGCGGCAGTCAGGTTATCACAGTCAGCAACGACGATGTGGAAGTAGTCTACTCCCCCTGCAAAGGCCTCAACACTATTGTACGCTCAGATTGTTGCACATTCAGGTGACCAATTGGCAAGATAGTTTAAAGAAAACGAAGCGGGAAGGCCACTTACTGAGTCTAGAAGGGGCTACCAGCCCATAAATCGAAGCGACATGCCCCATCGACTCTTACAACATGCCAACATAACACAATGGATGGCTTACCCATGAGGGCCTCTAGACCACATGGCCTAGCCAAATGAAGGAGGCCACTGGTTTAGGGCTCTTGCCAATTCAAGGAGGCTGCTGATTAAAAAAATCATGTCTTCAAGACGTCCCACCGGGTCGAAAATCTCAGCAATTCGAAGAAGTTGCCGATCTAGAGCTTTCATCGAATCAAGAAGGCTACCAGTTTAGTGTTGTTGCCATTTCAAAGAGGCCGCCAGTTCAGTGCGTTCACCAATACAAGAGGCTACCGTCCCAATGCTTTCGCTAGTTGGAAAATTCCCCAGTCTAGCCATCCTTACTAATTCAGTGGCTGTTAATCCAGTTAACTCACAAACTTCACAAGATGTTGTCACAGTAGTTCTTATTGACTGTCAATATCAAGACGATGATGTCAATTCTGATGAAACCTCCGGCATGGCAACACGTCAGAAGACCGCCAGTATGGCTACAAGATAATAGACCACTAAACACCACCAGACAACAGAGCAGCAAGAGATCAACAGTCATGAGACAGAACGGCAACAGAACACAAGACGTGTGTAAATGAAGCTATAGAGGGTACACCTACGGACGCTATTCCGCTCGGTCCTCACTTGCACTGTCCCCAGGTGGGGGGCATTTATCTGCATCTGTTTTGGGCCACTAGGCTACCATTGGGCTGGCAACCCAAGAAGGAGAAGCAACAACAGTCGGCCATAGCAACAGTGAAAGGGTGTATGAAGTAAATATGTAAAAAAGAAAGGGCTATGTTGAAGTGGGAGCCCAGCCACCTCAGCCCTCAAAAGGTGGCCCTTTAAAGCCCCTTTTCCCAGGCATCGGAGAGAGGCAAGAGAGGAAGATCACAACAGAGAAGAAGAGAAGGAGACTGCAACAGAAAAAAGAAGGGAAGAAAAGCTTTTGGGAGGGTCTCTGCTTGGAGTACAAGGAAGAACTAGGGGAAAAGAGGAGGCAATGGCGGCTGGTTCTAGGAGTTCCTCCCAAGAGAAAAGAGAGAAAAGAAAGTGAGCAAGGGAAGAAAGGAGGGAGGGCGAAGGAAAAAAAGCTCCAGTCTGGTTCTCCTTGGGAAGAGGGTTGTGTGTGCAGTGATCAAGGAAGTAGGGAGAGGTGAGAGCAGCGGCAAGTGAGGAGCCCGGATTTCTTTTTTTTCTTTTCTGTCCTCTCCCTTCTGGGAGCTCTCCCCTTTAATTCTTAGCTTTCTTCGATATGTAACTGGGACATGAGGCCGGCCTTCCAAGAGTACACTCCTTCTGCCGTGGAGTCTAAAATTTTGAATGATAGGCAGAGTCCTTTGTGCATGTGAAATGTCAATTCTATACTATTCAATATGCATATGCATGCTCTTCTGTTCTTGTTCCTGCGCATGATGGTGTATGCAATCCTTTACCTCCCTTTTTTATTTATTGATTCCTAGATAGCAGAGGAGGAGATAAAGGACCCCTCTCCTTGTGCAATGAGCTGGGTGGTCTGGTACCCAGTATCATCCACAAAGGAGTTGAGTGGAGTTTGGAGCCATCCCCTAATTTTTCAAACCACATGCCTTCTCATAATAGCTGTATATTTCTCCCCGTTTACTTTTGGTGATTCCCTGTTCGAACTGTGGCCCGTCCCATATATATATATAGAGGTCTTCGTCACAGTTGGGATCCCAGATACTCCTGGGTTGGGTCTAGAAGCAATGCCCATACCTTGTGTTCGGGGATAAAAGACAATAGTCCAGCCGTTGTTCACTTTCTCATACATACGGCTGCTCACTTCTGGTTTAGCTCGAATCTGCACGGTTACCTCCAATGCGCATGATCTCCCATCATCATTTTCCCACCATTTAGATGTTTTGAGCGGTCTTTTCCCTTCTCATCCATACCGGAATAGTAGCCCGCCGCCCATTCTTAACATCCCGTTGCCAGACCCTCACCTTTCCATGTGAGGAATGCTAGCTATACAACAACAGAATATTTCCCCCTTATCTGAGTTCATTCGAGTTGCGGTTTCATGCCCCTAAATATTTCACAAGACATTGATTTTGTACAGGAGAAATAACACCGAGTTCTTGAGTCGTTTTGCTCCCCTGTTGGGTGTTGAAGGCCTTGAACGGTGGCCCTGCACAGTGCTTGTGCAGTGCCACCGTCCACCCTTCTTCCCCACTACCTGAACCATGCAGCCTTCATGAAGCCACCGTTCAAGGATTTGCCACCAAATAGGACCCTATAGCTTTCTGTTTAAGGCCGCCGTTCAGGACTGTGCCTGACACGGGGGCCACCGTTTAGGATTGTGCCTAACACAGGGGCCGCCGTTCAGGATTGTGCCTGACACAGGGGCCGCCGTTCAGGACTGTGCCTGATGCGGGAGCTGCCGTTCGGGACTGTGCCTGATACGGGGGTCGCCGTTCAGGACTGTACCTAACTCGGAAGCCAACGTTCAGGTCTGTTTCTATTGGAAACCCACCGTTTCAGCTCCTCTACTCCTTGCCTTGATGTATATGTGATCCGGTGGTCGCTATAGCCACCGACTCGTGAGCATATGCTAAGAAAGGGGTCAAATAGAAAGTAATACATCATCCCGATGTGACGTCGTTCGGTCTTGGCACATAATGGTCTCCTCCTGGGTACGCCCGGGAAACTGGTGCCATGTGCCGTGGTGTTGTTGCCCTTGACATCAACATCGTTGTTGGCACCGTCTCCATCGTGGTAGACATATGTCGTGCAAACCCCCCCTAACATGTAAAATAAGGGGAGATGCTGTCGATTTTTTTCCTCGATATATTTGTGCCGATATAGTCACCGGGCAACTTTTGTTGTGACCCGGTACCATTGGCAAATATCGCGTCGCCACTGTATGGCGAACATCATCCCGTGTGATCCACCTCGAGTTGATAGGTGGCCATACTAAGGTGTCACCCCGACATATGGTGGGCATGGGTGATTACCATCATGTCGGGCTATATCATGTGACCGGATTTCCGCCAATGTAAAATTCATTTCTTCAGCCATGATTTTTATCAGATTGTGTTATATTTATGCATAACAGGAATAATAATAGCAATAATAAATGAAAATAATAATAATAATTGAATGGAAATCATAAGTAATGAAAATAATAAATAAAGACATCAACCAAAACTCAAAGTGACGAAAAATAATAAACAAAAAGAAATAATAATAGCAAAGTAAACAAGCACATAAATGAAATGATAATAATAATAAATAAACAAAATTGAGATTAAAAAAAATAAAATAAAAACACATAAAAATATTCAACTTTAAAAATAAAATAAATGTGGCCACCGTTCAACCCCTCCCTTATACACCTGCCCACAGATAACCACCGTCCAGCCCACCACATAAACAAATAAAAAAAAAATCACACAAGAATAGGCCGCCGTTCAACCCCTTCCTCGTACCCTTGCACAACTCCCCACCGTTCAGCACCCTTCCACATGCATATCCATGCCCGCCGTTCAGCTCCCACATAAGCCCTATCCAATCCCACGCACGAACCCCCATGCTTCCCACCGTTCAAGCCGCTTCCACTAACCTCTTTGACAGGTGCACATGCACACACACACACAAACATTTAAATTCCCCTCCACCGTTGCAATCTCAGTTATATACATATACCCCTTTTAAAATTCAAATACACACATACGCGCACACATATTTCTACTGATGCCTTCCCCATTGAATAAATTAATGGGCATATAAAAAACATAAGCATGCAGCAAACAAATTCAAATAAATTTTAAATTCAAATGGACTCAAAAGAAATAAATTTAAATGAAGAGAAATTTGAAATAAAATAAAATCTCATGTCAAATCAAATAATCAAGAGTTGAATTAAAAAAAACTAATAGATAAAAAGATAACTTCAATAAAAGATCAAGTACAATAGAAAATACAAAAGACCAGAAGAAAATGAATCAAATCAAATAATGTTGAAATCAAATCAACTCTCTTAAATAATCCTAAAACAACATCAAAGATGCGTCAGATGTTATTTTTTGGTCGTCTCGCGTTAAGCGCAATTAAATTTACATCTGTACGCATATCTTTTATCGGATGTTTCTGTTAAAGGCCACGAGACTCTTTATTCTGACGATTAATCAAGGGTTTTTTCTCTTAGAGGGATGTAATTAACGTCGTTGCGCTTAGACAACAGTGGGATCTTGGTCCCGACCCGATCTCCATTTTCGTTTGACGAAGTCAAACGATGCGCGAATAGACTTAAAGTCCTTCGACTCTCAGAGGCAGAACATGTTGTCACTACGATGATTGACACGCCTGCGCTATGCGATTGCGGGTTCATCTCTCGTCATTATCGCTAAAGTAGTATCCGACGGGACTTGAATTCGCAATACGCATCCATAAACATGAGAACATGATAAATAGAACTTTAAATTTTAAAATAATTGTGATTGATAGTTGTTGAGCGGATTAAAGATGAAAACATATTAATATCTAAAACAAAATTAGTACTAGAGGTATTTGATAAAGATACAGATGATGATGATAATGTTGAGTTATGCTTGAGATTAATCATCTACGGAGTTTTAACTTGTGATGATGGTTATTCATGCATGGCTTATGTCACTCAGATGTACATGATTTTAACCTCATATATATCTTTATCTTTATATTATTAATAAAATGGGTAAATTCATGCCCTTTGCCTTAAAAAAATTTGTGAGGCCTTAGATTCAAATCCCATTGGAAACAAGTTTACGATGAATTTTAAAAGAATAATATAATTGACAATCATTTTAAATAAACTAGTAAAAAGTAAGAAATCGCTCTTAAACTGATACAGTTCAAATCACAATCTTGGATGAAGCGCCCATCGATCCTCGTCATCTAGGTGGCATCTTAGTTGCTGGTTCCGGTCCCGGCTGCGTCGGTGGGCTCTTTGGCATGGCCGCCGCTTGTTTCATGCATGCTCACTGTGCTGGACTCTGTACTTGGTCAGTTCCTGTCATAGATTGAGCTGCGTTTCACAGTGCCGGCCATATGTTGTCATTAGTTGACTACTCGTTCGATCAGGTGTACTGCATGTGGTAGGAAAAAATCCGGCATCTTGTTCGGCTGCCGGCCATGTGTTGAAGGCGAGGCACACGTACAACCGGGCACTTGCAACAGACTGCCCTCTCTGCGGACGAGAATGGTGGAAATGGAGCATGGGTTTACCGGAGATAGTTTTGCAGTTTGCACTGCGCCGGAAGCATGTCGGAGTCGGAAGCAGAAATGATATATATATTCTATTTTTATTTCTTTTCTAAGAATTAGTGGATATAGAAAAGAAAAGGGAACAATAATTGAGGGTCTTTATCAGAGGATGTTATTTTTTTCCTAGTCCCTGTTATAAGATTGAAAGACGTAGAGTTTTTATTTTTTCGTCTGATTTAATTTGGAGTCTCTACTTTTGAGACGTCATCATTTACGACCATCGATTCACGAGTTTCATCTTTTTTACATCCGACTTTTTTTTTCATTCCCGTCTTACCCTTCCATCTTTTCGAATATCTTTTTTTCATTCCCGTCTTACCCTTCTATCTTTTCAAAGGCCTGCCGCCCGTGAACTGACATCGATGAAAGTTGCACTTACATAACATGTAGAGCACACTTACAGCAACCATTGACATCACTTACACATTGTGACATGATGTGCATTCATTTAACCCTTATCTTCTTCCCCGTGAACCGTTCTTCACAATTATAAGAGGAATCCAAGTCCTCATACTTATCCTTCCCAAACTTCTCTGAGTCTTCTTCTTCCTATCTTTATTGCTCGTCTTCTTCCTCTTTATTTGTAGATGTCTTCATCTGACGGTGCTCCCCACAAGGATGGGAAGGAACCTGCCTCACCGACGCCACTGGCCGAAGAAGCCTTCAACCTCGACTTCTGGAGGGGTTTTTACACTGGTTGAAGGATGGTTTTAGAGAAAACCTCTCGTTTATATGATATTAAGGGCCTCACCAACATCCGCCCTGACATCGGCCCGGAGGTACAACCCATCTGTAACGGGCCTGATGCCCGGACCCTCGACTCCCACCAAAGATCCGACCATCGGCACTACCGTCCACGGGCCCGAAGACCCGAAAGAGCTAACGAACCAGTCTAACAAGATATGTAACAGAGGTAAGTAACAACAAAACGCACTAAAAAGTACCAACAAGTGAAGGAAAGAGTCCAACACAGTGTACGAGTCTAGTACAGTCCCAAAGTAGTAAAATACAAGCGCAGAAAGTAAAGGGGATAACAGGTCCCTTAGGGGTATACCTCGAGGGTGAAGTACGCAAATCTGGAGAACATTGCTCACGGAAGACGCCCTCTACTATGGCCCTGTCTCCTCAGCCCGTCGCAGAGGGTGCTGCTGTGAAGTCTCACCTGTAAAAGAGGGAATGAGCTTCAAGAAGAACTAGGGGAGGTTAAGGCATCCCTTCCTCAAAATGAAGGGGCAACCCGTGGGGGTCTTCTCGTGTGTATGGCCACCTCCTCCTCACTCCAAGCTCCACGCTCACACTATCCACGAGCAAGGATCGTCCTCCTACAAGCCAATGGAGAGGAACATCATGAGGATGAACACCACAGTCGGCGAAGAGCACCACCGAGAAGAGGAACCCCAACCCAAACACAAGGCAACACACACACACACACCTCACAAGCCACCTATCTCTCTCCAAGCTCTCCACGGAGCAACTGGAAGCAGAGGGATCGGAGGAGAAGAGAACTAGCCGTAGGAAGGAGAAGAAGGGGGGCTGTTCTGTGGCTTGTGCCCATTTAAGCCTCGGAGTTTGCCTGTTGCATTCACTTACTGAACGAGATGCCCAACCTGTCGCTATCTCAAGTCCTGTTCAAACCTGACTAACGGGAAAGCCACGTGTCAACCTCGCAGACCTGACACCCAGAACGCAACATCTGACCTGTCGCCTTCCTATTATCAGGGGTTGACACTTGTCCCGATAGGAAAACGACAAACTGCATGTTGCAGTCAAAGGGATGAACGCGACAACATGCCCGTCGCGTTCACAACCGGAACGCGACAGCCACCTTGTCACCTTCAGAAGGCGACGGCCTGATGCGTTGTGACCTTCAACAGGAGGTGGCTGACCACAAGAGGCCTACAAGAGAGGAGGATGTTACACATCTGTTCCTCCTCCCCTCCCTCCCCTCTCCGTTCCTCCTCCCCTCCCTCCTCCCTCGAGTCATCGGCTTAGGGAGTATAGGGAGTTATTGTTGTGAGGCTTGCTTTTATAATATATTTTCGTTTTATGCAGTCTTCTGTAGCCGCTATATAATCCATTATATGTGCTCTCTATCATGCAAACTCAACATGTTGGCAATAAGTACATACTGTAACATGCTATTATCTATACTATAATCAAAATAAGTAAATATTGTAACAGGTTATTACGTATACTGTAATAGTGTAGTGCTTGTACTTCCAGTAGAACTGTAAGAGTGTAGTGATCGTACTGCAGGTAGAACTATAAGAGTGTAATGCTCGAACTGTAAATTGCTATTATCTATACTATAATCAAAATAAGTAAATACTATAACAAGTTATTACGTATACTATAATAGTGTAGTGCTTGTACTGTCAGTAGAACTTTAAGAGTTTAGTGATCGTATTGCAGGTAGAACTGTAAGAGTGTAGTGCTCGAACTGTAACATGCTATTATCTATACTATAATAAAAATAAGTAAATATAGTAACAGGTTATTACGTATACTGTAATAGTGTAGTGCTTGTACTGCCAGTAGAATTGTAAGAGTGTGTTGATCGTACTGCATGTAGACTGTAAGAGTGTAGTGCTCGAACTGTAAGTTCTAATGTAACCGATTATTATGTATACTGTGTACTGTAATAGAAAACGTTACTAGGTCAATGTCCTCATTGTAATAAATAAACAAGTGTTTCCTCAAGTAAATGTACAATATAATTACATGTGTAGTAGGAAATTGTATATAACGTCGCGCATTTTTCGGATCATTTTGGATCCTTGTTTAGTGGTTGTGGAGGCCAGTGTGTGACCAATGACGTGCGTTACATGTGTTTGTGCAGGTTTTCGGGGCATTGTTGGCCGGCAGGTCGGGCCCAAAGCACCCGTTGGTTCACTATCTGTGAACGCGACAGAGCTGGGCGTCGCGTTCTGAACGCGACGGCCCTGGGTGTCACGTTCTGGTTGCCACCGCAGAGCGGTTCTCGTCTGCATGTCCTCCGTGTGTCGCGCGCTGGGCGGCCTGCTGTCGTTGACCATGGGAAGGTGACGGCCTTCTCCATCGTGTTCAGGTCGCCACGGTGGGCTACGTCGCGTTCCCAACTGTGGTGCATTTTCAAGATAGGTCGGCCAAGCAGAGCTCCAGCAAGCTCTGCTCGGCCAGAGAGGAGTTTTTACGGAGGTACTCGGGCAATTCAGGGTTTTGGAGGTGTTTTTGGCGTGTTCTCTCTGCGAGGACATTGCACGGAGCAGGGGAAACACCGGGTGGTTACCGTTTTTCACGTTCTTCATGAAGGTAGGGGGATTCCGCCCCGTTTTACATTGTGAATTGCATGTGAAGCATGAATAGCTTGTTATTTGCTTTATAAATGATAGATACCATGCTAGGATGTTGAATAGAGCATGAAAAATAGGTTTTTACATGGTTTTATATGGTTTGCATGGGTGATCCGGAGATGGGATCCTGGATTAGGGTTTCTGCCTGTGAAGGCGGCGAACCCTCCTATCGTGTTTTGAACGCGACAGGCCGACCCTCGCGTTTTGCTTCTGAACGCGGCCTATCAGAGTGTCGCGTTTAGAAGGCGACAGTACCCCCATCGTGTTAACAGTTCCGAGGGCTTTGTGCTTATGCATGTTAGCATGGTTATCGGATTATCAAAAGATGTTGTGTGTGGTTAATGTAAGCGGTGCATTGGCACCTGTAGCGCTCAAGGAGCGTGTTTTTCACGTGGTTAGCGTGGTGTTCATGTGGTTTGTGCAGTGTGCACGTGGTTTGTTTGTGCGTGGCGAGTAGTACGACACCTACCGTGGTTACCTCTTTAGTTGGGAGCCCCAGGTTCTGTGTGAGCCAGGCACGTGAGTGTTCGGGGCTTGTCCCGGTACTTGTGTACTGCTAGGGTTTGTGTTGTCTTCCTGGACACCCTCACTCCGTAGTTTGAGTAGTACGTCCTGTTGAGGGAAAGACGACAACGGACAGTGGCTTGTGGGTGTACTTAGTCGCTTGTAGTGCACTCTTGGTTGGGGGACGGACACCGGTAGACGTACTGGTCCCCAACTAGTCCTTGTTTCCAGTGCCTCACTTTAGGGTGCTCGGGATAGAGACCCTAAGGGAGCCACGCATGGAGCTGTAGCCGTGTGAGCTGCAGTTGTGGTGTGTGTTTGTCTCCACAGCTTGTTGGGTCTGTAGTGTGGAGCGGTAGCTGGACCTTTCGTCCTTGGCTACGAGACTGAGAGGTAGTCCTATGTGGTTTGTCCGAGTCGGTTGCTGGTGTCACGAACCAGCCTACGTGGCCCGAGTTTAGTGTTTTCCTACTTTAGCACGTACACTTGGTTGTAGTTTATTGTTCATTTATTAAATCCGTCTTTGTTGATAGCATGTGCTAAGTAGAGTTTACAGCTTTATTAACCTACTTAGTTAGTTCTATAAATTGTTAGTGTAGCTTCCTGCTTTTGTTACTTGTGAGTTTAGTTTGCTCGGTCTTTGGGGGAGTTTCCCTACTAAGCCAGTGACTCGTGAGGCTCACCCCTTATTACTTTCAGGTGAGGGAGAGCAGAAGATTTCACACCCGTCTTCTAGTCCGGAGCCGCATCGTAGAGGTGTTGGGTTCACGCCACCAGCAGTGTAATTTATTTTTCTGTTGTGCCCAGCGGTATGCCCCAGGCCTGTGTACTTGAGTTTGACTTTTGTTGAAATTTGGCTATGTAAATCCATGGTAAATATGTGTGGGATAATGAAGCTTATATATAAATCAATGTGTTCCTTTGTGTTTTCACGGACATGTGTGTGATATCCCTGGTGAGGTTTCGGCCTATTTACGGGAGGCAGAGTCGGATCAAGCCTGTTATTAGATTAACGGGTTTGAATGACGTTGTAACGCCCTGAAAATTTTATTTGTTAGGAAAATATGAATAATGTGGTTATTAATGTTGTGTTGAGTGTGTATTTGAAACCTTTTAATGATGATTTTAATCATGACTATTTGACATCACTCATAATTTGATTTTGATGATGACATTTTGTACATATTAAAATGATGACTAAATGACATGTTAATATTTCATATGTTGATGATAATGACTTATGTTAATGGTTCACACTTCATATTTTCAGGTTTACATAACTTTGTCACAGTGGTGTCAACACAGTCTGCCAGTGGTGTCGACACAGTCTGCATGTGTGTCGACACTCACTGTCCCTCCCAGAACCTATTCTGAAGCCAGTAGCTAGTGGTGTCGACACAGTCTGCCTATGTGTCGACACACTTCGACTAAAGCTCAAAAACGAGAATTTTTCTGAACATGTGGCTGCTTAGGAATCAAGGGATTTGACCTAGATTTTTATGTCCACGCACCCCAAGGCACCTCATGGACATATGGGGCTATAAATACCCATGATCCTCGTACTCCAAAGGAGGACAAGCCCATACAATTCCCAGAAGAAGCTTTTTGGCGGCAAAAGGGGTTTTTCTAGATCTTGCTCCATCTCCAGAAGCTGCAGACCATCATTTCAAGAGGAAGGACATGGTAATCAAGGCCAATCTCTGGAGAGAAGTGTGATGTGCTGAGAAAGGGAGTAGATCCAACTAAAGAGCAGCAGCAGCAGAAGAATTTATGGCAATTCAGATGCCAGTGGAGCAGAGCATCGCAAATTGAAGGGGATCTTCATCGAATTCTTTCAAGTCTCTTCAATTCGAGCTTCTGCAAGACCTCTTCACCAAGGAACATCCAATCTACATCTATTTTACCCATTTCTTGGATTGTTCTTCTCACTTTCGTCTGTGAGATCTGTGCATGAAGTTCTGTGCATATTTCTATGTACGATTGAGTCTGTGAATTAGATCATTACTAGAGGATCTGATTTCTTTTGTGTTTGATCTAGCCTTTTGTGGTTTGAGCCGTCAAGCTCAATTTGGAGACGTTGTGCTCCTGTTGTGGTTTGAGTCATTGTGCTCTGTTTTGAAGTAGGTGTGCTCCAGGTTGTGTGTTTTGAGCCATCGAGCTCAAGGGTGTTGGAGTCGTCATGCTCCAATGTGTGTTGTACTCAGGTTTGAGTAGTGTGGCCTCACTTTGTGAGGGTGGATGCAGGAATCACTGGTGTGATTTCCGAACCACCTAAAAATCCTTTGTGCAATGGTTTGATCTGCTTGTCTGCGCTAGATGCTTGCATAGGATTTCGCTTTCACACTAAGTGTTTAATTGCTTCACACATCATCTACACACACCCACACTTCAGATCATTAATTTGCTTGTCTGAATTGATCTCTGAGTCAAAGTAATTTTGAATTGCTTAAGCTTCTGCATTAATTGGTGATTAGATCTATTCAACCCCCCATATAGATCTAATCCATCCACCTATTCGATCCTATAATTGGTATCAGAGCGGGTTAATATCTGTTTTTGATCTGATTTGATTGCTTCTGTTTGATCTCTGTGTTAATTGCTTGAATTGTTTGCTTGCTCTTTCATTGTCTCTCATTGTGATTGATGGATTCTCGAGGATTTGTAGCTGAGGGCCATTCCATTAATAGACCACCATTTTTTAATGGGTATGATTACTCTTATTGGAAAAATCGCATGCAAGTTTTTCTTAGGGCTCAAAACTATGAAATCTGGAGGATAGTTGAAGTGGGTCCTTATGAAAATCATGGAGATGATGAGAATTGGACTAGAGAGCAGATTAGGAAAGCTACTCTTAATTACAGTGCCATGAATATGCTTTAGTGTGCTGTCCACCCTAAAGAATATTCAAGAATATCCATGTGTAAATCTACTAAAGAAATGTGGGATAAACTTGAATTAATGTATGAGGGAACATCTCAAGTTAGGGAAACCAAAGCAAACATACTTGTTTCTGAATATGAATTGTTTATGATGAAATCTGATGAATCAATTTCTGAAATGTTTGCTAGGTTTATGACAATTGTCAATGGACTGAAGGCACTAGGTAAGGAATACACTGATGCTGATCTGGTAAGAAAAAAATTGCATTCTCTATCATCTATTTGGCACACAAAGGCTACAGTGATTGAAGATTCTAAGGATTTATGCAAAATTTCTTTAGATGAACTCATATGATCTTTAATGACTTATGAAATAAATCTAAAAAGAAGTGAAGAACATATGCTTAAAGCTAAACCAGTAGCACTTAAGGCTTCATCAAGCAATAAAGAGAAAAATCAAGAAAAATCAAGTTCTGATGAGTCTGAGTCCAATGAGGATGAACTTGCCCTCATGACTAGGCAATTCAAAAAATTTTTAAAATCAAGAAGAGGAAAATTCAATGGAAAGAAAAAATATTCCTTGGTAAAAGGAATGCTTCTTCTTTAAATTTTAATGCTGGTAGAAATCAAAAAATTGATGAAGGTATTATTTGCTATAGGTGCAACAAGGTAAGACACATGAAGGGTGAGTGTCCTGAGATAAAAAAGGACAAATACAAGAAGAACAACAAAATGAAGAAGCCAAAATCTATGGTAGCAACTTGGTCAGATGAAGATCAAAGTGAAGATGAAGAAGAGAACTCCTCAAGTTCTGTAAATGAGGAGTTATGCTTTATGGCCAACAACAGTGATGGAAAGGTAAGTTCTTCTTTTAAACAATATACTATTGAAGATTGACAAGATGCATATGCTGAGTTGGTTGAAAAATATTCTGAAATAAGAAAAGAAAATAAACATCTGAAAAAGAAAATTGAAAACTTCATGCATGATACTTCCTTAAATAGAAGAATTTATGAACTGGAAAATGAAATATCTGAACTTAATGAAGAAAGGAAGACCTTCTGAATGAAATTGATGAATTTAAAATTGCATTTCAAAAGGCCAACAATGATTTTGAAAAGCTTTCTGAAAGAATGGAAATGCAATAAAAAGAAAAGCAACAAGCTATTGATGAAATTTAAAACTTAAGAAGTTGTTGGGTGAAAAGGAACAAGTGATAAAAAATTTCACAAATGGAAAAGAAAATCTTGATGCATTGTTAGGACTTAGAATGAATGCGGAAAAACATGGACTATGATTCACCACGAAAAAATCATTGAAGAATAAATCTGATGAAAAGAAAAAAAAAACCTTCAAAAATTCCTTTAATAAAATTTGTCAAAAACACTAGTCCATAAAATAAAATAAACAAGTGTCAAAGAAAACATATGAAATAATAAAAAACCAAAGTGAAAAGAATGTTTCCAATCAAATGAAACAAAATAGGTCAACACACATTGATGTTAGGTCGACACCAGATAACCACAAGTTGAATATTGTGGCTGCTGAGTCGACACTACTGTAGACATGAGATTTAGCCCATCTCCGCATGGTTCATGGCCCAATAAGGCCCGTTTGACTGCTTGTTGACTTGCCTCGGATTCCATGTAGACGGCAACATCGACTGCCGCTGACTACAAGTTGGCGGCACAGGCCCTTGACATCGACTCCGATTGGCGTCCACAAGGGTTGACGTCTGCATGGGGTTGGCGACAACATCGTTTGACGTCAACCTGGGTTTACTTGGTCTGTGCAACTGCTTGAGA